>JBCNYG010000001.1:12418537-12428537 GCA_039654305.1 Porochilus rendahli
CCGATCTATATATATAGAGAGAGAGGGGGTGGACACAGAGAGAGAGAAATACAGATAGAGTGAGGGGGAGAGAGAGATAGACAGAGAGAGAGAGAGAGAGAGAGAGAGAGAGAAAGATAGTGAGTTAGAGATAGAGAGGGGAGAGATAGAGAGATGGGGAAGAGAAAGACAGAGAGGGGGAGAGAGAGGGAAGGAGATAGAGAGAGAAATACAGATAGAGTGAGGGGGAGAGAGAGATAGAGAGAGAGATAGAGAGAGAGAGAGAGAGAGAGTGGGTTAGAGATAGAGAGGGGGAGAGATAGAGAGATGAGGGGATGAGAGAGATAGAGGGAGGGGAGATAGTGAGAGGGGAGATAGAGAGAAATACAGATAGAGACAGGGAGAGATAGAGATAGACAGAGATAGTGACTGAGAGAAATAGAGAGGGATGGAGGGATATAGAGAGGAGGAGAGATAGAGAGAGGGGGGGAGGGAGATAGAGAGGGGGAGAGATAGTGTGAAAGAGATAGATAGTGAGTGAGAGAAGTAGAGAGGGATGGAGGGAGATAGAGAGGGAGAGAGATAGAGAGAGAGAGGGAGGGAGATAGAGAGGGGGAGAGATAGAGAGAGAAATACAGATGGGGGGACCTTGCGATGTGAACTGCCAGTATAGACGGTTAAATTGTAGTGGAACTCCTCGGAGGACTGCAGTCATGGACTATGGCTTGAAGGTTGTCCCGTGTCCATATGCAGCTGTACTGAACTGACCCACTGACATCACTTTGGGTGGCTGTCCCGTGTCTGCACGTTGCTGAATCGATGCTGATGGCGCGTTATGGAGTTTCATGATGGCGGTTGTAAAGGGTTCAGAAAACCGTCTATACAAAACGATAAATAAACACGACCTTGTTAGGAGGCTGTTCCTAATCTCCCCAGAGTCGGCTGACATGGGCTCCAGCCTCCCTGCGACCCCAATTAGGATTAAGAGGCTTAGAAAATGAATGAAGGAGAATGACAGTTTCCAAGGCAACCAGAGCTGGCCACGAGTGCAATTCGACTGTGATTCTTTTTTTTATTATTATTATTGTTATTATTATTATTATTATTATTATTATTATTATTATTACTATTATTATTATGTTATTATTATGTTATTATTATTATTATGTTATTATTATGTTATTATTATGTTATTATTATTATTATTATTATGTTATTATTATGTTATTATTATGTTATTATTATGTTATTATTATGTTATTATTATGTTATCCTTATTATTAACATTTCTTAAAAATTTTTGCTGTTGTTGTTATTGTAGTATTATTATTGTATGTGAATGTTCTTTGTTTGTTCTTAATATCCTCAGATATATAGTAAGACACACACACACACACACACACACACACACACACACACACACACACACACACGTTTATAGCAGTTACAGGGTCGTTCCTCCAAATTAGCAAGTGAAAGCCCAGAGCAGGAGCCGGAGGTGAGAAGATAAAGCCCAGCCTGGACACTCTGATGGTGCTGATTAACACTTCTATTGAACCCTAAGTACTGCTCAGTACAATGCAGGGGCCCTACAGGGTGCAGGGGTGTAGGGTGCAGGGGTGTAGGGTGCATGGGTGTAGGGTGCAGGGGTGTAGGGTGCAGGGGTGTAGGGGTAGTGCTGGGCAGCAGTGCACTCTTTAAGGCTCGCCTGGATAATGAAGGGGTTTTCGTATCAGAAACCGGGGCGCAGAGGTGCTGAAAACACTGAGGTATGGTTCCGCCGAGAACCTTAAAGAGAACACCGAAGACTGTGGTGTCAGATTAGTGTTAGGAGAAGTCAGAAGATCTCATTCTGTTTGTTTGTTTGTTTATTTATTTACGCTGAAATAAATCACAGCAACTAAAATTTTTAATTACATTTTATAAATGTTTATTGTTTTATTAAAAAAGAAGAATTGATGATGAGTGTTGGACAGGATGTGTGTGTGTGTGTGTGTGTGTGTGTGTGTGTGTGTGTGTGTGTGTGTGTGTGTGTGTGTGTATATATATATACAATCTAAACACAAGCAAAATATGGTTTACTATGAACTCAGGGGAATATTTGACGTCATCCTGATGATCTTAGTACCCAAGTCTGATTGGTTGGTTTGGTTCTGTGTAGAATACAGAAAAATCAACACAGTGTCTGAATTCCATGCCTATCCAATGCCTCACATTCATGAACTGCTTGATCAGGGCTTTCAAATTGTATTTGATAGCAGGAGAACCACTAAAAGTCTAAAACTAAAAATCTCTGTCCTCAAAATGTCATCAGTACTGTGAACAACATAATACACAGAACAAGACACCGAACTGAGGATCCATCATGAGAAAAACGTAAACAGAACAGATTACTGCGTAGCCTATATATATCCCATATTTGGCTTTTTTCTCTCCTCTCATGCAGAGATCCAAGAACAAAATACGTGTTTCTCACCCAAACCAGTGTAACAGATCTAAATTGCACATTTGCTTTGTCTGTTGTGAAAAGCAGTTTAAGCAGTAAGTACACTGTCATCAGAACAACCAAGTGATCAAATATATATTTTTATAGTATAATACATGTGCAAAATGGTGGGAGGCATATTGCGTTTAGGATTCTTTTCTTTTTTCTTTTGAAAACGAAATGAGTAGATGGCACTCAGGACTAAATGCAAATCCTGTTGGCTGCTGGCTTAATTTGAAAGCCCTGCTTGATTATTTAGTGGCTGGCAAAAGTAGTCAGACCCCTTGACCTTTTCTACATTTTCTGACCAACACA
Organism: Porochilus rendahli; assembly: GCA_039654305.1. Taxonomy (NCBI): domain Eukaryota; kingdom Metazoa; phylum Chordata; class Actinopteri; order Siluriformes; family Plotosidae; genus Porochilus; species Porochilus rendahli. The sequence goes on from JBCNYG010000001.1 coordinate 12,421,317, forward strand.
AGAAGAAAAATGGAAGAAAAATTATATAATGCTTTCCAAAATTTTTAGAAATTAATACTTGAAAAGTGTGACATGCATTTGTAGTCAGGCCAGATGTTTTTGCATTTGTAGTCAGGCCAGATGTTTTTGCATTTGTATTTAGACCTGTATATCTGACCAAAGCACCTTTTTCCACTTTGGCTTGTGGAAAACTGTAAATGGGACTTCTTATTGCTTTCTTTCACCAGTGGCTTTCTTCTTGCCACTCTTACATAAAAGCCAGATTTGTGGCATGTACTAATAGATTTCCTGTGGTCAGATTCTCCCCCCTTAGCCATGGATCAATGCAGGTCCTCAAGAGTTACCATGGGCCTCCATGCTGCTTCTCTGATCAATGCTCTACTTGCCCAGCCTGTCAGTTAAAGCCATGTCTTGGTAGGTGTGCATTTGTGCCAAACTATTTTACTTTTTCCCTTTTCAGATGATGGACTGAACAGTCCTCCATGAGACGTGCCAAGCTTGTACAAAACTTTATCCCTGACCTGTCTGGTGTGTTCCTTGGAGTTCATGATGCAGTTTGTCATCTAACTAATGTTATCTAACAAACCAGACCAAATAACACTTTAGCAATTGTGGCCTGCTTCAGACCCAAGTCCAAGAAGGGGATTCCTAGGGCATGCTGACTATTATAGAAGGTTTGTACAAAATTTCTCTGACAGTCCACACTAAAAGGGGGCACCAGTGAAACAGTTAAACAGTTCTGTCAGTTAAAGGCAGCTTTATATGGGGGTCCGCTGTTGGATTCGCCACTTTTTACTTTTCTCTCCCTATTGTTCTTCAGACAGATAAGAATCAGAATACTTTCTTGATCCTGAAAAAAATTGTGTCTTGGATAGAGGGCTAGGGGCCATTCTGTCCCAAGTGGTGGAGTGGGAGGAGTGCTCAGAAGAGAAGGAGGGTCTGGCCATCAAGTGGGTGGTCCTTACTATTCAATATTACCTTCGGGGACACAGATTCACCCAGTGCTTGGAAGATGCCCTGCTCCAAATCTCCACTGCATGGAAAATGCCAATGTGTAGATCACTCATTGGCATTTTTCCTCACAGCCCTGTGAATTCAAGGTGGTCCACAGGTGAGGGGCACAGATGGTGGTGGCTGATTGCCTGTCCCACCAGGGGAGTCAGCTGCAGGAAGGACGGCTTCCTGGCCTGAGTTAGGCATTGGGGGAATTTGGTAGGTGTGATGGAAAACCCTCTGCAGACAGAGGGGACTCAGTAAAGACCTGCAGGTATCATACTGATGAGTTTCACCTGTGTGTAATTATCGGCAAAAATGTATGTTATTTTGTGTGCATACAGGGGGCCAGTAACGAGAGAGAGAAAGAGAGAAAGAGAGAGAGAGAGAGAGAGAGAGAGAGAGAGAACACTGCAAGCATTTGTGTCTGTGAGTGAATAATATTCATTGAGTGTTTATCATGTGTGTCAGAGTGCAACAATAAAAAAAAATTAAAGCCAAATGAAAAATTAAACTGGACTGGAAAATGTAATTAACAGAGTGAGCAATCTGCCTGGTTTTTAATCTGCATTAACCTGAACCTGAGATACACTACAGTCCTTTTAATTTTATTAAGGTCAGAATTAAGCATGCATTCATCAAGTGATTTTAGTGTTTGTTGTGTTGCTGCTTACCTGAAGAATGTCATTGTTTGATGAGGCTCCTCCGGTTGCCAGAACTCGCGTTCCTTGAACTATAAGTAGAAAAAATAATATTTTTTTTTGTATTTTTAGTTTTGTAAACACAAACATGTTTTTAACTAGGGTTTGTTCCTTGTTTTATTATGAATATAGTCTGTTTCCCCATTTCCCCATGCCCATAGATTATTGTAATTATCACTAGGTTCATTACAAATTGATAATAAAACCAGTCATGCTAAAGTTAGTCCACCAATATTCAACTGAGATTGTCATGCTTAAAAAAACACCAAAAAAAAATAAATGGAAGATAGTTAAACAGAAAAACAAAAACAAAAACCATCTCAAATCTCAAACCAACACAGCTTTGTAATGTTGTCTAACCATTCGCAGACGGCACAACTTAAACATCAATTTTGCCCTTCTTTCATTCTGTCCTGCAAATTTCTCAATTACTTCCAGGTTAAAGTCAGCCATCTCAGTCACCAGTCTCTATTCCACGGACAGCATGACCAATGCATTCAGTCTCTCTTGGACCGATGTGTTTCTGAGAAAAGTTTGAATTCTTTTTAAAGCTGAGAAGCTTCCACTGTGGTCATGGTTGCGGTGATGAGAATTTTTAGGAGTGTATATCCTGATGGCTCCTGTTATTTCCGTGCCGCTTACATCTTTCTGACAGGTGCGTTAAGTCTCTTGCCCCAGTCCCTGTCCACAATGGTTTGGTGCCGTCACTTTGAAAACAGGCAGAGCAGTAGAAGTCATTACTCACACCACATCCAGCTAGACAACTCCCTCTTTCATAGCCGGGTGTACGCACGGACGCGGACACTTGTCTGCTGCTGAATCTGTAAATCAGGTCAATCTGGGCCAGGCTCCTTTATTTCTCTTTGTTCTTTTAGTGAACATCTAAAAAATGGTTTTGTATGGACAAAACCGAGTTTTGTTTGTTTTCTGAAGTTCTGCTCACATTCTTACAATCTTGCTCAGCTCTCAGTCGCAAAAAATGAGATTAACAAGTGACAGTCAGCAACAAGAACTGTCCAATCGCATCAGATTAAAAAAAAGTTAAACAATGCTAATTCGAGGCAAACAAAAGTGGGAGGGTCCGGGCTCCACAGTTCCGCGCCCCGAGGTGAATCTACAGGGACCAATTAAAATACAGCCAAAAGATACCTTTACGGTGATTGTACAAGTATAACGAGCTGTCATTTGGAGCAAGCCCAGGGAAGTAGGATATAATACAGTGCATAAGATGGAGTTCGCCTGGATTAACTTTAGCTTGAAAGAATTGGAAGAATAAGTGTTTTTAGATATGCTTTTCAATAATTAGTTGCATTTTTATATGAGTAAAGAATTCAGAAAATTTCCCCCTCTTTAAGTTATTTAAAGTACTCAGATGCCACAGCAAATTGGACAGACTCCACAATGACATTTCTTCCTGTTCTCGTCCATTATAAGCGTACATTCCTGTGTGGTATTAAACATATTCTTGATATGTAGCCTTGGGGTTTCAATAAAAACGAAGCACAACCATGATTGATTAGTTGCACCATTCACACTATTTCACTGAATGGCAATGAATGATGCACAGCAGGATGGAGCAAAAAAACAAAAAACAAAAACCCCACCACTATAGACGAGAAGAGACTAATATAAAGGCAGAATATATACAGTACACTGCACCTGTTTCACTGCGTTAAATAAAACCTAATAAGTCTCATACAGGGCTTTTACGAATGTTTTGAGCGGCTATAAAAGTGATCGTTCATGTTTCCTCCAATCTGAACACAAAAATGTGTGAACAATAATACACATTAATTTAACAAAAGTTCCAGTTAGGGGTTATATATTTGCAGAGCTCTAAGCCTTGAATGTATGAATATCTCTATTCAGGACGTCTGTAGAGGTGATATTTTTTTTTATATTATGAGCAAAAAGCAGACGTCTCTTCAGCTGGTGCACTGTCAATAATCTCTTGGCTATTACTATTGACAAACTGAGCAGTAAAGTAAGCGTGTGGCTGCACCTAGCCATTTATTTTTGCCTCTCTCATCTGGAGGAATCAAAGGGAATCTATAGAGCATTGCATGTAAGGAGGTTAGTGAAAATGTCACATTCATTCATTGAAGCTCTTTAAACATAAACTTCAAACAATAATCTTCAAACAATAAGTCTGTAGCACAATATAGGTTACAATAAACGCAAAGACATTACGTTAATTAAAACACAGCAGGGCCATGTGATGGGCTGGTAAGCTGTTTAGGGTGTACCCTGCCTTGGCCTAGTATTGGCTGAGATGGGCTCGGCCTCTCTACGACCTATTAGAAGTAAGCGATCAGGCGAATGAGTGAGTGAGTGAGTGAAAAAACACATCAGGTTCATAGTCACCGCTTTATTTCCAATGCAATGTGCTGGAATAAAAACTGCGTGCCAATTACATACGTAGACTTGCTTTCCCAACCCTGGGTTTACACTGGGGCACGATGTCCGTGATCTGTGCAATTAAAATAGGTGCGAAGCTCCACGATTTATGAGCACGCTTGGAGCACGATCGGGGAATAAAAAGGAGACAGCTTGCATCCAGGAGATGAAACTTGAAATAATGTTGCCAAGTTCATTAAGATCCCCTATGATGGTGCATAAATTTCTGTTACGCTCTACTAAGGTTCGTTAAGCTCTACTGCGCTCTTCTGCGCTTCCCACATTATATCACGAGTGGCGTCAAATCATAAAACATCGTAATAATCTGACCAGCAAAAAGTTTTCCACGATCAGCACGATCATCACAAATACACCAAGCTCCCTCAAGATCATCACGATTCCATTCCACAGCCCCCCCGACGCTCATCACGATTCTCTCAAATTGTGGAGATCGTGGACATTCTTATCCCCAGTGTAAACCCAGGGTAAGCAAGCAAGACGGGTAATCGATTTGCACTGATTATTATTATTATACTGCCATACCAGTACGCAGTTTCATAAGTGCCCCAAAAGCAAATCCAGCAAACTCTCCAGTCAGACGTCCAATGCAGCACTATTTCATCAATATAGCAGCCTAAACTTTTATCACATATTGTTGCTTTTTGTAGTTGACTTGTTGGGTTGGGTTTAATATAAGCCCACAAAAGTCAAAATGACAGGGCCATCTATTATTATTTTCATCATGACTGCACGATTGATATATTTCACTTCACAGAGGTCACATCTGTCCAAAATGTAGCCTTCAAATACATCCAATGTATGAAAGCTTACAAGACAGCTGTTCATACCTGGCAGTTTCAAATTATGTGAGCATAAAGTTGTCAGTCTAAACAGTCTTCTGGCAAATGTAGGCGAGAAGTGCTCTCACAACAAACGGCATTGACTTGATCGAGTATTGTAACATGCACGCATCAGTCACTTTATTAGTACATCCAAATTCAGTTACACTGCTGTCAGCCAAGAAAAGAAATCTGAAGCTACAGTGCGCAAAACTAAACAGCTGAAGGTTAAAGTAACACCAGCTAGTTCCAAATAAAGTGGGCAGTGAGTAAATTATATGAATAATTACGGGTGCTTACTGTGCATAGCTCTCATCTGTCCAACAGTTCTGTGGATTTTTCAAAACAGTACGAGTGTGTTGGTACTCTGAAAGATACAGTAAGGCCAAATGAGGGCTTTGCTAAACGTACTTATAGTACGAATGGTTGTGAAATCTTCTGCTGATGAGTGTTTTTTTTTTTCCTTTCCTTTTTATTTTTTAACACCTCTACTTAAACAGTTCTATTTTTGCCCGATTTCAGGTCAGAAAGGCAAGCGCACTCTCCCACAGAGAGAAGAGAAATGAACAGGGGGAAGCACAGTGCAGTTCGTCAGCCTATGTATTAAATTCCTGTCTTCTTGTTTATTCCGTTCTATTTTAGGAGGCCTAGCAAATCTCCTACTGCTACATTCCGAAAATTATAAAAGAATTACAATTATGTTTATTGTAATTAATCCCATATTTGCATAAGAGACACTCCTCACAAATCCCAGGTGTGTGTGTCCATGATTGTGTATGCCTTTCTCATACTCATAAAACATTCTGAAGTGCTCCACCACCAGATGTATGCATAATCAGCACATCATGTGCCTTTTTAAGACTGAACATAGTCACTGTTTGATTAGAGTAAAGATGCTGCCAATGATATTGTACGGAATAGCAGAAAAGCCTACAAGAGCATTTTTATTATATCAAAATATATAATCATTATTATTAATAATATTATATGCCTGTAAAATTTTATTTTAGTGGGATTTCCCATGACTAAGCGAATTGATACATTTCTAATTCTGCTTATTCAATGCATAAGATGGAAGAAGCACAATTTCAGCAGTACGAAGGCATAAAAATGTATAAAATGCTATACTATATCATTGATTATATGAACACAAATTTGGCACGAAAAATGATAATCGTTGTCGATGTTAAAAGACAATAATGTTATCGTGATATCTAAATGCGGCCTTCACACTATGAACGAATTAGCCCAGCGTATGCTAGCATATGGACAGTTTTTGGCATTCTCTGCCATATGCTGTACTCTATACATTACTGCACAGTGTTGTTCATTGCATTCATCAGATATTTTTGTGAATTATTAAAATTTCTGATGTATAACAGCGAGCAGCCTGTGCACAGTGAGAAAGCTCTGTACGCGCTATGGGAACGTCTTGTTCATTTGAAGTAAGATTGTGGCTGCTTAATGGTATGGCTTCATTCGTCCACCCAATGTAAGCTAATTTCTAAGCAGATTTCTTGCTCATCATTAACACTCCTCAACATCCACCCTCCTTTCTTCATGGCACTTTTGGGCTCCCCTGCTGGTACTGTTGAGGGTGTGGAGGCAGTTGAGACATTGGATGAACTAGGAGAGACATTTCTGTGAAAAGTTGGAACTGAGAGACCAGGATTATGAGGCTTCTTGGAATGCAGCTGCTTTCTGAGGTGAAGGTGTGGGTGGTGGTGATGGAGTCTTAAACGTTTGCCTGAAGAATGACTGCCTCTTCTGGGGCATCTGCTTCTTCCTGTTTATATTTGTGGATCATTCAGAGAGTGTGCGCATAGCTCGATATCCAGGTCTTCAATTGATCGCAGGGCTAACACTGAGATGAACACTCAAAGTTCAAAGTTCAAATTTCAAAGATTTGGTGGAATTGAAAATATTATGGCCTTTAAAAAGAAACTGACGTAGTTGAAGAGCACGTCAGAGTGAAATAACGTGACTTAGCAACAGCAAGCAATCATGCTTTCTCTGTACAGCCAATTTATTTTGGTTAATAAGCAGAAAATATTTTACAATATTAAAGACAACTGTTTCATGGCAACTACTTGGCCATTCAAATAATCCTAGAAAACTGCCACAGCTTTGCCTGCTGGCATTAGTGCATGTCAGCATAAAATAACCCAGGACATTGACACTGTCAACACAACAATTCACCGAACGATAACAAATGGTAAGACGTCAGGCTTCTAGTGCTATTTTATGCGGCTGTGCTGCTTGGAACATTTGAAATATTGTATGCTTAATTA
>JBCNYG010000001.1:12436558-12446995 GCA_039654305.1 Porochilus rendahli
TGTGTGTGTGTGTGTGTGTGTGTGTGTGTGTGTGTGTGTGTGTGTGTGTGTGTGTGTGTGTGTGTGTGTGCACTCACTTTGGATGGGTTAAGTGCAGAGCCAAATTTCCCTTGTAGGAATTATATGGTATAGTTAAAATAATATGATTTCAGTTATCAGTGTTAAATGTACTTACTCTTTTATCATGCTGATCAAACCTGTGAATTCCGACCGCTGGAGGTGTGATTTCCACTGCATCGAAATGAATACCTAGTGACCAAAAAAAAAAAAAAGTGTGAAAATGGAGCTGGTTGGACCTATTTTATTTACTGCTATCTGTTCACAGTGTGGATCTATGGAAATGTGACATCACTCTGCAGGGCATGACCAGGTCTAGCCCAGATTTATCTTAATTTAATCAGCAAATGACGTGCAAAGCAAGCATTTGTATCAAATTAATTACTCATAGAATGCAATGACTTATGTTTATGATAGGACAGACACCTATGTTTCCATTGTTTCCCATATGGCTAGACCTTAGTGCAGTAGAGAAATCTTCCCATGATCCTCCAGCACACTCATTACGGATCCTTTCTCTGGTCAGAGATCCATTCTTATAGCTGAAAAGAAGAAACAGGGGATTGCTTAGCCCTAAGGCTGTCCAGATGAATATGGAGTTCAATAACTATGTAGAGAAATAAAAAAAATCTTTTCTTAATTAATTAATGAATAAATAAATACATAAATAAACAATTTAATGGAAGGTTGCCAGATTTCTGCAAAGGTTTTTTTTATTATATTTAATATTTAAAATGTAAAAGTGTATTAGTTCTCTGATGCAGTCTTATAAAATCAGCGAGTAGGATTTTTTAGTGTTTGTAGAATTATATTATTGAATAACCTATACAATAAACAGCCAATGAAAAACTGGACGTTTCTAGAACAAAAAAATTTCTCAAACGTAAACTAAATAAATAAATTCATAAAATAGTCAGATTAATCAAAAAATAAATAAATAAAATAAACACAAATCTGATTAAAGACTTTTCCCATAACTAATGTTTTCCTTTAACCATCCCTTTTTAGACATTTTTCTTTATAGCTTTACACTTTTGTGAGTTTTTTTTGATCATGTTCACTCTGTCACTGACGCCACATAAATGTCAATCAGTCAAACGTGAAAGAGAAATGTCCTTTGACCACATCAAATGTCTAAGTATCAAGACCAAACAGTGTGGAAATAAAGCATGATATTGTAGCCAGAGATGACATGTTGGTACATTTTAGAAATGTGCTATTGAGAGTATCTGGAGAAAAACAGATGTGTAATTAAAACAAATATCAAGTTAGTGGGTGAATGAATATTTAATAGTGGTCAGAATGTTATTTTCATCCCATCCACTTGAATAGTACTTAAACATGCAGCGGCTAATGAATTTCTGTCAGTATCACTTATCCATAGATTACTTTTACAAGAGCCTACATGAAGTAGAAGCTACACACAAAACAACAATACAAACAAATGATAATGTCCAGTAATTAATTGTCATGCTAGCTAACAGATGCTATTTTACAAAATTTAAATAGTGGAGTGGCAGAATGAATATAAATCAGAAAAAAAAAAGGCAAATTAAAAAGTCAACTGAAATGTTAATATGAGATCAGTTGTGTTTGATTAATTATTCTCAGTGGGTGGTAAAGATGTGTAATGAATTAATTAGTCAATTATTGAATAATTCTTATTTATATTTGCAACAGCACATTTTAGATATTATTGCACTGGCCATAAGAATGCATGAATAAATGCATTTAAACACACAATTAATGCTTCTATAGGCTTTTATTACCCCTGGCCAACATCCATGGATCGTGACTTAAAAACAAGGAAATAGGCTCATTTCAAGGGCCATTTTGGTTGTACTTATAATGAAAAGAAAGTGAAGAGAAAGAATTTGAGAAAACAGAAAAGAACTAAGAGACCCTTTTCAATCTACTTGATCAGACCAATTAAAGAAATCTAGATACACAGTTCTTAACCTAAAACTGCAGGAACAGCATCAACTACTAATTTATAAAGATCTCTCTTCAGAATAATTACAAATACTTTATATGTATACCGCTAGAAAAATTAGCACAATAATTGCTACTATTTATGGGAATAACAGCTATCATATTGCTTTTTTTCTGCCAGGCAGGTTGACAGAGACCTCTACCTGTGCCTCAATCATCGTAATAATTCCCTACAGCCATTTACATCCTTTTAGAGGGTAAAGCACCTGAGTTTTATGTGTGCAACATGCCTACAGGGCTTCAAGAGTCCTCACAAAAAGGTGCTCATTCAATACCTCCATATACATAACCATTTACTGGGGAAGATTCCTTATAATGGGTCCCTATTTATTCTTTATAGTAAAATTTGGGGGGACTGTTCATCAAACGTGATTACTAATAACCTAACACTAATATCAAACGATATGCTAAACACACTATATTCCACTTCGTGAACTTGGGGTAACTGTTTATGGTGCTGTCAGATTTGATCATAAAATGAATTTAATTTCTTTCCTTTTAGGAAAAAGCTGAAATCAAACCATTTATTTCATTTTATGAGCTAAAGAAAGTTATGTTTGCATTTCCAAAATTTCTTCTAAACTACTCCAATGTTTTGGAGCAAAGTATTAATAAATGCTCTTTAGCATATTTTGGCACACAATTCAATTATTTGACTGCTTAGCAGCACCAAAATAAAGGATCACATCACGACCATCATAGCCATCCCCCACTGGCTCACTGTCCTTCACAGAATCCAGTTTAAGATTTGTTTATTTAAGACATTTGGAGCATGCCTTTAAAATAACACTGGGCTGGTTTATTATGGATGGACACAAAGTGGGGTGTTTTATATACTACATCGTATACTACAATGACATCCCAATGACAATTTTGAATAATTAAAGAACAACACTAAATAGGCTCATTTGTTTACAGCTACATTTACTGTTGTCAAACTTTTACTGTGTAGGTATGGAGCTACTTTAGATTCTCATAAATAGCATAAATGCTGCTGACATTCAATTCATTACTAGCTTCTCTTTTCTCTCCCTTTTCAATTTAGAAAGAATGCAACTTGTAACGTTACTCCGATACCACAAAGTCTGCCATCCTGACTCTCCTGAGGCAAAAATGAAAGTGACTCCTTCCAAAAGTGCTAGATAAAATTTGACCACATCAACAACGAGAACCATTTTTTATCTGTTAATACGAAGCATCCTGAGTAGAAACGATACTGTATTACAATGAGTGCATTAATATAAACATAATTTGCTGTGCAGCCTGAACTACAGTCAGAGCTGCTGTTTTATAAAAGATGCCTTGATTAACCAAATTCAAACATTTATCAGAGCTTTCTTATAAGTCCTCTAATCCCCTAACACACTTCGTCCTCCCAGCATCACCATGATAGAGAATGTGAAACTGATGTCATGCAGTGCTCAGTTTTGAGTAAATGACACTTTTACTATCCGGCTGTTTTAAAGTTGTAATTCAGAAAAAAATGTCTTCATGGTAGATCAGTGCTTCTGCATTAAGAATCACCACAGTAGGTCACGCTACTTTTCAGTAAGAAAACTGGACAACTCATGAATTGCCTTTCCTACATGGAAAAAACTATCTGAAGGGGGTTTCAGGTACGTGAGTGACGCCAGTGCATTGAGGTCTGTAATCCAGTCTTTGGATCCCATGACATATGGATGTGTTTTGGTAATTGTGCTTAGTTTGTCCAAGTACCATAGCTTTGCATTACGATTCAGTTTTCCCCAGTAGATTTCTTTTCATTTCTCTTTACCCTTTACTCTATCTGTTCGCTTCTTCAACAGATTCGACCAACTGCATATTTACTCAGACAAAACAAAAAATGGAAGCAGGTAAGCACTGTAGCAGGCAAGGGTATCGAAGTGCGTTATTCATTAGATGGCACTCCAACCCAACATGCAACACAGTATGATGTAACTTCACATTCTCAATATTCAGACTGCATTCTTCTCTTAACTCTCTGAAGTCTGCAGGTCTGTTTCTTTTATCTGTTTCATAGTCCTGTCTAAAACCCAAGAATGATTGTGTCCCAATCTGCCCAGAGGCTATGAAACAGATTTCTATTGAACATTAGGTTTATTCCCAGAACTACCAATTTAAATCAAAATACAAAACATATTTTATATGATGGCCAGTAAATTAGTAAAAGTATATATTATATTAATTGGAATTCTATGTATCGTACTTTCTAAATGACCTTCTGTACTAAACCTACATGTGTATAGGAGTCCTTTTTAACCCCACTGATCCACTTATGAGTAATGCAGAGTAATTTTACCAAATCAGAGCCATGTAGGACAGGCAGTCAACAGGGTTGCAGAAGATGTGTCCCTCGACCATTGGCCTGGGTTCCTTGATCCACAGAAACACTGTGTCGCTTGTGCCCAGGCTCACCTGTAAGTCAAAAAAGCTCAAATTATCACAGCTGACCATTTATGTCTGAAACCAGGCAACGCATGCTGCCTAAATATAGATTTCAAATCATTTCCTTCAGCTAATAGCTAAAGCACTGACTCATAAGACAACTGACATTATAGAGACCGTAGGCAGTACAGAACCACGGCAGTCTTCTGTTTTGGACACACCCCATGCACGGGTACCAGAAATTACATTTGGGAAGAAGACACATGACAGGAGACCATAAGGCATTGCTCTATATGAGCAAAACAGAGATCTTGAATTATAACTGGATGAAAAATGTTAATCTACTTAACATATGACGTAATAAGTTTTGCTGACAAAAAACACTACAGGGATGTCAGGTAGGTTGCATCATCATTATGAACATTAATTTATTCATTTACACAGGGTCACAGGGAGGCTGAAGCCTATCTCAGCCGACTCCAGGCAAAAACGGGTTACAACCTGAACAGGTCACCACAAAACCATTCACACTTACACCAAGGGGCAATTTGGAATAGCCAATTAGAATAATGTGCATATCTTTGGACTGTGGACCTGGAGGAAACCCACCAAAGCAAATGGAGAACATGCAAACTCCACAAAGCCCTCACCAAGCCTTGGACTCGAACCCACGACCTTATTGATGTAAGGCAGACGTGCTAAGCACTATACCACTGTGCCACCTTATGTTTACAATCTCGGTACATAAAAAACACTGACCATTTTATACAATGAAATATTGGCATATTCCTTGCAAAATGTTTCCACAAATTTATCAGTCTTCAGGCACAAACACTAAAAAATGTATGTTTGTTGTTTAAAAGTCTAAAGAAGAAAAAGGGCAGTAGTGGCTCAGTGGTTAAGGCAATGGGTTACTGATCCAAAGGACAGGGGATCAATCCCCAATTGCTCCCAATAGCACCACTGTTGGGTGCGTAAGCAAGGCCCTTAACCCTTAATTGCCCAGTTGTATAAAAAACTTCTTTCGCTTCACTGGATAAGAGTGTCTCCCAAATGGCCTCCATGTAAATGTAGAAAGAGATACCACACATCAGATACTTATCTTTACATCATATCTCCACATTATTTAATGCGGAGAATATTATTATATATGCTACTTTAGCTCATGCAGTGTTCAGGGGACAGACCCAAGATGCGACAGACCTCTGACCAGGATAAAGCAGTTACTGAAGCTGAATTAATAAATTCAACTCCTGTTCATGATTAACAAAAATGAATTTGTGGAGGCCTATTGGTGCTTTAGAATAAGATATGCTGATACACATACTGAAGTGTAAGCTGTGAGCTTATGTTCATCAGTCAGATCAACTGATCACATGATAGAGAGGGAAACATAACTAGCAAAGAATATAAATAAGCAAGGAGCATTCACACTAATCCATGTGGGAAAAATTGATGGAGGACAAACGAGGAGGTCAAATGGACTGAATGTTCCTAATAGTATAATTTATCGCAAACACTCCATACGCACAGCATCATTAAATTCTCGTTTCCAATCAGTCCGGCAGTGTTGAGTAATCTTCTATAGCAGCAGCTCTGACAGTATTTCCAGTGGCATGGTTTATATAAAATATAAATATTCCCCACTATAAATAATAAAAAAAATATAATACTCTCACAAACCAAATAAATGCAGATTAAGTCAACTGGCTACTCAAAATTGCCAATAAGTGTAAACGTGAGTGTGTAAATAGTTGGTTGTCTGTGTGATAGCTCTACAGTAGCTTAGCAACTATACCCACACACACACACACACACACACACACACACACACAATCAGCTGGGATTGGCTCCAGCTTCCTCTGTGACCCTAATAGATAAACAGGACAAATAATGGATGGATAGGTGGATTGATTGATTTTTCTGTACTGCATTAATCCCACAAGGGACATTATTGGCTATGCATTTAACCCATCCAAAATGAGCACACACACGTAAACAGTGAAACCGTAAACACACACTCGGAGAATTAAGGTGTCTGGAGAGCAGTTGGGGATTAGGTGCCTTGCTCAAGGGCACTTCAGCCATGAAGGTGGAGGAAGGGAAGGTGCAGCTCACTCCGCCACCACCACACATTTTTCCTACTGGTTTGGGAATCGAACCAACAAACTTTCTGTCCCAAAGCCGCTCCTCTAACCATTAATCCACGGCTGTATATAATATACATTAAACATGATTTAAATATATTATCATTGATAAAGCTATTAAATCAGGAATTACATTGTTATGCTGATAGTCTACAACATTAAGTCAAACTATAAGTGAATAGAGCATAAGATTTTGTTCTAATGAATTTTGAAAATTGCAAACATTACTGAAAAAAAGCACTTTAAAATGTGCTGTAATTGGAATAATTCGCTTCACGGCATCACACCACTCTACTCATCATTACTTTCCTAAAACAGAGCGTGGCAACACGTTTGATTCCTTGCATGAAGGACATGTGGGATTAATATGCAGATGAAATAAACCATCAACTTAAAAAATTAACCACTCCAAACACCTGATCATCATACCTATATGTGCTTGGTGAACATCCCAACAGACATTTTATGCAATTGCGTGCTTCAAATTTTGTGGCATAAATTTGCTGATGAACCGCACGTATATGGTTGTGATGGTGAGGTGTCCACATACTTTTGGCTAAGTGGTGTATTTGGTACAATTGAACATTACAGCATGCGAAATTCCTTACTCTATAACGAAATTCTATACTCTATAAGATCTTGAATAATTCATATGATAAGCTGCACGTTCCAGTGACCGAAAGATTAGATGCTGGTCATCTATTTTGATGATCCCTTATTTATGAAAGATGAAGTATAAAAGGTATTCCTACAACATTTACATTTTACATATTACCTTACTCAATCTCCTAAGCAAATAAATCTGAAGTTCCTATCTCTGAGAAATTGGGAGATGCTTACCGCTATATCTCCCTCCTTTAGGCACATCCCTGCTAGGGATCCTGAAAAGGGAAAATCCAATTACATATACAGAGTTATTTCAAAACTGACACAAGTGAATTACTCATTTTTTCAAATTTATCACGTTTTTACCTTTATAAAAGAATATCGTGCGCGGAATGATAATGTCCCAATGAATACCATCAATCTAACATGCAGTCATGGCAATCAATATGATCTTGATAGATGACAGTGAGAGAAGTAGAAAAAGTAATCATGTTTCCAAACTAACTTTCACTGCAAAACAAAATGGTACACACTTGTACCACACACGCTGAACTGAAATGTCCACCTAAAACCATAGAATCTTTTCCCCCCCATTGTTTAATGTGGGTGTCGAAGTGAACTTGATTAATATTTAATCATGAGTAATCAGTGCTGGGGTTTTTTTTGCAGTAGAAATGAGAAAATTAACCTGCTCTAATCAATGATATACACACAGACCTCCTGCATCTTAGACTCCAGAGCCCATAAAAGCATCGCAGTGCTTCAGCAGGAATGCTGCAGTTCGTTTATTTTAAACTAGATATCACTTCCATCTTATAAATTGCAGTCACTGTGTCTCAACTCATCTTAATGAGTAATGATTTGCAGTTATTATTCACCTCCTCCATGCTTATGTCACCACCCTGTGTGACGCATTATCAACCGACACCACTGTATGTCAGCTTTTAAACAGGCAGAAGAGTCCAACATTACATACAGAATATAATATATAGATTTAGGCACTGTCAGAAGGGGAGCTCCTGGTAGATATCTAAATTGATAAATGTCTAAACCTGGTGTTATAAGAGTAGCATGGCTCCTTTAAGGGATGCAGGAGCTTGTGTATGTGCATGCATGATGGGTGTGTGTTTAAATGAGAGAGAGGGAATGAGTGTGACAGTGTCTCAGTTCATGACGGGCTAGCATGGTGTTTGGAACAGAGAAAGTGTGGGTGGTTTAAGCCCAGAGTTAGCATCAACTGGATGAAGCAAATAAGTTTTCTGACTATGGTCTGTGGCGAAAGCAGGAACGGTTAACACCGGGTTTGCTCATTAGCCTCCTTTCCCTTCCGTAGCTGATTTCCACTTTCATTTGCATCACCTGTCTTGTTAGTTTAATTATCCCTTTAACGATGTCATGACTTTGGCATTTGCTCGACGAACATTTATTTACCTGGAAGTCTGTCTGCCTACTTGAGTTAGACTGGCAGTGGTGTATGAGCCTATATTTCTTAGATTTCAGTTTCCTTAGAATAATTAATAATAAATCTGTTCTGTATTTGTTTTGTTTCTGTAAAGCTGCCTGTCATCACACAAGTCAGTGATACAGCCAATCAGCATCGACTCCTATTGACGTCTTATTGTGTTTCCTGGGTCATGCACAGACGGACTCCGCACAGGACATGGAACTACCATCTAAGCCATATTTTATTACTATGGTGCTCCACTCTGTAGCTCCGCCATTCCGTTTTTGTAATTTTCACCACATACTTTTTTAGTGCTTGATCTCATTTTTCTTATTGAAATGAACCCTATATGATAAAAATGTATAGAAATTGTAAGGCATGGATAACCACTCCACCTGTCACACACTGATGAAGCTCTGTGACTGGCTGGACAGGATGTCGTAATGACTAGACACGAGTGACGGCTGGCATAAGGGCTATTTTTATGGTTATAACTACTGCAAATGAGAGGAGGGGGACCTATTAAAATTTAGAGTAATGAAGAGAGGTAAGAGAGTCAGGCACATGTCCAGAAGTGAGAATATGCCCTCTGCATATCACATCCCTCATTCTTCCACTCTCCAAGTGTCTGAGGCTCACATGCTGATTACAATCTGTTTAAGATCCACCTAATTTACCTTAGAAAAAATTACAACATTAAGAATTTTATAAACATTCTCCTTTTATCTAATGAACTACTGACAGCATTTACCCAAAATTTCATGAAAAAATGCTTTCACTAAAGCTTTAATTGCAGAAAATGAAAACCGGTCAAAATAACAAAAAAGGATGCAGTACTTTCAGCCACTGCAAAACAAAACTAATTAAAAAAAAATTAGGATCATAGTGACATAGTCAACTGCGAAAATCTCAATACTAATGTTTGAACTCATTTAAACATTTGATTTGGATCCCGTATATATGCACGGGACAACATGCAAGCTCCACACAAAAACGCCCAATCCCGGGACTTGAACATAGGACCATCTTGGTGTGAGGCGGACATGCTAACCACTACGACATGGTGCCACCCTTAGTAACTTACAATAATGTATTAAATGGAATAAAAAAATATTTATTCATCAGACCGAAAGAAACTAGGGTACAAAATGGGCTTTGCTGGCAGAGGGATACAGTGAGCCTCAGGTTGCTTCCATCCTCAAAATTTCAAAGATGGCAAGTTTATAAGAGCAAAGCCAAGCAGCAGACACTGGGGACAACAAAGTAACATACCGGTAGGGAGCGAAAACTGCACTCCACCAATCTGGATGATTGTCAACTCCTTAAAGGTCACTCAAAATCGTAGGATGACCATCAAACTAGTAACCTACAAAAGGAATGGCAAGTGCAGCTGGGGTCACATGCATAGCAAGGATGGTTTGAAACGGGTTCCCCTAGGTGGTAGTATGTCATGGAAAGCTAGAAAAAAGCCATTTATCAGTAAAAAGCAAAGAAGAGACAGGCTGACGTTTGCTAAAGACAATAATGATTGGACCTATAGGACCGGAGTAAGATCATCTTCTCTGATGAGTCCACTTTTCAGCTTTTTCCATCACTTGGTCACGTAAGGGTCAGATGGAGACCTGTAGAGGATTACAAGTCACATTGTTTCACGTCCAGTGTACAGTTTGAAGGAGGATAGGTGATGATATTCGGTTTCCTCAGCAGGCCTGGAAAGGGGCATGTTTTTATTTGTGTTGATGCACGAATCAATAAAGGTTAAACAAGGTTTCACTGGAAAACCTGGTTTCTTCTGCTCTCACAATA
>JBCNYG010000001.1:12459769-12474316 GCA_039654305.1 Porochilus rendahli
GACTTAAACCCTATTGGGAACTTGTGGGCTGTTCTTAAACGGGAGATTTACCATGAAGGAAAACAGGACGCCTCTCTAAACAGTGTCTGGGAGGCTGTGGTTGCTGCTGCACAAAAAGTTGATCAACAGATAAAGAAACTGACTCCAATTAATGGAAGGCTTGTGACAGTTATTGAAAGAAGGCTGGCTTTACTGGTCACTGATTTTATTACTGTGGAAATGTTAGAGATGATTATTTGTACATTTTCAGTTGTTTGTTCATTATTTTCACTTTAACAGATAAAAATAAACAAGTGAGATGGAAAAATATTCATATTTTTATTTCGTTGCCTAATAATTCTGTGCACCAAAATTTGCCTAATAATTGTGCACCCTGAGATATTCTCTTAAGAAAGACAAAACCTGACTTTTACCTTTAATAACATTTGGCTTTATTAACATTTGGATTGAGTGAAAGAGCTGTAGTTGTTAAAATGTGAAATGAATCGTCAAAAATACAACTTGCTTAATAATCGTGCACGCAGTGTAATATCAGATACCTGTAACATTGCGAACACTGTCGTGATTTCTGAGCTCCTTACCTCATAGGCCCGTGACCCAGTGATATTAGCAAGTTGTTGAGCACCCCCTACTGCACATTCCAGGTTCTTACATTGCTCCCCAGTACTGGAGTCCATCCACACCGGACTGTCCTTGATAGCAAAACTATCCTATAAAAGAGACATGCAACTAAACAAGACTGTACACGGGGTGTAATTAAAGCTGATTTAAAACACAGTGCCAGATATTTCGTAAGGAAAAACAAGCTGGATGTTCCATTTTTAGGCTGGCTCTCATATCACTTAACCAAGCAACTGATAATAACTCAGCTTCTATCTAATCGAAGCCCAGAGTGTCCAGCACACAATGTCTAAACTGTGATATGATTGGCATGATGAAAGTCTACCTAGTAGTTTTAAATAGAGGTTATGCATACGATCATTCAGCCATTTTCATATACCATTACTGATATATACACTGTAACTATATATCCTGTAAGTACAGGCAAGTGACTTTACATTGGAGTTTAAATTAACCCTTTAAAGCTAATGCATTTTGAATTATTATTTAAAAAAGAATCTGACCCAGATTTATATACTGTAATCTTTTTAGTTAGTATTATTTGAATAATCTATTATTTAAGCGGATTTTAGTTTACCTCTGTATATTTGACTAATTAATTCTGTGTTCTTACATTTTTAAGAAAAGTGTCACTATTTCTATTCATTTATATTTTTAGTCAATACTATGATTGTAAGAATGATCAGTAAGAATGCATCTGAATAATAAAAATCTCTGTCAATTTGAATGAATACCAAAACACATCCTTTTTATTCATGCATTAAAGTTTATTTTTTTATTTTATTTATTAATTTTTTTTTTTTTTTCAAAAATTAACAAAAATGTTTTTGGATTTTTAAAAACTTGAGCAAATTTCGATGTGCAATCGATTTAACTGAAACACAGTTTTCATGAGGTACGTCTGCTATTAACCGAGCAAAGGTTTTACTCAGTACCTTAATTTTCTTAGTGCAATATCCTTGTTACCTTTCATTTATTATTCATGCTTTTAAATGTATGCATTTATCTTTCAAAAGTGTTTTATCTTGGACAGGATTGTGATGGATCGGTAGTCAATCCCGTAAATGCTGAACGAAGTGGCACGAAATGCCCTGAATGGGAAATTTTCTTTTCATGGACATCCACATTTTTACTTCAACGTCTTTTACTTTCACACCTGTTCAAATGGGAAGAGTTTTTCATTTTTGACAGCTGACTGCTCTGTTTTGCTCTGCAACAAACTCAAAGAAAAGTAATGAAACACCTCTATCTTCTCACAGACCAGCCATCACTTTTTTATTATTCGAAGCAAAACCACTACAAGGTTCTACCTTCTGATCTCATCTTCAGCTTGCTTCTGGATCACATGGCCCTAGTTTAAATTTTAACCTGCAGAGCTGTGTAATATTATGAAAGCGAAACCTGAAAGGACACAGGACTGATAACACATGACATTTTGCGATGCTTTTCAAAAGGAAATCAGGTTAAATCGTCCGGGTGGAGTTACTAATTAAAAAAACAGCTTGTACCTGCAGCAGGCTGTGTAAATATCTTCCCGGATCCAGAGACTGCAGAGTTTTCCTCGCTCCCTTTTTCCAGTACACGCTTCCATGTTGCTGCAGTGACCAGATCAAATAACTTGGCTTCATTCGTTTTAAATGCATTTTAGTACACGCGGTCAAAAAGAGCACGTCATACCTGCCCACTGCCTGAAATCGCTTTCACACGAGAGAAGTCAAATCCAGCGCACTTCATCTTCTCAAGGATGATGTCAAGTGCCTGCAGTTGCAAATCTTTATTAACTAATTCAGTAATTGACTTTGGAAGCCTGGAACAAGAACTGATGTGCAGTGCACAACATCATGGACAGGAAAAGTGGAATATCTGATAATACAGCTGTCTTATGCGTCTGAATACACCTCACCTTGACCCACATGAGCACTGGAGAGGTTACAGTCACCCTGTCCTCCTGGATATGGACACCTCCCTGAGTCCTACATTGTAAAAGCATAGAACGAAGATGGGTAATGCAACTACTGTAGGCAAAAAAACTAAACTTTTACGAATCAAACCGAAGGGCGAAGGTGTGCCTACCGGAACTCGGGAAGGTCCCTCTCAAAATGAACATTGCTCTGGTGAGTAACTTGAAGCTTTCCATCAATGGCAATGACTTTTAGCTGAAAGTAATACAAGAGAAGACAAAAAACACAATTTCTAAATCAAAAGATGGCCAATGTTTTGGTCACCTGACCATCACACAATGTGCCATCGTATGCCGTAGATGTTTCAGCATGACAAAGCCCCTGTTAACCAACTCAGCTCCATGAAAACATGTGTCTAGCAACAGAGTCCAGACCTCATTCTCACAGAACCTATTTGGGAGAACCAGGAACTAAGAGTGCACTCCAGGCCTGCTTGCCCCAGGCCTCTACAGTCAAGTGATAAAATAACACAGAAAAAGGGGCCTTCTTCAAATAAACAAACAAGCAATAGAAAGAAAGAAGGAAAGAAAGTCAATTAATTAAGTGACATTCACTTAATTAATGTCACTGCTGTCACCCCAGTGCAGCTAACTGGGTTATCAAAGGCCAGCCATATCTCTCACTGTCTGTGGTGGGAGGCATGTAAAAGAACCATTGCTGATTTTCTTCAAGAGTAACTGCATAGCCGTCAGCGTGTTTCTGCCCTGCGATGGCCTGGCCAACTGTCCAGGGTGTACTCTGCCCTCGCCCAGAGTCGGCTTAGATGGGCGCCAGCCTTCCAGAGACCCTAATTAGCATCAAGCGCTTCAGAAAATGAATGAACAATTGGTACTCATGAGCAATTGGTAGCATTGCAACCACACCGCTCCAGTGTTCCCAGTTCGATCCTAAATTTGAGTTGCTGTCTATGCGGAGTTACACATGTATTCACTGCATCTGTTGGTACTTCGGGTGATAACTCCAATCAGTATTCCATTGTTTGTTTGTTTGTTTTTGCTAAATTGATCATGGTGCCCTGAGATAGTGGTGTCCCTCTCTGGGTGTATTTGAGCCTCACCCCCAACGACGGTAGCTGCCATGGTAATGTTATGGATGGATGGAAAAAACTTGTAAAACGTTTTAGGCTTTAATATGTTACTTACCAATCTGAAAGTACAAGTCCACTATGGACCAATCAATATTGAGTATCATAGGGCGGCACGATAGTATAGTGGTTCCTGGATTCAAGGCCTGGGCTCCTCAAGGTCGTTTCTGTGTGGAGTGTGCATGTTTTCCTGTTCTTGTGTGGGTTTCTTTGGGGTACTCCGGTTTCCTCCCACAGTCAAAGAGAAAAGGTAAATGATAATTGGCAGTTTCCAATTGCCCTTAGGGGTGAATGTGTATGTGTGCGTTGGCCCTGTAATGGTCTGGCAAGGCCTTCAAGATGTACCCCTCTTCGCCTGGCTGAGATAGGCTCCAGCCTCCCCGCCAGGGTGAAGCAGTTTTTGCAAATGAGTGAGTGTGTAAGTGTAAAATATTTACCCAACAAATTCATAATATTCATGTATTCAATATTCAAATCATCACATATGATTTATTATAGAACATTAATTCAATAATTACTTGATAATTACCTGGAAGGGGAATCATTACATGTGAAGGATTTATCATTTATTTTTCCAGATTTTATAAGGTTTTGCAAACCTAAAAACTCTCTACAGTAAATCACATCGACCTCTATTTACACAGCACACCCCATTCATCAATACTCTTAATCAAAACTTCAGATTCACCATCAGTTTTAGCGTTTATCATATTACACCTGTATTCCGGCTGATCTTTACTCGAAGGTGGTGATTGGCTAATAGCACACAACACTAGTACAAATCATTATTTTGTAATTATGTTTAATTAATTACTAATTATTTTTTATTTTATAGCTACAACAACACAGTTTAAACGTTTTAGCGTAAAAAAAAAATTCTAATTAATTGGTAGGGTAAATTTTTGCTTTGGATTGTTTTAACGATTGGCTGCCTGTGTGTGTGACGTTTTTGCTAATGACCAATCATACGTAAGGAGGCGGAATTTCCCGGAATATAGGTAGGGAGAAAAAATGTTCTACTCTGTCAAATTAGGTTCGATAGTATGCATGCAAAAAATATGATTAATAATCAAGTTATGATTCTACATTAAGTTTTAGCGTACCTGTTGAGTGCT
The DNA here is from genome assembly GCA_039654305.1 of Porochilus rendahli. NCBI lineage: Eukaryota > Metazoa > Chordata > Actinopteri > Siluriformes > Plotosidae > Porochilus > Porochilus rendahli. The sequence continues at coordinate 12,464,551 of JBCNYG010000001.1, forward strand.
AAAGTCAAATCCTAAGTAGAAGGAATCTGTTAGGGCAGACATTCAGTGTGGTGGTGTCTCGCGAGATCGTAAAAGTTCATTCACTCTCACACACAAACACGCGCGCGCGCGGCTGTATTTAAAGGAACAGTGCACTAAATGTTGGAGTGAGCCATCACTTAACTCCATGCATGACTTAAGTATTGAAATGCAACCTTAAATATTAATTTTGCACCAAAAATCAAATCAGACAGTACATAAATGCCCATTTGTCCTGTACATAACCAGGTGGTGTCACCCCATAGTGTGCTCCAGCTTTTGTTTTTAACCTTCATATCTAAAAACCTGGGCGCACTATTCAGATTATTCAAGACTATGAGCTAGAAATGCTGATGTTGATGGTCCAGAAGTATTAACACATTGCTTCTGAGGACCTTCACTGAAACAGTTTATGGTAGTGCAAGTGTTTTAACAGGTCTTCGCTAATGTATAAAATTAAATATTATAGGAAATGACATTCAGTGAGTGTCTAGACTGAATAATAATAGATACATTACAGCAATACCAAATATCATCAGTGACAATCAAGAGTTTTTGTAATGAACGCCTCTTTATAGTACACTACACCATATGTGGACACCCAATAATCACACATTCTGTGGATCCACCCCAAACCGTCTTTGTAAGCCCTCATTGTAAGTTCACTCACTTACACCAAACTGCTTAATACTACCAGGGTCAAGGGGAGGCTGGAGCTTATCTCAGCCAACACTGGGCAAAGGCGGGGTACACCCTGAATTGCTCGCCAGAGCATTGCAGCAGGACAGTCCTGGGTTTGAGTAACGGGTTCGTGTGGTGTTTCTGTGTGGAGTTTTCCCCTTGTTCTACACGTGCTTGCGTGAGTTTCCTCAGGGCACTCCAATTTCATCCCACTGTCCAAACACATGCACATTAGGGCAATTGGCTGTTCTAAATTACCCCTAGGTGTGAGTGGTCGTGTGTGTGTGTGTGTGTGCTGGTCCTGCAGTGATTTGGCGTGCTGGGGTACACCCTGAATAGCGCGCCAGACTACTGCAGTAGGAAGGTCCTGGGTTCGAGTAACAGGGACGTACCCTGCCTTCTCCCAGTGTAGGTTGAGATAGGTTTCAGTCTCGTCGTGACCCTAGTTTGGCAAGTGAGTGAGAGATATCTGATGTTTGTTTTTATTTTGGAACGGTACTGCTTTCTATTTGTAAAGTTCTACTTTTGTGTCAAAAGTCTTCTGATGGCTTTTTAGCTCTGACAGCTTACCAAAAAAATTGTCAAAGCTCAACAAAATTAATAAATGCTTACTGTTTTAAGTCATTAGACTTTAATCTGAACTCACCTCATGAACTTATTCAGATCATTTAATTGCAGCACATCCACAGGGGTGCAGATCTTTGAGTCTGACTGATGAATGAATGTACTTATCAGGCCATGTTGTAATCGAGGTTTAACGGCACTAAAAACACTACTAATATGAAAACGAGGTTAGGAAAACGTATGATTCTTCCTTTTCTTCCAAGGCAGTACATATACACACTGTACTGTATGTGTATATATTTAAAATAATTAAACTTGAGCCAAATTTTTTATTTGCTATATGAACAGATGCCTTTGCCTAGCTGTCACTGTCAGACTCACATATTACTTCACCAACACTGTGTCAACACTGCTGCTCTAATGCCCTAAGGATAGTTTATTCTATAATACATTTTAAAGCCAAGGTAAAAAGACTATGGTAATGTGCCATTCTGGAAATTCCAGCTTTGCCAACACATAAGTTATATTATGTTTTATATTATAAGTTATTTTCCAGCCTATAATGTGATGTGATATATTTAAAAACAACTTTTTCATGATTTCCCAGTGTAGTGTATTGCAAAGGTGTTCTCATCAGCTCAGCTTGCTTGCCTCGATTTTGGTAGATCGTCCAATCAGATTGGGTTTTGGGGGGTGGATTCCTGTTTGAGTTCAGTTCCTAGTACTCTACAAATAGATTTTGATTGCATGAAAATGTAATCACCATAAAACTGTGAAGTCATGAGGAAAAATCCACAGTGTGATTTTACTTCACATTAAAATGTGATCTTCAGTCTCCAAGATTTACTTTGTAATTAATTCTGAATTGACTTTTTCATTTTATCGGTCTCATACATTACCCACAATGCCAAGCAACTACCCACTGATAGTGGCACCAATGGAAATTAAACTTGCCTCTCCAAGAGAGTAATGGAGCAGCACTTTATTACTTTTGTCTGTCCAGCTTTTCACATCTCCTCACTTGTATACTCAAACAGATAAAATTTTATGTTAATACCACCACCACTATTGTGCTTGTCATTTTGTATAACATTAACAGGCCAAGCTGAATCTGCCATAACTCAGAATCATTTTGCTGTAAACCTGAATTGCATTCTTAAACATGAAGTCAAACTTCTGGGTGGGTTTCCTCCGGCCCATCAGTTTCCTCCCAAAGTTAAAATACTACGGATAAAGTGGCTACTTTAAATTAGGTATGAATGTCGGTTTGCTGGGGGCGTGGCTGGCTGATTTGCACGGTTATTTCACTTCAATTCTCCTTGTGCTTATAGGAGTTTCCTCAGTGACTCTGGTTTCCTCCCACTGTTAAAAAAGAAATATATAGAAGGTCAACAGCCTACACGTAAGAGCCCACAGGTGTGAAAGTGTGTTTGAACGGTTGTTTGTGTCTATGTTAGCCCTGCAGTAGACTAGCAACCAGTTCATGGTGTACCCAGCCTCTCACCCAAAGTCAGCTGGGATTGGCTCGAGCTTCCCCATGACCCTGACGGATAAGCAGTATAGATAACCGATGGGTGGATGAATGGATGGCTGTTTGTCTAACCTTGCGATAGACCCAGGGAGTACCCCACCGCTTGGCCCATGTCAGCTGGGATTCGCTCTCACCTACCTGCATCCTATAATGATTAAGCTGTTTTGAATGAATTTATGAATGGCCATCAATGAAAAACACTCTTAAAATCAAGTATAGTAAAGACACGCTGGCACATGAAAGCATGAATAAAGAAAATATTGTAACACAAATCCATCATGGTCTGACCAGCCACCCTTTCAAAAACAAAGCTATATTCCACCTGTATTGCAACATAGAAGGAAAAATACAAGACAGTGACGAGTATTGAATACATGCTGCTAAAAGGGAGACGTTTCTAAATTACTTCTATTAACGTAACATTCTAGACTACTCTTTGTTGACCAGATTAGTCAAGTCAACAGAAAGCTTGATAATAACTTGGATTTAGCAAGCTGATGAGTTCAAACTGGAGGGCAGTCAACAATTTTTCCCCCAATTGTGTACCTGTTGTGTCATTTTTATCCCCCTCAAAATAATTTGTCTACATGCTGCATTAGTATAACTGCAATTTAGAAACTGCTTTCATGTCAGCAACCTGGATTTTATTTATTTTTTTATCAAGGTAACAAATTAACACCAAAAATCACCAAACACAACACAAACAAATCAATAAAAACACACCATCCTAATCAGCTTTGTCAGTCCTGAAAGTGAGATGTGCTGGTGCATGGTGCTTTTTTTACCCAATGCTTTGCAGAGCGTCAGTGCCCGTGTGCACACACTCTATCTGAGTGTTTATCTCCCGACTGCAGCTCTCACACGGTGCGAAAGCAAGCTGAGCTGCTGCTGCTGGTGTGCGGAGTGGATGGGAGGTGATTGAGTGAGAGCGGCGGTGCACGGGCGCAGGATGGCGTCAGCGTGCTGCCCTCGCTGGCCGTGTCCGTGTCATCAGCTCCTCAAGTCGGAACATTTCGGGGAGGAAATAAAGCACCAGCAGGAGGAACACGCCGACACCATTTCCCTGCCGACAAACATGGACCTGGCGCTGTTGAAAGAGCAGTATAACTCAATCAGGGAGAAGCAGAAACGGCAAACTAGGGTGGTTTGTTTTGCTAAAGGTAAGAAAAAGGGTTTTTTACGGAAACCGGACACAGGATTCGCAGTTTTCTACAATTTATTTATTTATTTACACTTTGTTCCTTTCTCTTGCGGCCCAGCAGGTGCACACGTGTTTGGTTTTAGACCACGTACCACTAACACTGTATATAACTTTTGTACTAATGTATCTATTTCAGCTATTGTAACAGTTCCCAGGCGTTGATGTGTTGACATTAACATCCGGATCCCAAGTTAAATATAAACTGCATGAACATCATATCATCTGAGCATAAGGTGTTATCTATAATAAAATGAAAGCGCGTTATAGGGTCACAAAATGTTCAATATAATAATTTAAATCTAAAATGTCTGGTTATAAGGGGTTTTTTATGTTAATTTGTCTGCCATGGCGTTCAGTAAGTTCTTGAGAAATTCCCAGGTTGTTCCTGCTGGGTGTATTTGCCCTGTGTTTACAGGTCCCCCAGTGACACGTCAGGAAAAGACTGGCCAGTTTTTCGACCACAGCTTTCTTTGTATGGACATGAGTACCAAAATCCCACTTTTAGATAAATGTCATGTTTGTTGTTAGGCTTAGAAGACTCTCTTGCATGGTGATCTCTCTCTCTCTCTCCCTCTCTCTCTCTCCCTCTCCTTCTCTCTCTCTCTGAGATGCAGGGGCCAATCTAAATATGTAAATATTAGTAGAAAAAAGGTTTTGGCAAAATCTAACAAAAAAATAGGTCAATGAATTAATTTTCTACAGAAAAGTAAATATATGCAAGGAGCAAAACAAACACAGTGGATATAAAAATTCACACCCCTGTTAAAGTGCCAATGTCATGGTTATTTGAAGACAGGAATTGTTCTTGATACATCTTAACAATTTAATACATTAAGTCTGTTTGAACTGCGTACATTAAGGGGTTTGAAGTGCAATCTCAATCTCATGAAAACTGTTCACGTTGCAATCCATTTCAATCTGCTCTACACCGCGCTCGAAAAGTCTTGATTTGCTTTGCCGCTGCTTTGCAAGCCGAAACACTATCCAACGTAGACGGGTACGGTGTTTTGGACATTTGTGACGTGTTTCGACAACTTTTTGGCCACTAAATTCAGGTAAAAATCCTGAAGCAGCTGCTATAAAATGGCATGTTTTTGTGGTGTACAAGTAAAATCAACATAAATTATGTTGGACCTTTTTCCACCGTTAACATGATTCAAGGACAAAACAATCAAAACATTTTTGGAAAAAGAAGCACCCAGGGTTTTATTAAAGGGTCTATTAGTGTGTACACCTCCCTAAACTAATGCAGTGCTAATGCTTTGCACCTATTGCATGTCATACACAGCGCTCAGACTTTTCGTCAAAGAATCCACCATCTTGGCATGTTTTGAATTTCATTCCACTCTTCAGGTGCTTGTAATTATAGGTGCTGTAGCAGTTAGCTCTGTTCCTGAAATGTTTTTATTACATTCTGCCATTAAATAATGTTGGTGTTTTCTTTGTAGTTTTAAATTGTGGACCCCAGGAAGACCAGTGACCACTTTGCACTAGAAGTAAATATACATTTAAATAAGCAATAAATAATGTTTTAAATTGAATTTTAACATTAGGTGATCTTAGGTCTGAGTTCTTTGTTTATTGACATGGATTTGGTATATGGACTTTGGGTCCTTTTTGTGCTGGAAAGTGAAATCTATCTTCATTTTATGTTGACTTCATTTTCATACATCACAAAAACATTTGATTTTAATAGATTTACAAAGTGTCACTATAAACATCAGTAACATGTACAGTATGCTACTGTTGAATAGCTATACCAACAAAGTTAGAGGGGTATATAAGAATCACCCTGTCCATCCATCTGTCCATGGAACCTTGTAAGTGCAACTCTTCCTAAACTTTGTGATGAGTTTTGTTGAAACTTTTTATGTTTTGAAGAGAAAATAAATAAATCTTATTCCATTGTATATTATAGTATACATTACCCTACCAAAAAAAAAGAGTGCATTTAGCCTTGATGCATGTGATCTTCATGACATTGTTGCTCCAGTTGGTCAGGTCGAGGCTCAGCAACGTTAATGTTGCAATAAAATGAAGACAGCTGATGACCTGAATGTACTGAATGACCAGAGTGATTCAGGGAGCATAGGGAATCATTTTCACATATATATTGGCACCCCAGTGTTCTAATTTCAACCCTATTGAAATTTTTTGGGTTGTACCGGAGAAGACTTTATGAGCCATTTTACAATCTTCTACAGCTCTGGGGATACATAAAATGAGGGTTATTGTTCCCAAATCTGTACATATTATGTAAAATTTCATACATCAAAAATAACACACGATATCTCTACAAATTAAAGCTCAGAAAAAAATATCCACTTCCTACATATTTTATACACCATACAAATTTTTTTAAAACTTTGTTTCTTTTTTAACTTTGCTTGTTTTAACTTTGCAATCTAACTACTATCCATCAGTCCAGATAACTGTGTTATCAAAGGCAGGCCATGTCAGTGTTTCTGCCCTGCGATGGCCTGACAAGCTGTCCAGGGTGTACTCTGCCCTCGCCCAGAGTCGGCTGAGATGGGTGCCAGCCTCCCTGTGACTCTGATTAGGATAAAGTGGTTCAGAAAATGAACGAATGGATCTTACTACTATCGACAATGATAGCTTGTATCAACATATTTATTGTTATTGTTTTGGACATGCATACTTTCAAAGGCCATTACTTCCAAGATTAGCATTACAGACAAACTTGTAAGATTTTAAATTTGAAAACCTTTTTTCTTTTAATACATAATTTTCTTCAAAATACAGCAGTCAGATAACTTTGTTGGTAGCGAGCAAGTTTGCATCAGTGAGCTCTGTGGTTAGCATATCGTAAGTTCCGATACTTACTATAGATGAAAAGCAACAGCGTATGTAATTAAACTATTTGATGGTAAGAATATAATTTTTATACTAAAAGAAAAAGATGAGGTGGGTGGGGCATTATTATGAAATTCCTCAACAGCTTGATTTTTATTGATTTTCACACTGTTGTAGTGAACCTATGGATGTGCATGAAGCAACATAATCCTGGCCTGTTGTTCCAATCTGAGGCACTTGGATCATGTTGCAGGCAGGGTGTATTCTGTAGTGAGTTTACTCACGCTTGTCGTTTTTATCAGTTTTGTGTATAGCAGTAGGAAGCACTAAACAGGAACATGAATAGGGAAACCCTGACCTATAAACCTTTTAAAATAAATCACGATAAAGAAGCATATATGAAATAACCTACAGCTGAGTACAAAACATCGTGGAAGAAATTACATTCAAATCTGTTTCAGTTTTAGACATTCCATTATAACTATGCCAAGTTATAAAAATCCATTTGTGGTACCCGGCACTGCATGTGTTCCCCTTTATTTGATTATGTAGATACAACTTTATTATATAAAGAATTAAACTGAACTGTTTATTTTTGACCAAAGACAACTTCTTGTTACTGTAAAACCACTAACCTACATTTACATTTTCCTATATCATATTTATTTTTTTTAAATCCAGCATCGTCTACCAAGGAGGAGATTTCTGGCAGATCCCTGGTTAACGTGGTTCCGATGCGACAGGTCCAACATGCTCTTATTAGGCAGGAATCTGTCCAGGAACCTCAGTTTGACTTTGTGAGAGACCCAGACAATGCCACATGGCGCACACACCTGGGAATGTACCGCAGGATCTGCTCAATTCCTGACACCCATCAGTCTCAACTTAGCAACCACAAGACCAGCACTGGAGACTCAACATCAATCTCGACAGATAACACAGGGCAGAGTGTGGAGGTCACAGATTCAAGTGATCAGTTATCTGAAGACTGTGAAGGTTATGACGATAGATGTCACTTCGTCAACAAAGTGGAGGAGGATTATGGATCTGATGGCTCCGGGAAGTTCTCTGCACCTGCACTGTTGACCAGGCAGTTGAGTTGTGGAAGCTACCGGTCCACTCATACCCACATGGGTCCATTCTACCCCTTTCCCCAGCTCAAATGTCCTAAGAAGTCTGAGGCAGCACGCAGGCTTGGACTTTACTCTTCCTTCTGAAATCATGGTTTAAATGCGAAGGCAAGGGCTGTGCAATATCACTTTCATACCAAAAATACATTTATTTACGATAACTGTTTTCCTGCAGCAAAGTGGTGACAGTAGTGAATCATGTCTACTTGCATTCATTGGAATGGTTAAAAGTGTCAAATCATCTATATGTGTTAATTCCAGGTTTCATGAGTGAGCCAGATGTGCATTTTCAAATATTCTGTAACACAGATGTGATCTGAGTAAAAGAATCTATATAGCATTTGTACTGTTTATATTAGTAAAGTTCATATATTCAGTCATTCAGTATACAGTGAAGCCAATGGAAGAATAGCATCCTAACAGACTGCTTTATAAGCATTGTGTGTTCATGTTTGGGTCTATGATTGTGATTTCCTTTTCTCACTCCCCTTGTCCTTCGATGATCATTTAACTGCACAGCAAAAGTGCACACTGCAAAGTATTTGCATGCTTTAGTTTCTTAATTAAAGCAAATAATGGAATCGTGGACACATCTTGGAAAAATTTAACATCACTTAGTGTCTTGCTTTGAATAAAGAGTTTTATTTCTAATATACCTGTTAATCACTTTATTTATGTTACACCATTAACTATTCAGGTAAAGTTGCATGAGGGGTTCGGCATTTCTTGCGGCACATCGTATGAAAATGACAATAATATACATTTTGTTTGCTTTTACCCCTTTTTAAACCACCTGAAGGCAGTTACTGCCTCCCCCCCCCACCCCCCTTCAACCAGAGTCGGCTGAGGTAGGTGCCAGCCTCCCCATGACCCTATTTAGAATTAGGCAGCTTAGAAAATGAATAAATGAATGATATATTTTAACTTCTGTGCAGACAAAAACTGTACTTTAACATTCTACTTGATTATGCAGCAAATTAAATGTGCAAATGTTAAACATTACTAAATTGATAATAAAAACTGATTTGTGGTTGTTATTATTTTTATTATTATTACATATTGACTTTGACCTTTTTTCCACTCTGATTTTGATAAACTTCATATCTGTACTGAATTTTCGTGTAACTTATCTATTAAGTAGGTGAGTAACTAGTTTTGTAGATATTGAAACTGGAGTAAGTTGAATCATGTACCACTATTTAACAGGTATTCCATGAAATCAAGCTGTACACAACCTAAGAGCCATCAAGGTATGCAGGTGTACTAGTATATACTGCATGAAAATGGTTCACTCTGATTGTTCGCTATTTGGGAATTAAAAGACATTAATATATACTATGAGTGAATAGTGCAATCTGATTGGTGCCATTTCTGGATCATGAATTATCATCCACCACCTTCATGGCTGAAGTGCCCTTGAGCAAGGCACCTAACCCCCAAGTACTCTCCAGGTGCCCCAATGTGTGGCAGCCCACTGCTCTGAGTGTGTGCGCTGACTTTGGAGGTCTTAAATGCAGAAGCAATAATTTCCCTTGCAGAATTAATGCAATATAGCAAATAATAATTAATAAATAAATAAATAAAAACTACTACAGTTCTGTACCTCTGTACTTTTAGGTAGATATTCCAAATAAATAAAGAATCCAGCTTCACCTGTAATAGTCATGTACGACATTAGCAGTCATTAACAGGCTTTCTGATAAATTTTAACTTTTTGTATTGAAAAAAAAAGTGTGTTCTTTCAAAAACAAGGACGTTTTTAGTGATCCAAAAGAACAAATGAAGATGGGGGGGGGGGGGGGGGGCTGCTTCTTTCCCACCTTTCTT
>JBCNYG010000001.1:12570662-12582649 GCA_039654305.1 Porochilus rendahli
CCGTGACCCTGATAGGATTAAGCGGTTCGACACATGAGTGAGTGAGTGAGTGAGTGACTGCGGCTGTCAAACCACACCCAGGTATTTTATACTTCAAATGGTTCAGTCTCGGAGTTTAGTGAAAGTAAAAGTAAAAAAAAAAAGCTATACACACGAGAGAGGGAAGAATGCAAGGCTGAGTTTTTGGAGTTGATCCGGAGAGATTAGGAAGTTAGAATATTCCATCAGTAACCAACTCACCTCTTCCATTGAGGTTGTGGGTGTCCATGAAGGAGATGGCCTCATCACAGTTGGTGCCCTGCTCTGTGTAGCTTTTATCCATAGAGTTCACCATCACGGTCATCTCCTGCCTCGTGCTGCTGCTCAGGGTCTCCTTACGCTTCTTCGCAAGTTTCCTTTATTTAAAGAGAAAGAAATCATACACTAATCTTTACTAACGTTGCCACAGATTAAAAAATTTAAAAATACAAATATAATATAAAAAAACGATAAATTAATAAAACACATCACCGTTTTCATTTGACCTTTAAGTAAAATATATACACCAATCAAAACTAAGCTTGTATACATGATGTTTTTTGGCCAGCTGGAAAAAAATTATACCAAACCCAGTCCTGCGTTTATATTATATCTGTGATTCTTGACTTAAGGTTTCATCACAGATATGCTCGCATTGAATGTCAGACCAGACCAGTGCCCTACCGGTGCGCCGAAAACACCAGTCACAGCCCTAAATACCTGCGCAACGACTACTGCTATCTCGCTAATGCCCCCTCCTGAGACATGTTGTCACTACGAAGCAGAACGCACTCTATCTCCTTGACGAGAAAGAACGAGAGAATATCCTGATGAAGAAAAGCGACTGTCTCTGCGAAGAGCATTTCGCCTCAAGCTATATGACGCTGCCAGGCTTGACTTGAGAGTTTTGAAGGGCGCCACGGTGCACACAGCTAGCTCGAACAACTCCACTCACTTTCCACTCATTGTCTCTGCTTTTTTTTGTTTTTTAATTGAAGGAGTCGGTAAAGCGTGATGCGGCAGCGTTGGTGATGATGACACATGGAGGCTGTGGGAATTGACGCAATGTTAGTCTTTATCTCTAGTAACCCTGCCAAGGTGTTGGTTCAGATGCAGCTCCATTCTACAGCGTTGCCTCAAAGATGAGGACACACATTGAGATCGCAGATGTCTCTTAACTCCTTGGAGAACATTCCGACTGAATTAATGTGCAGGCACCTCAGCAGAATAAAAACAAGCCTATTGTTTTACGCCCAACACTGCCTGGCTGGGGGTAAAACACAATCAACGCTGGCGTTGCCAGAGTGCATGTCCATTGTTTTTCCATGATTAGGAGCATATTGAAATGAACCAAGCAATCTTTCTCAATCTGCCTACTTGGTAAACTGATCAACAATCCAACCCTCAGATGCTTCGGCGAAAAGAAACGTTCCTACTTTTGGAAAAATGTCACCTCGCGGAACACATGGGCCGCTGGTATTAACAGCAAGATAGCATTTCCTTTCGATGTTCAGGATCCAACATAGGGATAGCTACAGGCCCAGACATGCTAGCCTGTTGTGTAAACGGAGCTTCACCTCCATCATCTGCGAATGGTAGCTGCGAATGTGATTAGCAGGCCGCAGAACATCCCGAATGCCCTCCAGAGCAATCAAACTACCCAGCATGCATCTCCAGGAGCTAGAGGCCGTTTCCAAACAGTCAGCAGCACTTGCCATGGCTACAACTACCTGGCCGTTATCGAAACCTGGCTGGGGACGCGGTCTTATCACTAATGGAGGTCCATTCCGCGGAATCTGATGGATCCTGCTCAGCATTAAGTGGTCTTAAAAAAGGGACATCAGCAGACAGCCAAACACGGCCCTGTAGTCTGCACATTAAACATAAATAAATGAAAGTAAAGCCATCTCTCTCTTCCTCTTCACCTTCGAGCGTTTAGCTGCTGAAGGTCAGACAGATTGGGGCTTTTTACAAATGGGAAAAAAAGAGAAAAACTCTCCAATAGCCCGAGGGGATTTTGGGGTAAAAATGCATCGTGTGGCTCCCTGCTCTGAATGTTAACTTTTCAGCTTTCCAGCTACACTGCTGTTCTGAAACCACTCACTCATCTTCAGTAAACGCTTTACCGTGGACACGATCCTGATTTCTAAACCCCATGTTATTGTGTATTTTTGCCCTGTGAATGATTACATCAATAAGTAGCGCTAACGAAGTTGTTAAATGATGATCTGATGCTGATGTTATCACAGTGTGACCGCGGAGCTTGACCTGTACCTTTCTCCCTGTGTACCGCATGGCATTTCTTCTTGTCTGTTTAGATGACATCATATTAATCCAGTCAATGTGCTCCTGCACTGCTAACCTACTCAGCACAAGCACTCCCTGAACACTCAGAAACCTCTCCGAGTCTTGCTATGAACATTTAGTTGAAAAATCGCTGCTTGATGGCTTACTGGAACTATTTTCCGACCTTAATCAGAATGCTTTATCCTTTATTCTGTCTTCCATAATACTTCTGCAATATACGTATGCTTCCACAGTGTGTGTGTAATTGATCTGATATCGACTAAACCACGGATAAACCTCCGGCAGAAATTTACTGCTGCGATCAAGCTTTCAAAAAGCACCAAGCCGTTAAATCTAACACAAAGTGTTCGTATAGTGAAAGCAACTCCGTCCAAATAGATATAAATTATGTTTTGCTGTTTAGACGGTAATTTTTCAACTATACACTAATTCACATTCCCAATTAATCAAATCTGATTTAGTGCCGAGCGCTTTCCGAGGTAGTAACACTTCAGTTACAAGTGCAGAGATCTCTCTTTAACTGTCGACGCTTAAATCTCTATTGCAGCACTTTTCAAATACCAGCTTCGGATTTACAGCCCCTTGCCCTCATCAAAACCAGCCGCCCGTCTCAGACGCTCGCACTGGCGAGGATTTGTCAGCGCGCAGTCATTCTCCCGCTGCACGTAAAAACAAATTAAAGTGTCTATGGAAAGTGCTGGAAAATTACAGTGAGAACGATAATCACAAAGATGGCAGAGCTGAGCTCATTTCAAAGCATTCATGTACAGGGAAATAATCAGAGCTGCTAAATTAGGGACAAATTCCAGCTTGCACAACACTAATGACTCAAGAGACTGACGCTAGCTAAAGCACTACAGAACAAACACAAAGAACGGCAAACAATAAAGAGTCCTGCCATTTAAAATTAAAGAAACAAGAACAATATGAGCTTATTGCACATTTCTATCATAAAGGATGATTGCTCTTCTCTTTCATTTTGTTAAAAAAGAATGGAAAGTCTCCCTACGCTAAACGACAACGGGGGTTTAAACGCGAGATCTTGTGATTCCACTGAAAGCCCGTGGTACTTTTCATGGGTATAATTTTATCTCATGCCGCCACTGCCACAATCGGAAGCGGAAAAGCGGCAGGTGACCTTTAAACGCAGCGGCGCTCGGTCCCCGCTAATAGACGGCCGTGAGCTAATGAAGCTCTCCCACAGTCGCCGTCTCTACATAGGTCTCCAGCATTCCGTTCATATCCAGATGGCCGCCAGCGCCCTTCACTCTCCCGACATTTTTACGAGTGGGTGACTCAACAGGAAGCTAATAGTTTAACAGTTCCTCTAAATTTGTTTGTTGCCGAAGTGACATGTTGTCATTTAATATGTGATCTGTAATTTGGTGCCTGGGAATTAGTTCTACTAACACTATAAATACAAAAAGCACCCAAGGGGGAGACACACGAGTTCACGAAATTTACTGATTCATTTAGACTCAGATTTACACAGCATGTTTAATGGTTCAATAAAAATGTTAGTGTCTAAAAAATTACCATTACAAATAAAATTGGTATCAAATTGCAGTATAGAGCATATACTAAGTCTTCGAGGTCTCCAACCAACATGTAGTGCACTGATTATTTACATCATGCACTACTACAGTACCTCTCTATACGGCATCCACTGCACGAATCACTCAAGTGTTCCAGGTTTTTGGTGTCTGTGCTCCCAGAATGCACCGGTGATAAAGCGGCATGTGCTTAGGAAGTGATGACAGACAATCGAATAGCTTCATGAAACAAGCGAATCAATTCAGCACGGAAAGTGTTGCCATTCTGGTTGCCTAGGTAACCCGCTTGCAGTTTTTACATTTCCAAATGTTTCCAAGTGAAACCATTGGCAGCAAGTTCACTACAAGAATACGTAAAATAAATATATATAAATTCATTCATCTTCTGAAGCGCTTATTCCTAATTAGGGTCGCGGGAAGGCTGGAGCCTATCTCAGCCAACAATGCGCGAAGGTGGGATACACCCTGAACAGGTCGCCAGACTATTGTAGGACCAACACACACACGTACATCCATTGCCTTTGGTCTTTGGACTGTGGGAGGAAACCGGAGTACCCAGAGGAAAACATGCAAACCCCACACAAGCCTGGGACTCAAACCCGGGACCTTCTTGCTGTGAGGCAGAATCTGTGTTAACCACTACGCCACCGTGCCGCCCAGACCGTATCACACCGTATATTCTCGCTTTAAAACACAGACTTCAGGGAGCCATCAGGGAGAGACGACAGACCGGAGCTGTATCTCAAAAAACAAAAACAAAACCCAAACAAACAAACAAACAAAGACGGCAGGGGGTCTGACAAACGGAGAGTAGCCTATTTCTTTGCAAATATGGGCACACACTTAGTCTCATGGTGCAACGTGGACAACAAGCAGAAAGGAAGAGGAAAATAAATGTGGAAATGCCCTACAGAGATCTTCTGATAAGTGATGCCCAAATGTCACGGACAGAGACGATGCCAGGAAATCAGATGCCGCAGTGCCTCCATTAAGTGCGAGTAAACGTTTGAACCCATCTCTAAGGCTGTACACTGGGTGGTAATAATAGCTTGGATCCAAAAGTATTAACACCGCCACTGAAAACACCACACAACACAACACCACACAACACCACAACACTCGACTGAAAACTTTGACTTACAATAAAACCCACTTTTTTAGCTACTCGCTGTGGGCGAGAGACAGTGACATGAGACAGATGACATGGCGGGACTCAGTTAAGTCAGTGCCATCAATCCCGAGGAGGAAGACAATGCTGGAGAGGCTGCTGACGGGCTTTAAGGGTCTGACTCCGGCCGAGAAAGAAACAGTCAGTTGAGCGGTGCTGTTCTGTAACCATTTTGTCACCTTCGCAATCCTGTTACAGTTCCACCAGTCTGGCTCCGGGCTCTCCTTAAGAGTGATGCTAATGTTACCGTTTAACTTGGGTATGGATGTGAAAGTGCGCCGTTATATTTAGATTTCGGTATAAAGCCGTGCTCAGTTTATTCGCTGGCTCCCAGCTATGCTGAATCGGAGCTATGCGATCCCAGCTATGCCATCGGAAGGACAAAGCGACACGCGCAACCACCCGGGACCGTCGTGCTGGGCTTTTACCCGACCCATGGAAAACACATCTACCGCCCATGCATACCTTATGCTTGTCACTGTCCCTACAGACGTCCTCTCTAAACCTTTCAATTCGCCTTTTCTTTTTTTCAAAACCGACCGGAGCCATTTTCTCTTTCTCCTTTCCATTTGCTCTTTCATTTGAAGGTAGAGCTTGAAACTGTGCACACGGAAAGGGTCTAGGATGGAAAACCCAAAAAAAAAACAAAGATCCTTTTAAAGAGAAGTACTTTTTCTGATAGAAACACATAAATAAAAGCCCCTGCCTTCCCGTACGTGGTTAGAAGCTGTGATGGCCGAGGCCTCCAGAGGGCCTGGCTGTAGATGTACCCTTCAGCAAGGCACTCTGTCCAGACTAGCACAGCACCGAAATCCATTTTCTTCATCATTTACTGCTATAAATCTGGTCTTTTAGGCAGGGGTGCTCTGACACTGACCTAGGGGTAAAAGCCGAGGCATTACGCACAGGAGCGCTGTGGCATCTCCGTCAATAATTAGAAAATACACTCGAACGGAGAATTACAGTTTAAAAAACCCACCTCATTTTGTGTAAAAAGACAGAATAAGTAAATACTGCACCCTGTTAAACACCTACTGAGGAGCAAATCACTACTTTGGTGTCTACACGGATATCCACATGCCTGAGAAAAAGCAGATTGATTGTAAAATATGAAAATTGCCTACTTTCACCCCAACACATACCGTTCACTGTGCAGAAGCACACGCACCTGAGCATTCACCTGTTAACACTGCAGTTTAGCCCAAGCAACATAGAGTCAAAAAAAATATAAAAAAAAGAACCCATGATGAATTATCAGGACGAATGATCTATTAGTATGGATGCCAATGATGAAAGGGTTTTCAAATGAGCAGCGTGTGCACTGGAGCTTGGGATGAGCTGTCACTGTGGCATCAACTGCATTCCTACAAACACACACCGGGGTCACCTTTAGGTTTCCGCTGACACATTTCCACTGTGTGTTATTTCTGGATGACACGTTTGTCAGAAATCCTTATAATGAGGGTATGTTTGTGTGTGTGTGTGTGCGTGTGTGTGTGTGTTTTAAGGAGCTCAGCAAGAATTTTGCTTTGAATGAATCAACCGTTCATATTCTGAGCTTATTATTTAGCTGAGAATTTAACTACAATGAAATACTAGAAAAGATATGTTCTGTTACTAAAGTGATTTTAATGTTCGAGAACACGTGATGTGACGTGGTCACTGTTGGCTGGTTTTGTGCCATTTTAATTAGAATCTAGGGGCGGTGTTGACCCGGTGGTTAAGGTGCTGGATTACTGATCCCAAGGTCAACGCCAGCCTCCCCGCGACCCTGATTAGGAATAAGCGGTCATGAGTCTGGATTACACAGATGAATGATGTTAATATTACAATATTTTTCTTTTTATTAGAGGATCATCAGGCGGCACGGTGGCGTAGTGGTTAGCACGTCCGCCTCACAGCAAGAAGGTCCTGGGTTCGATTCCCAGCTCGGGCGTTTCTATGTGGATTTTGCATGCTCTCCATGTGCTTGCATGGGTTTCCTCCGGGTACTCCGGTTTCCTCCCGCAGTCCAAAAACATGCACAGTAGGCTAATTGGTTGTTCCAAATCACCCCTAGGTGTGAGTGTGATGGCCTGGCGAGCTGTCCAGGGTGTGCCCCGGCCTTGCCCAGAGTCGGCTGAGATGGGCGCCAGCTTCACCACGACCCTAATTAGGAATAAGCGCTTCAGAAAATGAATGAATGAATATTCCTGCTTAGCTGTTTACATGGTAAAGGAAATAGGCTAATGTCACATTAATATTCCGGGTCCCTATTAAACTGTTGTTCAGTTGGTTTGTGTAAAACACACAGATCTGACCAACATGCAAGCACCCTTGTTGAGTTAATATTGCCAAATGTGTTGTACGCATGTCCAATTAAAAAAAATAAAAATTAAGCCGAGATAATACCAGTATATTCTACGTTTCTTAATTTGCAAATGTTATATTTGAAATTCAACTACTCATTCACTCAGACAGGGAAATGTTTTAATCTGTAACATAAGTGTGGATCAGAGCTAAATACCAGATACTTTCGTTTTGATTGTAGGCTGTTTGGTTCGGTAAGGTTTCATGTAATTATTTCTTTAATTCAAATAATTAATTCATCTCTCACTCATTAGCCAAACCACTTAATCCTACTGTTAGGCTCGCGGGGAGGCTGGATTCTATCTAAGGAGCGACACTGGGCGAAAGCAGGGTACACCGTGAACAGTTCACCAGACCATCGCAAGCCAACACACACACACACACACACACACACACACAAAACCAGGGTTTGCTGATCCGAAGGTTGGGGGACCATGCTACCTCTAATCTCTATAACAGGAATATATAGTTGTTACTTATTTATTATTTATTTACAAGGATTTTCCCAGGGATCAATTTGAGCACTAGAACTGATGAATATGTATTTTAAGGAGTGTCAAGCAGAGACGGTCTACATGAAGGATGGGTTTATTGTAATTACGATTATAATAGCTCTTTATGCCTGGTTTAGTAAAGGAAAAACATTTAATCACACTATTACTGCCCCATGAAAGCATGTTGTAAGGTGCAAATATAAAATAGAATTTTTAAATCCACCCGGTTTGTGTCTGTCTCAGCAAATCAGGAGGAGGAGCCATTATTTCTATCACAAAACTGATGATTAAAACTTACCTACAGACTTCTCTGCTACAGTACATCTGTATTAAGCAAATAATTCCAAATCACTATATTATCATTAACCTGTATTCATCATGTCTCGTCCTGTATATTAACCCGAGAATATTTCATCCTTAGGAAAATTGTATACTGTAATGACTAGAGAAAACACATGCTGATGTATTGCCACATTCCAGCTGTTTATCCACACTACCCTTGAAGCAGCCTTAGTTCAGGTTAATTACCTGGCCGGATTTCCATGACATATAATAATTAATTACTTTTTTTTATTAGGTAATAATAAGCCATAAAATACAAATAAAATGTTATCATAACTCAAAATAAAATAATGAAGTTGTTCCCAGTTACACCTTAATTTAGAAGGAAAATAGAGACACACCCCCAGCCCCTAGCGCCCCCACCCCCTTCCGGGAGTCAACCGTTAGTGTTCAGTGAAGTTCCGTTGGAAAACATGAGAACCAGGGAGTTACACTGACAACCAGGAGGACGAAGATTCTATTCATCGCAAGTTTGTTCGTTCTGAAAACTACTGTAAATCAAGCATTGGATCATCCCTGAAGGCATCCATAAGTTATACATGGCGTACCAGATGTTGCTGAGGGTTCATGGTACAAATGTACATGGAACGTCGTCTGCCATGTATGCATCACAGTTACAGCCAATAGACAAAATGAATGCAATGCATGCAGCGTAGATGCTCATGTTTTCTCAGACAAGTGCATATTTCTTTTACAGCCATGGTGCACACAAAACAACCAGCTATGTGACACCTTAGCATCGGACATCGTACGCTAACATGAACATAATGGCATTATGTTACCTGTGTTATTTGTGACCATGTCTTTGAGGCCAGGTTCATTCTACTCACACTTTGAAACAGATACTCAAATGAACAAGCTGTAAGGCACTCATTACTCATTAAGCATCCTATATGGAACACATCTGGCTACTTGATCAGCCTGACACAAGTGTTGCTTTTTCGTTCATCCTTACAAGCATTAGAGACATTAATCTTACCTGCCTATTAAGATCTCTGTAAATAATTAAAAAAAATTAAAGCCTTACAACCAGCCTTGGAGGGCAGACACATTCATTTTTAAGCAAACAACAGCTGTCAACCAGGCATTACCTGAAATGGCAAATGACTTCTTGATCAGTCTGACATTGATCCTGGTTATATTTGATGAGCTTTTGGATGATGGTTGTAGGTGCATTAGGATGGAAGCCATTCCACCTAGGTCCGAATTTTCTAAAATGTGCCTCTGTTTGCTGCCTCAGATGTCAGGTATCGTAATTACAAATCTTGATGAACTACTAAAAAAAAGGATTGAAAAATATTTTAGGCAAAGTTAAATATTTGAAACCAGCCCTCCAGTTTCCGAATGGGTTTGCTCGACGGCCGTGACTGAGTGAGCTACAGCGTACATACTATAAGTAGTACAGTAAGCTGATAAACTAATGTGTAAATGTTTCAATGTTGTGATCTTAATGACCCAGTTTACCCTATGCACAGCGTACATGCTATGCATGCACGGTAGCACGTCTGCGTCACAGCAACAAGGTCCTGGGTTCAAGTACCGGGTTTGGTCGTTTCTGTGTGCGGTTTGCATGCTCCACCTGTGCTTGCGTGGGTTCTCTTTAGGCACTCCGGTTTCCTCCCACAATCAAAACACATGCACATTAGGCTAACTGGCGGTTCCAAATAACCCCTAGATGTGAGTGTGAATAGTGTGAATGTGTGCGTGTGTTGGTCCTGCAATGGACTGGCAAACTGTTCTGGGTATAGGACCTAGCTAGTGTTTAAAATGTTACATTCGGGTTTTTTGAGTGCAGGTTTTTTGTGCAGAAGCACTTTATAGAAGCTGTGATTTGTCCTGTTCACTCGTGACTTACCACAGAATCAAATGGACTATCTTGCTAATAACAGCACTATTTATAAGTTTCCAGCATGTAGAAAGTGTCAGTGTGTGATTTCAATCGATTTCTAAGGTGTTTACACTTCACTTTTATGTCCCTGAATGAAAAAATAGTGACGGGAAGAAGTACACGTAGCAAGGTCTTACAGCCTAAATAAAGCTGGCATGAAGTGATACACTTGTAAAATTGAAGTTAACAGTCAGGGAAAAAATGTTTCATAAACATGTCTGGTGTTAGCCTGAAAGAGCCAGAGGACAAAATAACATCACCTCAATCAAAGTGAGTCAAACTCTCAAATGTACTCTGGGAAACCACAGAAAGGCAGGAAGGCACGGGGCAATCAGCCGCAGGGGTGGTACTTTAAACAATTATTGTAATATTTATTACTGAAATAGTAAAATTTGAATGGTTATGTTTCCTTTAGACATTTGCAGTTCTATCAAATCACTATTTGTATAATGTACACAGGAATGGCACAGTTTGATTGGTCCACTATCTGGGGATTAAAAACATTATCATATTAGTATATATAGTATATATGAAACTTTGAATGATTGTAAAAACACATTGGTGAGAAGGGCGATCTACGTACATTTCCATGTAGTGTATACTAAACTCCGGATAACTTAAAAACACACCATTAGCTACACAACGCTTAGCTCGGCACAAGCAGGGCTCACTTAATGTTTTGAATATTTAAAATGAACTATAAAATATGTTAGTTTTCTTTGTATGTTCATGTGTAGTATATACTAAAACAATGAGTTTTATCAGACTGATAGCTTTATCCTAATAATGTCTCAGGGAGGCTAGAGATGGACCAAACACAACTTACAAACGTGACGCTCACTCTTTCTACAAGAACCTTACATTAGCCATAATACATATTATATTCATGTATAAGAGTCTGATGCACAATACCAAATGCACCAGCCCTTTAATTACCTTTCACAATCAACTTTCACATTCACATTCACATTCACATTCTCATTCACATGGGCTGCCATGGCCTACTGCTTAGAGAAGCTGGTTTGGGACCTAAAGGTCACTGGTTTCGATTCCCGAATCCCTTCCTTCACATTCATGAAGTGCCCTTGAGCAAGGCACCTAACCCCACAGTGCCACAGTGTGTGGCAGCCCATTGCTCCGTGTGTGTGTGTGTGTGTGTGTGTGTGTGTGTGCTCACTGTTTACGTGTGTGCTCATTTTGGATAGGTTGATTGCAGAAGTCAAAGTTTCCCTTGTGGAATTAATACAGCATAAAATTTAAATAAATAAAAAATCAAAATCTGGGAGAAGGTGGGGTACACCCTGAACAGCTCACCAGTCAATCACATCGGCAGAGTTAAATAGTCTATGTACTATTTTACAGTATACGGTATACTACATACTATAGACGAGTCAGTGACATCCACCTCACCTTTGGCACATAGTTGTTCAATATACTAAGTCACAGCTGAACTCCTAACTGCACCAAAATCAAGGATTTTTTCCCCCCCACAGCCCCCAGCATGGTCATGGAATTTTTGATCAAGTCGTGAAGCATCTGGTCCGTTATTGGTGGTTGTGCCCTAACACAGGCATATGCTGCTGTCATGTATTTGCATTGTTAGCAGAAAATCAAACTTGATGTAACTGATCCAATTTAAAACACAATACTGATTATGATTAAAAGCAAGATCAGCTTAATTCAGTTAATAACAGAGTGATGCATGTCATGGTATATCAAACATTGCCAAGCCAACTTCAGATGACCTCAGCAAAAAGTTTGGAGGGCCATGTGAGAGAGAGAGAGAAAGAGAGAGAGAGAGAGAGAGAGAGAGAGAGAGAGAGAGAGAGAGAGAGAGAGAGATATACAAAGAGCACACATGTCCCACC
>JBCNYG010000001.1:12646676-12658728 GCA_039654305.1 Porochilus rendahli
GGCGCCAGCCTCCCCGCGACCCTAATTAGGAATAAGCGGTTCGGAAAATGAATGAATGAATGAATGAATGAATGAAATTTTTATCCTGCTCATTATTTACCCATATTCCATTGCAGGACGCCATGCTCATGATGTATGAATGTAATGCTCACGTATGCGTCCTATATCCTTTGCTTATGTTTTTTATTGGGATGAAATGCTAAAAAAAAACCTCTTCGAAGGCACATCCTGCAAAGGCACACCATCTTTACCTGCGTGGATTGGAATAGTAAACGGTCTTCAACGTGCAAATACGTGCACACGTGCTTCACGGCTAAACCTTTCTTTTCCATCGACTTAACTCTTACCTCATCCCTTAAAAAAAGTATGCTCTGACCCCGAGTGACATTTCGGAAAGTCACCTGGTAATAAACGAACTAAAGGTAGAGAGTCGGTGTACGTTGGAAGTGTGGGTGTTTGAAAGATTTTCGAAAGGACAACCTGAGTTGGAACGCGGTGTAGGTTTACGGAGATGATAGCGGTCTGCACGCTGGCGGTTTGGCTCTCGGATTAGCCCTATCGCGGGGAATAGATCGTGTTAACAAGCTCCTGAGCATTGAGGGCTTATAGTTATTAGGTTAGATTTATTAGTCAATTAAGAGCCGGGAGTGAATGAAGGATGGAAGCGCTGAAGGCAGGGTGGCAGGCTGGAGATGAATGTGCGGTGGAAAGGAGTTTGGGCTGGGGAAGACTTACTTCGTACTGCTTAATGATCCCGTACGTCTGGACGGGCTCTCGCCATTTGAGGGCGATCTTCTCTTCATATGTACTTCCCTGGATGGACTCAAGAGGTACAGCACCTGGTACTGAAATACAAAGAAATAAATGCTTAAATGAGCTGCTCAGCAGGTCTTACTGATTCATAACGGTGCATAAAAGTGCACAAGTCATGGTCAATCAGAATATTCAATTAATCAAAGTTCTTTTAGCTTTCACTTCAAAGAACCTTTGCTACATTGTCTCGCTGCAGACGCTCAGGCCGATCAGACTATTTCCTCCCCAAAGCAGTTTCATAACAGGCAAAAGTAAACCAAACAAAGCGTCTCGCTTGCATGTCATATACAGCATGGCACAATAAACTACCACACGGGTCAAGGATGGATCGGAAGCGACAAATCAAATAGAAATGAAAAAAAAAACAAACAAAAAAAAAAACCGGCAAAGCCGAATTTTTCATTTCCGTAATCAAAGGAAAAGGTCATTGTTCATTCCTTCTCTCTGAATAGCGAAGATGCTCGACGGCGAGCTGCTATCGTAATTGGTGCTATTCATGCATTCAAAGTACTGAATATCCAGCAGTGAATTAGATGGCCATCCTATACCCTTTGAAATCTTTCAGTGGATAAAGTTCAATCAATATAAAATAGATCAGCGCCGGCAGATACTATTAATCTTTTAAAAACTTTAATCCCGACTCTTAAACTTGTCTTAATTAAAGTGTTATGAAGCTGTTAAATAAAGTACCGGTGCCATTAAACCAGTACAATTCACAAAGTGACAAGAAAATCCCACAATCAAACTTTAAAACGCCGATAAAGTCTTTACCGTCCTCATCTGTGAGAACGTCCAGCTCCTGACTCTCCTTTTCGCCCTCTCGGTTCCGGAGCACCAGCTTGACGCTGACGTTGGTGTAGGGTGACAGGTTGCGAATGGTGTGCTGCGGGGTCGGGCTCTGCAACTCGTAGCACACTTCTTCCCGGGTCTCCTGCTTGCCGTTCGCTTTGTATCGGTACTCCACGGTCAGGTTGTAGGTGTAGCATCGAGTCACGTTGTAGCCAAATGGCTCCCAGCGGACGGTGATCTGCCTGGATTTGATATCCACTACCTCCAGTTGCCGAGGGCCGTGCATGGGATCTACGAGTGCGAGACACGGGAAGAGATCAGTTTATTTCAGGAAACAAAGTCGAAATAGGATAAACTGACTTTTTATTTGGGTTTATTTCTGTAGAAATTTTGAACCGTGTTTTAGCTGCTTTGTTGTATTCACATATAAAATACGTTTTCATCGGCCATGGAAAAACAGATCAGGCCTGAGTTGAGATATACGATGATTACATGAGACTGACACAATTACTGCAAAAAATTGCAAACATTTAAAAAAAACCACACAGGTGTGATAATCAGTCGACACAGGACCGCTGTACGGCTCAACCTCACGCTGAGGTAAAAAGGCCTTATGGTACGCATAAGCAGATAAAGACGTCCTGCGGGTTTAATAAAGAAGTAGGTTAAAGCACGCTCTGATTCAGAGCACATCAGCTGAAACCAAACGGTATGAAATCCATGCATCTATCCCGACAAAGGTGGAGAACATCAGCGGGCATCGCATGGCTACCTGACATCGAGACACACTGACAAGCTGACATGTTCATCATGTTCGAAACCCTACAACAAGCGCCTACGATAGCGTTTTTAAATCACGAAACAGGTGAGATTCATACAGCACGCTGTTCTAAAAACCCGGCACACGTTCTGTCATGGAAGGGTCGTACGTCTTTTGTGTGGCGACATGTGACGAGGCTTAAGGTTAGTCCCAAACCCCGTAAAACATGACAGCAAAATATTTTCACTTTCATTCATTTTCTGATCCGCTTTATCCTAATTAGGGTCGCGGAGAGGCTAGCGCCCGTCTCAGCCGACTCTGGGCGAGGGCTGAGTACACCCTGGACGGCTCGCCCGGCCATCGCAGGGCAGAAACACTCTTCTTAATCTCACGATGTGCATAAGTGCAGTACAACCACATTACAGTGGTATGGTCTCTCTGTTGGTTTAAAGCAGGCTGCTGCGATAAGAACGCCTCCTCCTTCGTCGGCCGGGCTGGATGAACTCCGTCAGGGTTCAGCACTCATTTCCGGAGAACTTCTCTGGAGCAGACAAGCCGCTCGGGTTCTTTCTCCATCAGGTCTAATGAGAGACACATGCTGCCTGCACACACCCAGCACAAGCTCCCAGAGGAACTCCTGGTCTGGTAATAGGATCAATTTCCATCTCAGCTTCAATTTGTGGACCATTTCGGAGGAATTTAGCTCTGAAACACTACTTGCAGGGCATCTTGTTCTCACATAGGCTGCTATTTCAAAAGGACAATGGGATGCACCGGTCAGCTAATCTGGTGCTTCTAGTACACAATGATGAAGACTGATGAGATCTAACACCCTCCTGCTAACTTTGAAAAAGTTTTTTTTTTTTTTTTAACAGCCAGATGGACAAACTATTAAGGTGAAGTTTTATCATACATCTTACAAAGCTCCCACAAATGTCCAAAACCACGCCATGAAAAGAAATAAACAGGTTACAGAAAGGGTTCACATGTTGTACTGCGCTTCCGCTCAAGTCTTTTCAAAAGAAAGAAAATACTCAAGTCTTGAGTTTACAAAGATCTCGAGTTAAAAAATATATATTACAGCAGAGCCAATTTCCCTCGGGGTCAGTAAAAACGTCTAAGAGCACAAAACACAAATGCATTTTATTTTTATTCGAAGCATGCGGGACCTGAAGATTTAAAAGAAAAAAGTTAGGGATGAAAAACTTTAATTAGTGTGCTTGCAGTAAAGCTCTTAAGGATAGTGCGTTACGGCATCGGAGGAAATTTGTAAAGTGTAGGTAGAACATAACGAGTGGACGCGGCATTAATCGCCAGAACCAGGCGGTCTAATTAAAAAGGTGAAAGCAATCCAATAATCACATTCAAGGTAGCATTTAATCAACTCCAAAACAGCATCAAATATATCCGGCAGACGGTTCAGTCAATGCTGCATTCATTTATTAATTTATTCCTCAGCCTTCCACCGTTCCTGGTCGAGAGGTCACCGTGGCAACAGGATCAGAAGGGCAGTCCGGTTTATTTCCATCCTTAGCCACAGATTTGAGATCCTCTGGGCAATCTGCAGATTATTTTAGCCACAGCGTCTCCATCCGGTACTATGTGCTTCAAATACGCAGCTCTAGCAACAGCCAACACGACCTCAGAGAAGAACAGAAGCTGATCTAGTACAAGGCGTCCTGGAAAGTCACGCTCAAGCCAAAAGCAAGATTTTTTTTAAAAATAAAATACTACATTTTAAAAACGTATTCTGTAATGAATCCAAATACGAGAACGTAGAAGGAAGAAGGTATTTGCTGTGTGTTCTGGTTTTTCAGGTTTCGGTGTGTACTCTGCAGTCCCTCCAGGGCCTTTTTATTTTTTATTTTTTTTTATTTCTGTGGTCGGAAACATAAAAAATTTGCAGCAGATTTTCAAGTCATAATACAACAAGTTGAAATGTTTTTATGGGTTTAGTGCAAAGAAAAAGAATTGTTCACATGTCTGTATCTTGAAATCTTCAAATGCATAAACAAAGAAGTGATTGATTGATGTGTTTGTGAAACAAAAATTCCTAAAGGGACTGACTGTTTTTGTTGTTTTTGAAAAAAAAAAAGGTTTAAAATTACTATAAATTGGCAAAAAAATAACTCCCTCTAACATTCTGTTGGATTTTTGTCTTGATTATAATGAATAATAGGAAATTTTGACAAATGTAGGCATCATCACAACATTTTTCTAAATCCAGAGTCGAGTTCATTTTTCACCAACGTCTTGAACTGATGGGAAATTGCACCACAAGTCTTCTCCGGCACTCGGTCAGGACTTTGTGGTGCCAGTTTATGTGTGAAGATAATTCCTCGTGTTTCCTGAACCACTCTGTCACTATCTGAACCCCATTTTTTTATCCATGCCACTGGGGAAGAAAAAGTGCATTGATGCAATAACCTGGTCATTCAGTACATTCAGCTCCTCAGCTGACTTCATTTTACTAACACATTAGTGTTGCTGAGCCTCTACTAGACCAACTGAAGAAACAATGCCATGGCGATTATACGCTGCAATTTAGGTTGAAGATGTTGCAAGAAAACAAAGTGTGCAACGTTTTTTTTGTAAACGTGTGTGTGTGTGTGTGTGAATGTGTGTGAATGTGTATGATTAACATGTTGGGTGACTAAATTGCAATGCCTGGAAAATCATGGCTGTGCTGTACCCTTATTCTCTTACTATTTAAAAAATCATGTAGCGCTCCATGTCAGCAGTAAATCAGGGACTAACAGCAAGCTTTAATCTAGCCAGTAATTGCTGATCCACATCAGTTTCTTTCTTTATTTTAGCCCAAAAGAAAATAAGCAAAGCAGAAATAAAAAAGCATTTAGTAATACTATGGCATGTATTATACACACACACACACACACACACACACACACATATATATATATATATTATACAACATTATTTGAAAAATGTAAAGGTGTCGCAAATTTTTCCCTTTTTTGACTTTTGCATAGAATGAATTTCAAACCATGTGGAATGGTTTATCCAGTGAAGAAATTCAAA
Organism: Porochilus rendahli; assembly: GCA_039654305.1. NCBI lineage: Eukaryota > Metazoa > Chordata > Actinopteri > Siluriformes > Plotosidae > Porochilus > Porochilus rendahli. The sequence continues at coordinate 12,652,078 of JBCNYG010000001.1, forward strand.
AATATGTGAACACTATGCCTGAAAATATTGACTTTTTTTGTTTAAAGCTATATATTGTTGTTTGTTTGCTTATTCTCATCAATATCATCCAATATTACTCGGTTTCTGATTTATGGTAATTTTGTTAGTGTATAATTATCACTATATATATATATATATATACATAAATTCAGAGAGAACGATGGAGGAAGGAAACAGCTCGCCCACTGTATCATATCCCGAAGGTCCCGATCTCAAGCCCAGCTGCGAGCTCACAGTCTGATTAAGGTGACTGCCTTTACGTGCATACATAAAACAGGTTGTGTTACAACATTTCACAAGGAAGGGACACAAGCACACGGTATGATTCATTCAGACCGCAGTAATCAGCAGCACCACTCCAAAGAGCGCAGTGACATCGTTCTCAAAAAGACCTGTGTGGCTTCACTTCATATAGAGGAGCCATTTTCTCACACAAAGGAAATAAAAGTTGCCTGTTGTTATGCAACAAGGACCGAAGTGTCTCTGCAGAACTAAGTGCAGCCGTGAGTTTACAGCCTCTCCCATCACGACAGGGACGTTAACGGCGAAAGAACGGAGACGGCTTTCTGAGCAGGTGCGTGATTGGTAAATGCAAACAATGCCTTTTCTGTTCCGCCAGCCTCTGATGGCACTCCACAAGAGCCCATGACTACAGTCAGATGAGGGCTAGAGAAAGCCTCCCAGCATGAGAGCCAGGCCGTGTGCTCTTTGAAACGCTTCTGGCACAAAATGGCAGCAAACGACATCTCTGACTGCGGAGACGACGGCAGACATCGTATTATATCGGGCTACAGCGATGAAACAGCCGAAATGAAACAGCTGGCAAGAGATCTATAAGATGAGACATGCAAATTGGTTGCTTGTTAGATGCGAACACTGAGCTGAATTTAAATGCAGAATTCAATGCATCTGACAAGGTTAGGAGAAGCGCAGGTTACACTGCCGGCAGAGTAAACGACTTCGGCTTGCCACGTTGGTCTGAAAGCATCTCAAAGGAAATGCCTACATGCAGATTAAGTAGCATTCTGATGGATCCCAGGTGAAGTCAGTGGTCGTCCTCGAGTCTGCACAATGCTGGGTGAGAAGGATCCACACGAAAAGGTGTACACCCGGGTCCTGGTTCCCTGGGTCTTAAACAGCTTCCTAGTCTTAGTCTTAGTTCATGTTATACTGTACAGTGTCATTTTATTAGTATTTACTAAAGCATTGTTTGCATTTCTATTTTGCTTTATATTTCTATTAGGGCCTGCGATGGCCTGGCGAGCTGTCCAGGGTGTACCCCGCCCTCGCCTCGAGTCGGCTGAGATGGGCGCCAGCCTCCCCGCGACCCTAATTAGGAATAAGCGGTTCAGAAAATGAATGAATGAATGACTGCATAGGATCGCATGCAGTGCAAATATCCACACACTTTTTCTACCTTTAACACATTTCCCCCCTTTGTTTTTTTCATGCAACAATGTGTCAGTGAGCTTGTGTTTGGTATCAGACATGCACTTTCTTTTAGCTGTTGAACATCGCTGCCAATCAGACTATCTCTGACTTCACAGGCCATCTGCTAGTGTGCGTTTTGTGTTCATACATTAAGAGCCACGGTCTTGAACTGACTGGACATGTAACGCAATATTTGGCAATGTTCTAGTTCACACGTCTGGACTTGAATAATTAGTGTCAAGCTCACACAGAGACCATGAAAGCCCTGGCCTCTTGACTATTCTTCTGTCACATTTTAATTTCTTTTTAGTTGCCTTGGGTCTACATTCATCATGTTATAATATGAGTCTGTAACATTTCATCCATTTACCATTGTAAAAAGCCTGCCACTGCTCTTTTTTATGCATGTGATGGATGGACTGATTGAATGCCATACTGTGTAATAGGTCTGTCGGCAAAATCCTTTACAAATACACCTCATCTCTTTTTGCTCCAGACGAGTCAGCCCAACCCCAGACATTAAGCACAGTAAATAGCTCTGATTCGGTTACTGTGTATGTTTATTTATTTATGAGTCACAACCATAGACTTAAAGTTTCAGGAGTATCGTGTCAAAGTACGATTTCTTAGTTGACGTTAATTTATTCAACAGTGATTTAAGTCAGTCCACCTTATAGTGCCAGCAAAACGTAAAAACTGTGGCAGTATTTAAAAAGATGAAGAAAATGTATGAAAAAAAATCAGACCTTAGACATAGCTGTGGGGTATGAACCAAACGTTCTATCATAATATTTTTGGAACATTTTCAGACGAACAATATTTAGCATGATACATATTATGGTACGAAAATAATGTTCAGAGCCAAAAGAACATGACAGTATATGCACACTCTAAGTGTATAGAGACAGGAGAACCAAAGGTGATAACATGCTCATATGCATACCTACTACCAGTGCGGGCTTGTTGGATACTTGTCATAAACGTGAGCAACTCCCAACACAGAGCACTTATTTATGAGCTGTTCTTGTGCACTGTGGTTTTGCTCCACATTCCAGAACTCTCTCTTAATTTTTTTTTTATTCTTGATTTCCTGTGTTTTTCCTTATTATTTCTTCTCTCTTGTTTATATTGTTTGCTACTTTTTCTAGTTTTAGGGTAATAACTGTCTGCTCCTTAAACTTTTGCTCATGGCAACAATAAATGGTAGTGTAAGCATTTTTAGGATAAAACTACCTGTCAGGCTACTTTATACACACACAATACTGATGTATTAATGGGGGTAAAAATTCTGCAGCTACCTGTTTATTTTAGGGTAAAAGTCATACTGTTCATACTGTGCTACTATAAATTAATTATATATACCCAGCCCTAAACAATGCATGGAATACATATGTACCTTTGATCACAACTTAAAACAAGATTTCTACAGCATGACATGACATAAAACTATGAATCTGCAACATTTGCATGCAACATCCTGCATACTCCACATCCTCTTCATTAATTACATGTTGTTATGCCAGTAAAATGTGTGCCTATTCTGTGTTAGAGCTGCCAACACCAACAAGCAATATCCTCTATATTTATAGCAATGGTAAAAGTAGCTGAAGTCCCTAATATTTTCCTCATCACCTTGCAAGCAGAATTATCAGTTAGTATAAAGACAACCGTACCTTGATGTACAGATTCCAAGCTATGATCTGAAAAGGAAAACAAAACAAAACAAAAAATTCAACTCCCAATAATGGCACATATATATCCATGGCTGGAAGCTCTCTGAATGGAAATGATGGCATAAATAACTCTCAAAAGTCTCTTACAGTGATGCTTACCAGTCATGGATGTCTGTGAGTCGTGTATTGGGAAGAGGGTGAATAGCACTTTCCTGAGCGTATTATGCAGCATGAACAGCAGTTCAACAAAAGATGTAGTTCTTCTATGATATAGTAGAGTTGGTTGGTGGGTGGGAATTGCAGGCAACCAAACTGAGGAGAAAATAGCCACAAAATGTTTTTCTCAAATATCTCCAGCAAGAGTGAACAAAACCCGCTATGATTTTCAAACACACAGACAGAAGTGATGAATTTGTATATGCACATAATGAAGTCACAGTTGCACGCATTCATTTAAAGAGCATGACTGTGTGATATTTGCACATTGTTACAATTGAGCTAGTCGTCCCTACAAATGGAAGCTAATGAAGTTTAACAAAAAACAAGAGCTCTTGAACAACTGTTTACCACATATGCAATGAAACAATTAATTCCCGCTCAAGTCTTAGACTTTTTCTTGTTTCATGCCAGATTATAGATAGTAGAATATCACTAAATGATACTTGTTTTGCTTTGTCATAGTCTTCTACATAGCTCTTCTTACCAGATCCCTAACCTTGTTTCCCCTCCGTATTTCCCTTCACCATGTAATCAGCAGTGATGTAGACAAGACATGCATCAGATAATTGGCCTGAAAATTAGTGGGTACGATACAGGCATATTTAAAACCATCTGTTTTTCAGGCTAGAGAGATCCCAGAGGAGCTGCAAGTGAAATGTTTTGCTACTTCTTTTTTTCCACGCTGAATTGGTCGGTGGCTGATGCAGAGTGTAGGCTAAGATTGATACGCTTACAGCGGAGGAGCTGAGTGTTGCTGCGCTACGGATCGATGGCATAAGGAGGGAGATTTCGCCTCTCTCCTGTCTGTCACAGCTCAGCTGCTTTTAATTAAATGGCTCGTGGTAGCGGCAGAGTGTCAATGTGAATGGAGGGCAGCGTGGCTGGCCTTTTTTTCCCCTCCTACTCCACACCAAAACCACCTCATCTTCTTGCCTTCCTTCATTAGCCTCAACATGGCCCTGTGGGTGTTTTGCATTGAGGAAGCAAAGAGACTTGCTTCCATATTGTAATTCACCACTTCTCATTTTTAATGTTAATGCAAACCATGATTATTGCATAACATAATTTCATAGATAGTCATCAATTCAGGTGACCCTTTGCTTTCTGTCCCTCCAGAATTTCTCAGACTTTTTTGTGATCGTTGCAGTTTAAATTGCCAATTTTTTCAGCAGATTTTCAAAACAATTGTGATGAATGTTGTGATGCTTTTAGACATTTAACGCTATGAAATGACAAGATTACTTGAAAATTGCAAACATGTCTGCATCTTGACTTTAAAAGCATTTACACGGAAGTGACATGGTGACATATGGCTTAATGTATTTGCGAAGGACTGCTATGATTGGTGAATTTGCGTGAATTGATGCAAATGTGACATTGCAAATTCTTGAAAGGACTGCCTAAAGGACCAAAGAAGTTTATTTTGATTATTATGAGCTGCCATTTCTGTTAGACTGATAAAAAAAGTCTACATTGAAATTGATGTCAGACGCATCATTTAGAGCTGGAAACTTTCAATATTTGCAACACATATTTATTTGTCACAAATCGTGTAACCATGTACCATACTCCAATCATCTTAATCCTTTTAGGGTCATGGGGAGGCTGAAGCCTATCTCGGCCAACATTAGGTGAAGGCGGGGTGCACCATACCACACTACACTCATACAACCAACCATTTACACTCACACCCATGGGCAATTTAGCCTAAAGTGCATGTCTTTGGACTATGGGGGGAAACCAAAGTATCTGAAAGAAACTCATGCAAGCACAGGGTGAATATGAATATTTACACAGAAATGTTATGGCCGAGTGCAGGACTCAAAACCACGACCTCCTTGCGGTAAGGTGAATATACAAACCAGTACTCCACCATTCCAAAATATATAGATTTCTTATAGGATAGGAGAGCTCATGAAATTTTGGTGTCCACAATAAAAACTGATATACACAGTGTTCCAGATTAAAGGCTACCATTAAAAGCACAAATCTGGTAATTTAATCCGGTGGATTACTAGCGGGCTCTGAACTGCGGGTGTTAGCAGTTTTTGGCTTTGTCTTGTGGAGTCAATGAGACGACATTTTAGTGACGCTGAGGAACTTGTTGGATTTATGATGATCGTGAGGGAACTTGGTAGATTCTTGATGATCCCGCTGATCATGGTATAATTACAATGTATTATGATTTGATGCCAGTCATAATAGAACGTGGAAATCCTAGTAGAGTGCAGTAGGTCTTAACAGACCCTAACAGAGTTTAACAGTTCGTGACAGACCTTGATGTGCCATTGTAGGGGATCTTGATGAACTTGGCAACACAATTTTTTCAAATTTTATTTTCCTGGATGCACGCTGCCTCTTTTTATACCCCAATCGTGCTCCAAGCATGCTCATTAATCATGGAGCTCTGCACTTTTTTTAACTGCAGAGACTGCCGACATCATGCCCCAGTGTAAACCCGAGGTAAATCGGATTATTCAGGTGATGATGATTCAAATGATTATTTAGTATTACATAAGAGATAGAACAAAAAATTTTTGCTTAACTCCACATGAAGAAGCAAACTATTTAAACCAGGCATTGTTCAGGCAAGTACTCACTCTCAACTGATGTAATAAATTCCAGGCATTCCAGGATTTTATGGGCTTTCTTTAAAATGGCCAAACTTAGCAACACAACTGTCAGACTGGTATTAATACTGGTATTCACTTTAGTTGATAATGAACATAAGTAATCAACTTATATTCAGTGTCAGAATTGTATGTAATACTTTATTGATTGTAAATTTCCACATGGAAAAGAACTATGTATGGAGCTGATGTTCAGGTGTCTACACACTTTCTTTCTTTTGTCCTGGCTTTGAGACAGATCCTGTGCAGGTTTTTACCCCTTTTCATTGGCGGGCAGTGTGACAATAACATTATCCCGACCATTGCTTGGATCATGCACAAGCCAGCTTTCTGAAATTTTGCACAGGCACTCCCTATGACCTAAACCTGTGGGTTGCTAATTTGCATATATGACCTTTGACCTTGGCAGAGTAACCTTGAACCTAAAAAGTTTGTCCAGGCTATTGCTCTGTTCATAGCTTTACATGCATGATAGCTTTACAAACATTTGCATAGGAACTCTCTATGACCTAAACCTGTGTGTGGGGTAGCTCATTTGCATATGTTACTTTTGACCTTGGCACATTGACCTTGGTCCTATAGTTTTTTCAGGCTATTGGTTGGCTCATATGCATGATAGCTTTCTAAAATTTTGCAGAGGCACTCCCTATGACTTAAACTTGTGTGTAGGGTGGCTA
>JBCNYG010000001.1:12698346-12708692 GCA_039654305.1 Porochilus rendahli
TGTGTGTGTGTATGGGTGTGTGTGTGTGTGTGGGGGTGTGTGGGTGTGTGTGCTCACGTTGGAGGGGTTAAATGCACAGGCAATAATTTCTTTTGCAGGATTAATACAGTACATTAAAATTATATATATATATAAGTCTTATTTTTATATGTACTGCGGTGAAAGTTCAGATCCCGCATGTCCTGCTTCAGATATGTTTCTCTAAACATAAACATCCAACTGTACGCTGTAGTTACACAGGTTGTTTACAGGTCTGGTCAATGTCTGGTAAGCCTGTGGAAGTCAAACATTAGCCCTCGTAATGAAATATACACGCTTCATTATAAGAATTAGCACGGTTCGCAAGCCTGGGGCATGGTGTAATTACACCTATCACCACACTGGCAATTAATTCTTCTGAAATCAACAGATCTTCTGCGTCTACCAGCACACCGTCTAACAGCCAGTGTTCATGCGTCATGTTCGTAGGAACCTTACGGTATGCAGTACCTTGCAAATTGTTGCAGCTATGGGTCGTAAACTAGAGCTAGAAATGATTTTACATTAAAAAAACCACATATATATCACTATTTTGCCATTGCCCTTCGAAGTCAGTCTGCTTTATCATGCACGTGTTCGCTCACAAAACTATTCATCCCGACACGTGTGATCACCGGGAGAAGTCAGTAGCCGGGGTTATTAGCCACGTGTGTGACACACGGCATGAACGGGATATCCGTGATCTATGCTCGTGTGAAATGTCATTCTAACGTAAGGGTCATGAATGCTAGGGCTGGTGGGCCTCCCGGCATGCTGTGACGCATGTTTAGTCTCCGCCGGGCTTCTCGTAGCTTTCTCCACCCAATGCTACATGATATCGCTTGCCTCTGTCTGATACTCGGTATGTCTGCTGGGTGGAGCTTTCCCTCCCGTCAATGCCTTTACCAGCTCTAGACAGCACTACGTATGGCTCGGTGCTCCTGAAAGGGTTCAGTGTTTTCCCTGGAGACAAAACTATGACTTCATACACAGTTATCTTCATCTTGTTGGCAAGATATCACGACACTTTTTTCGGGCATGTTTTTTAATTGATAGTGACAGAAAAGGCCTTCAGAGCTGACGTGATCTTTTATTTTTTTTCGCTTGCTATCCTGAGAGGCTAAAAGCTAATGTTGACCAGACAAGTGAATAAATAATGAAACTCAGATTTATGTAAATGGGCTTTTACCATGCCCTTAGCATCTCTTTTTTTTTTTTTTTTTGCCTATTGGCTGACAAAACAACATGGTGCGCTAATGGTTGGTTAGCGCAAAAGCAAATGGAAAAGCGATTAGCTTGGCGTGGGAGAGCAATGCAGATACCCTTCTGTATTCCTGCCATCACTCTAATCACTGCAGTCATTTAAAAGAAGAGTCATTGCACCTGTTTAATTACTGTGATAATTACACACCGTTTGTTTGTAGCCCAGGGGGTCTCGAGCCATGTCGCTAATGTGCCCGGCGTTTTTGACGAGTCCTTAATAATGTTAATGTATCTATGCCATTACGGGAGATGCATTTCCTCCCTCCAGGAGCGAAACATGCACTGGACAATGTGTTAGATGGGAGGCTGCTTACTATGCAGGAAAAACACTAAGGGAGTAAACAATGCCAGCGTTTATCCGACTGTAATGAACCTAGCATTAGGCATCTCATTGCCCGCTGCTAATGTTCTTCCAGACAAGTCTTATGGATAGGAAACCAATATTGATCCCTCAAGGCACACTTCAAAAAAAAAAAAAAAAAAAAAGGCCAGGATAGACGCTTTGCACTTTTTCTGCTTATCCTGCGTTAACACACTCGTTTTACACCCATGGCGGGTTGAGTCAGGTGTGTTGGGAGTATGGAAAACACTGAAATGTGCAGTGTTGTGCTACTTCAAAAGCCGGAGCAGGAAATTGTTAGGGGCGTCTGTTTCTGATTCCACGGATACAATGAAATTAAACGGATCCAAGCGTATTCTTTGAACAGAACAACAGTCGCGAAGTCAGATCAGTGCAATTTTCCCGATCACTTACTCCCAGGTTGTTGAAGAAGAAAACAGAGTCTGTGAAAACGTGATGAAAAATCAACAAGACTAAAGAGACCTTCTTTCTGATACACAAGATTACTCAGCCCTGTCACAAACGGAACACACGCTATGACCTCTTACATGTAGTGATACTAAAACAAAAGATTCACAGACAAAAGCTCAATAGAAAGGCGGGGATGATTCAAAGGGTAGTCACAAAAAAAAAAAAAAGTACCGTCCCAGTTTCCTGTCATCACATCCTGGATTTGAACAGCAGAACTCCCCAGAACCTCAGGGATAAGGTTTAGTGTGCTATGCATACGGTATACACTGTTTTCCAGTTAACTATTAACAAACACATTCTGCTTTTGTTCTTGTTGATAAGTTCCTGTTATCACCAAGAGGTAGAGACAGTTCTTCCTTTAGCAACTCTTATTTTATTGCTTGTGAAGTTAATAACACAAAAGCACAGTCTGCTACCGAGAAAAAAGAAAGTGCAAAGATTTCTGTCATGAAGATGCTGACGGACTGATAAAGCATTGATACCGCAGACTCAATCTGTAAATGTTAAATAAACACCCTAAGAGAAAGCATCAACATGGCAATAATTATATTTTTGTTTAATTAAAGAAAAAAACTATCATTTTTTTTTTAGTAATCTCAGATTAGTGCTCAGAGCAGCATGCTAAAACAAATACATTCAGTTAAATAATTCAATTATTTAAATCGTAGTTAGAATTAGTGTCAATACTTTGGACCAATCAGAAATGAAATGAAAAGCATTGTGGTATATTTGTAGCTCATATTGATACTGTAGCTAAATTTCTAAATTTCAAAGCAGCTCAGAGCCGGCCACACAACACGTTTCTAGCCAATCAGCATCAGCACAGATGCTGCCTGTTGTTGACTGGCTGGAGGGAAGACGGCGATGTCGTGATTAGGGTCACTGCCTTGAAATGGCATGTCGATGAATTTGGGGGCGGAGCTTCGAAAACAGCACTAGAGGGTCATGTGTCAATTTTTTCACTGGTAATGTACGTCTTCCCGTCAAATTAGTTGCAAAACGTCGCACTATGCTGTGAATGAAGCATTTTTCCATTAAGCGCTGAAAAGTTAATTTTACATTTATTCAGTTTTTGGAATAATCTGAAAATTTGTCTGAAATTTTAAGGAGTGTCTGTAATAAATATCATTTTCCTTCCAGATAGAACAAGCACAAGCTTCCTATTAGAAAACTTCCTATTCTAGTATTGATTTAAACCCCAGAGGAGTGTACAGACAACTGTCTTCATTAAAAAAAAGAACTCACCGGCACACTTGGTCCTGGCACGCAGTGGAGGACCCGGAGCTCCAGTGCCCCCTTCATTGGGTCTCGTCAGGAGAACACTGATCTCATACTCGGTGTCTGGGTCAAGGTGGCCGATCTTGTGATTCGGTTTATCCACGGGCTGGTTGTCAATCAGGCTTCCGGAAACGGTGCGGTACTCCACCTCCTTCTCGATGATGGGGCCGTCACCGTTGATTGAGTTCGCATTGAGCTGGATCCACAGATAGGTGGCACCCACTGCGGTCAGCTGGGGTGGTGCGATTGGGATTGGTGGCTCTGCGTAGAAAAGGCACATTTCATTTCATTTAACTTTCAGCTGTGTTTTTAATGGCACCAGTGCTCACTGTATATAAACAACAAATAACTCTAAAAGTGATCCGTTACCATTCTTAATACGTCATGTTGTACTTTATTGTGTACATGGTTTAGTGAGGAGCATCTTAGCAGAACCCGGATGCTTGTAAAAGATTTAAAGTAATATATTGTTGGTAGTAGGCGGTACGGTGGAGCGGTGGTTAGCGCATTCGCACAGCAGAAAGGTCTAGGGTTCGATTCCTGGGCTCAGGACATTTCTGTGTCGAGTCTTCTCTTAGTGCTTGCGTGGGTTTCCTCCAGGTACTCCGGTTTCCTCCAAAAGTCCAACAACATGCACCGTAGGCTGACTGGCAGTTCCAAATCCCCCCTGGGTGTGACCGTGAGCATGAATGGTTTTGTGTGTGTTGGCCTTGCAGTGGCCTGGCGAGCTATTCAGGGTGTATCCCGCCTTCGCCCAGAGTTGGCTGAGATAGGCACCAGCCTTGCCATGATCCTAATTAGGATTAAGCGCCATAGAAAATGAATGAAAGAATTAATATTGTTGGTAGTTATAGGTGCTGGTGTACAATGGGGTTGGCTTCCAATAATGACATCATTATGAGGTGTGAATTGTTAATGTCCAATCAAATGAGCTCCTCTCACTTCTGATAAATGTGAGATGTACTTCAGCATAATACATGTATACACTGCCCAGCCAAAAAAACAAAGCACTAATAATGTACTAATGACACTTATTCACTAACTCTTTCGGCAAACTGCTTAATTCCACTAGCGCTGTAGGAGCCTATCTCAGCCCACAGTGGGTGAAGGCAGGGTACACCCTGAACAGCTCGCTACACTATCACAGGGCCAACACAAACACCCAACAGTTCATACTCACACTTTAAAGCAGGGGCAATAATAAAAAAAAAAAATAGTTGCTAATATTTAACCTAATACACATCTGAATGATATCAGGGTTTAATTTATGTTGGTGCACCGTGGGGGTCTTCAGTCTGTATAATGTGTGCTGGTGATAGAAGATAGTTTACACAGAGGTATTGACTTAAACCAATTAATTTTGACCCTCATTGGTTTAGATTATGAGCTGAAATTCATTACTTATCACCCCTATGGTCCTGTTCCATTTCACCGTTGACCCATTTTAGTGGGGTTTTATCACACACACACACACACACACACACACACACACACACACACACACACGCGGGCAAACAGGCATATGCACAGTATTTTGGTAAGAAGGAATGGACTACTGCAGTGCACAGCATGAAAATCTATTACGATAAATAAAAACATAAAGCCAATTAGATTTTGTGTCTGGGGAGGATTTTGTAATTGTATAACGTCTGATTTGATGTCTTTGAGTGATGTTGCTTGTCTAATGGAAACCTGGTTTGCTGTGGAAACCTTGTTTTTGGGACAGAGTTGCAATGTCATATTTTGTTCCATTATGCCCTTGAGCCTCCACATCTTTTATACAGTTGCTGTTATTTTAGAAATTGCTGCTGTATCTCTGTGTCCAACTGCCTGCATGGCCATGAACTAATGAAGAGATGAAATGGCTCCTTCTCTCACCGCTGCCTGAGAGCAGTTGCCGGTTTAGGGAACACGGCAAGTCCGTGGTGCGAGGCAAACGTGGGATATGATATTGATTTGGGCCACCGAGAGTGCCAATTACAGCTGTGGTAATGGGGCATCCGTCTTCCTGACAGTTGTGTCCAGGTGTGACCAGAGTCATGCGATGCAGGATGGTTGTAAAAAAAAACAACAGAAAACAAAAACACAACAACAGCAACACCACACACACACACACACACACGCACACACACACACACACACACACGCTCGCAACAACAATGTTTCTCTCCATCTTGTTTTCTGATGGAAACAGGATTCCATAAAGTAGAGCATGAGGATTCCATCAAGCCCCTGCATGAGCATACCGCATTTGCATGAAAACACATCGTCATAGGAAAAAGCTGTGTCCTAAAATGTCCTCGGTAGTCCTGCAGGGGCTAGCATTGCAGCCTCACAGGTGAGGGGCCTCGATTTGATTCTATGCTCAGCGTACCGTCTACATAAAACGTATAAAATTGTTTGTGACACATGCTTTACTTGCTGTAATACCACACTCAAAGAATCTTCCTAAAATTGATCCGGATGAAGCTAACGATGAAGCTAATGATGAAGCTAACGATGAAGCTACTTGTTTCATACTCCACCCCTCCGAGAAAAAAAATCAACAAACTCTGTTATTAACCTTTTGTGTAAATGAACGAACAAACAGACAGACAAACAAACCGGCGCCAACGAACACATAACCTTGTTGGTGGAGGTAATAAGCGCGGCTGTATGTGATTTGGGAAATAGCCAGTGAAAGTAGCCGAGCTACGACTTTCAAGCCACTGTGAATCTGTTTAAAAAGTCAACTCAGCCATTTTATTTGAAAATTACAACTAGCTCGATCAGATGAGCAGAAGTGCTGAGCAGATGAGCCGATCTTGAAAAAGATGAATGAGATACTCTCTGTGTGAGCTCTCTTGAGATTGTTGTTTGCTTGCTTAGCTCGCTAGGCTGAACAGCCAATCATGGAGCTTGCGCCGCTGCCAGCTTACGGTGCTAACGGGTATTGAAAACCCAATAGATGGACGTATCGGGTCAGTGAGTGTAAATGAGAAACATCTGAAGCAGAATCAGTTTCCATCCAGGAGTCACACTCGTGTCATGCCACTGTTAGAGCATTCCCAAATAAAACGCGGCTATTTAAATCAGTAGAACGCAAAACGCGCTGAGAGGACGTCGGCTTTGTCTGGGTAGGTTGGTTCGGGTTCTTTTCCTTCCTAACGTATCCTCTCTCCACTACATCACACCCAGTTGCTTTGTATGGTCTTGTATGTACAAGAGACTTGGCAAGATGCAAAGTGCAAATAAGGTGCGAAATGCAAACATGGTGTGAAATGCAAACAAGGGTATCCAGGCAAAAAAAACAACCCTGGAAGCTCAGATTGTATCTTTATCAGCATCCAAATATATGACATGGCCTCTTGACAAAACACAGGCCTCCATGTCCTTCTCCACTGCTGTATAATATTGCATGTGGCAATTTAAATGTCTTCCTCTCTTGCTTTTGTAAGCCCACTCCCTGTGGCCCTGTCTGACATCTCAATTCCAGCCTGGCAGACATGAAACAGGTGTAGACGCCCACACTGAGGGGGTAAGGTATTGTCTCCAAAAGAAACAAGCCTTCGCGCTCATTCGGTGCTGGGTTACACTTGATAAAGTGACATTTCAATCTGGCCGGAAAACCCATTTTAAAGCGGAGATTGTAGGCAGGATTGTACGCAGACAGCCATGCATCACTGGCCCCATTCTGTCCGTCTGTCATTACCTTTATTTGAGTTTTGGCAGGAAGGGGCATAGGGGTCTGGATTGATCTGCCATTTGTCTATCTGGTGTTTTTTTTTATGCTTTCTTGGGTAAACATAGCTGTTGATGCATCTAACCACAAATCAAGTCAATAAATTATAAGTGATTCTTGGCACATCTTTATGAATATTGATTATTTGTAGATTGGCTTAGAAAACCCATTATGAGCATCCAAGCAAAAAAAGTATAAAAAAAAATAAATAAATAAAATTTTATATATATATATATATATGATCTAGAAATAAATGATGCTGAAAGCAAATTGTAGAGGATGGGTGCCAAACTCAAGGACTGCGGGCTGAACCCGGCCTGCCCGTTCACTTTATGTGGCCTGAAAGAGTTTTTAAAGAGGACCGTTATCGTTACTATCCTTACAGAATAATTTGTGCATATGTAATACAAAATAAGCCTATTAAAGCCTATTATTTAGCACACCTATTTTTAACATGAATGACCCCGAAAAGCACAAAAGTTTTCAGTAAAAGGAGAAAAAAGATTTATTCAGCAAGAAACATTTAAGTTGATAAAAAAAAACAAAACACCATGTTTAAGAAGCAACTATGGCAAGCAATGTTTTAGGCAATGGGTGTAAATGGTTACCTATTTGAACCAGAGTGGGCGGAGTTTTAGGTTTGGGAACAAAAATTGATATTTTCTGCGATCGCTGCGCTTGTTTTTTGTGCGGCTCGGCACTGGGGATAATGTGTTACGCTGCACGGGTCAGTGATGACCCAGCAAATCCGAGTACCAAAACTAATCATTTTGCGTGCAGATTTAATTGTTAACACTTTTGAAAATATGTTCTATGATTATTTGGGTCTTGATGACCTAGAAATTTAGTGATGTAACCCTCAGAAAAAAAAATTAAAATAAAAAAAAAAGAGTTTAACATCACTGTTCTAGAGAATTTCTAGGAAATGGTCAGACGACTACAGGAAAAAGAAAAACGCCCTATGTTTGCAGCTTACTATTGAATTCTTCTCATTAACTCTTTTTCTCATTAATTCACAGTAACTCCAGTGAAAGTCAGACGATTGGCCATGCTGACAAATCCCAGGATGTTATGAGGTTGAAAGGGAGAATCATTACACCCATGATGTGGTATACTGGTTTATAGGGATGAGTGCTACTGGCTATACTCAGGGTGTGTTTTATAGTGCACAGCTGTGCGTCTCCATGCCACTGCACCTGGCACACACACCCATTCCCTGAATCCTATTCCACATTCGGATATACTTAGAACCAAACTATACCCCTATACCCAACCCCTATACCCAGATGGCTTTTCTGATATAATCCACTCTTTCTCCCACGGAACCGATTTGTAATTTTGAGCAGAGCAGTGTCCACTCTTATCTGGCTACTCTGTTATTTGGACTTGGTTTGGTTTCACAAAGCTTTCTAATGCGAAACAAGCTGTCGGTGATGTTACGAATTTGAGGTTGCACACTAAGGCAGAAGATTAAAGCACTCCAAACTTGTCTTTTCTGAGAAGCAGCACGCGCAGGTTTCGAGCACTTCCTACGGCACGTCAAGCGCTCGTCCTGTCTTTTCAGACCTCAGCACACCGAGGTGACTGCCAGCTGGTTTTTAAACCACTGTTTTAAAAAATTCTCATTCTGGCTTGCTGTAAAAAAAAAAAAGACAAAACTTAAAATTTTCAAGCTGACCCATAAAAAAGTTGTTTCCGTGGTCGTTAAAATGGAAGTGAGGCTCGTTTGTTTGAATGATTTCCCAGATGGCATCCTACTGCCCTAAATACAACGTCAAAACACTACACCGTCAAACACTGGCAGCAAGGTGCACCGTTTCGACGTTGTATTTAGTGCAGCGCACCTCGCTGCCAGTATCAGTATGATGGCGTACTGGCAGCGATGTGGCGTAAAGGTTATCACGTCCGCCCCGCAGCAAGAAGGTCCTGGGTTCAAGTCCCGGGCTCGGTGGCGGTGTTCCTGTGTGCATGTTCTTCCCGTGCTTACGTGGGTCAGGATAACCAGCTGCTCCAGCTTCCCTGCATCACTAGCAGGATAAAGCAATAAACACATGAATGATAAACACTAATATTGATAGAAAGGTAACACACTATACTGACAGACCAATTAGGACAGTGTAGAGACGTAAACAAATATAAAATCTATTTTTAGACACCCTTTCCTAAAAGGTTGAAGGATATTAAGATTTAAGATGTTTATACTGGCAGTAGGATTCCAAAAATCTATATATATCTATATCTATATATATCTATATCTATATATATCTGTATATAATTTGTACGAACAAAAGGACATCACTATTAACACATACAGCTTTCAGTTACTCTAAATAACAATCTCTTTGTGTAGCTTCAAAATAAAGGTATAAATCTACCTAAACCCAGAACCCCCCACCCCACGCCCCACCCCACCCCTTCGAATCCTTCGTCCAGATCCCGCGATGATCTGTACAAAGCAATTTTTCCTCTCCATTGCCGTGTTGCGCGGGTTATTTTTTGGTTGGTGCCATCATTTTTTGAGATCCGCCCTATTCCTCCATGTTCCATTCCCTTCCGGACACCAGAAAATTAATGAAAGAAAAACAGAACGATACAGCACACCTGTGGCCGCTGCAGACGTATGCTACAATGCCAATATGTGCGGTGGAGGCTCGCGGATGCTCGTAATGGCCGTATGGGGTGGGAGACAAAGTATAAGGGCAAAGTGTGAATGATTTATGGAGGCCATCATGCTGCCTCAGGAGGCCGGGTCAGCGCTGTTAACCTGGAGGCTCTAGGCATGCTGTTGTACATGTTGCCCTCAGCCAACTCTTCATGGCACTGCACTAAGCACGGGCTGAATTAGTGCTCCCTTCAGCACACACTCATGACGAGATGCATCAGCCTTGCAGAGTGAACAGGTTGTGCTCAATGAGCGCATCGGATACACGGCCGGGGAAAAGGGGTGGTGTTTAATCGGGAAACGTGGCGCGGCTAGAGCGACTGAAAACACTAACAAATTCGGGCAAATAATAGGAAGAAGTTGTTGCCGTTGTAATGCAGTCCAATTACAAGCTCATAAAAGCGTCACCTTCTGTAATACTGCCTAAATAATAATGAATAACCAGCGACGGGGGACGGAACACAGCTTCTGCGGCATGTAAAAAAAATCATAGCAAGATTTAGTGCTGAACACTCCAGCACACTTCAGCTCATTTACACTGACAGGTCTCATATATTTCTCACATATGAATGGCTGCGCACACACACACACAC
>JBCNYG010000001.1:12730513-12740527 GCA_039654305.1 Porochilus rendahli
CAGCCTCCCCGCGACCCTAATTAGGAATAAGCGGTTCGGAAAATGAATGAATGAATGAATGAATGAATGAATGAATGAACGGTTCCCACAAATAATTTTTTATTCAACCATTTTTTGTTATTATTTAATATATTCTCTGTGGGAACTGCCTCCCCATGCTTCACGGTGACATAGTGGTTAGCACATCTGCATCACAGTAAGAAGTTCCCCATGTTTGCGTGGGTTTTCTCTGGATACTATGGTTTCCTCCTGCAGTCCAAAGACATGCACATGAGGCAAAGTGACTGTTCCAAACTGCCCCCAGGTGTAAGTGAGTGTGAATGGTTGGGTGTGTGTTCCCCTGCAATAGCATGGTGAGCTGTTCAGGGTGTACCCAGGGTGTTCGCCCAGCGTGGGCTGAAGATGAGATATATATATATATCCCTCTCTCCAGGTTTGGGTACGGGGGATCCTAATTTACACAACATATCATATGCTGTGATAAAACGTAACTAATTGCGAAAAGAAAACGATAATTTTCATTTTGCACAAAATACCAGAAGCTTAGAAAATGAATATTTTATGGATGAATAAATATATTCTGGAGCCTAACATATCCGGAGTGTATATCAAATGGTATATTAATGAACAGCCTCACAGTGCATTCTCATAATATTTTGGTATTCTAAATTCGGAATGGCAGAATATCTGTGTTTCACGGTGCATGTAAAAGAACGTAAAAGGGTAAAAGAAAGAAAACTTACTGCACTGATGCCCCTGGAGTGTAATGTCCTTGATAGCCAGCAACCCGGGCTGTCCTGAGGTCACAACTTCAAAGATGAGCTGCAGAGTGAGAAAGAGAGAGAGAGAGAGAGAAAGAGACAGACAGAGAAAGGGAGAAAAAGAGAGCGATTTTAAATGAAATCAAAGTAATCGTACTATAATGCAGTGCGTGGTGGGTTTCGGTTAATGATATGGAGATGATTCAGGATTTGAGAGGTTTGCTGGGGCGACATGGGGGTGCAGTAGCACTGTCGTCATAGCAATAACATTCTGGGTTTGATCCTCACGGCTGACGGGGGCATTCGTGTGAAAGGGTTGCACGTCCCGGAGTGTGCTGGAGTGGGTTTCCTCCTTCGCTCTTGTTTATTCCCACACCCCAGTCACGTGAGCATTAGCTCAACAGGCAAAAATGTGAGTGTGCGCGGTTATCTTTTTCTGTGATATCTCCTCCGATAGACTGGTGACCTGTTCATGGTGTACCTCACTTCTCACCCAAAGCCAGCTTGGACTAGCTGTAGTCTAACCCCATGACCCTGAGAGATAAGAATTACCGATAATGGATAGACGGGTTTCAGTCGAGGTGTGCATCTCAACGGACCTAAACAAACTGTTTTTGCCCACCCCATTGATGCGTATGAGCAGACAGTGACATATAAAGCTTGCAAGACAGTGAAAGGTCATATTACTGCTTTCGTCCATTCATCATTAGTATCCGCACTGTACAAGATCACAGATTCTGGAAGACTAGTCTGCCACTACATTTGTCCAAAAAAAAACAAACAAAAAAACGAAACAAAACAAAGGAAGAAACATCTCTGGCAGGTTTACACAATAAATAATAACTGTGGCCCTGCGATGGCCTGGCGAGCTGTCCAGGGTGTACTCTGCCGTCGCCCGGAGTCGGCCGAGATGGGCGCCAGCCTCCCCGCGACCCTAATTAGGAATAAGCAGTTCAGAGAATGAATGAACGAATTAACGAATAATAACTGTGGGATCGGTCAAACTGTGGGAGTGGACGTGAAACCCAGTCCTGCATACAGCTCTATCAGTAGAGAACCTAAAAAAATAAAATCAGATCAACAGCTGGTTGGGTTTAAGAGGCCCGGACAGTTTGTGTACTGCTATATTTTCTGAGCAGGGCTGACTGTGTGAGGGAGTCTGTTCTTTCCATCTATTTATCAAAACCAACAGGCATCTTGCTTTTGTGAGAAAACAGATTTCCCGTAGACCTCAGTGGAGCGCCGTCAGGTTTCGATGACCTCTTTACATTACAGACAGTGAGGGGTCTAACAGTTGATCTCTTTTTTATTATTATTAAGAAAACACCGTGTACTGTCAGTCTCTCACTCTGACAAACACACACACACACACACACATGCACGCGCCATGCGCACACACAAAAAAAAGGTCGACAGAGGAAGGGATGGTGGGGGGGGGGGGTGTGGGGGTGTGTGGGGGGGAAGCAACTGGTTAAAGCACACATGCTGCTCTTTCCTGTGAGCTCAGATTTCTGGATGCCTACGACCGACTGCAAACACTATCCGCCCATCCATTCCAGTCATTTCTACTCAGTGTTTCGCAAACTTTTCTCTTCTCCCATTCCTCGATTTGACCAATAACTTCTGAAAGCGGCCACCTTGTGAGCAACTCGTGAGAACACTGGTGAAGAAAACGTATTTATTTGGATGGACGAATTTTAAAGTGACTCTCCAAATAATTTCATGGTGTGTTCGAAATACAACCAACAGAAATATTGTGCTTGTGGAAGTACAATAAACGCAATAAATATAATAAATAAAATAATGCAGCTAGATAGAGAAATAATAATAATAATAATAATAATAATAATAATAATGAAAGTACATACACACATCTTTAAGTCGTTCACGCACGCACTCTCTCTTAATACTAGGTGTAGGATTAAACCTAGCCAGCTCGAGCCGACTCTGGGCGAAGGTGGGGTGCACCCTGAACACCTCATCGGATCATCGCATGGCCAACACACACGACCATTCATACCCGCACTCATACCTCGGCTCAATCTGGAACAGCCGGTTAGCCTAGCGTGCGTGTCTTTGGATTGCGAGAGGAAACCGACCCCTGGGACTAAAACCCAGAACCTTCTTGCTGTGAAGCGGACATGTTTATGACTACGCCACCATGCTGTCCATATTTAGGTATATGGAATATAAATTAATATTTATCTGTCTTCATACGGAGCTTTTCACAGTAAACAGCTTTTCAGAAACCGAGGTGCAGATTTGGATCTCAGTGATACAACGGAAAAACGTCATGAGACGACATACACATGACACGGGCCCGGACTCAAAAAGAATATTCCAGAAGTATATCAGTGACAGTGTCTTCTTCATCCCTTCTCAATAAAAGACTGATTCCCCCCCCCCCCCCAACCATTCAGTCTGCCCTTAAGGACATATAAAAAGCTCTATTAATATAAAAAGGTGGGGAAATGGACAGCTTGTCTAAAACGTATCATTCCATTTCTGAAACCTTTTATTTGTACTATTAAAAGGGATTCATGGCTTTATAATAACAGCAGTTGACACATGTACGTTGCCTAGTACGACTCGAGTGTGTCACGCCAATGTATGCTGAACAAAGATCATCCAAACAAGTCATTAGCGCTAGATAACACCGAGAGGCCGTTCAGACGTGATGCTTTTTAGGTCATTCGAACGGCTTTAAATTGATTTCCATTCCTTTTTCTTCTGAGGAACAATAGTTAGTGGCCTGGCTGCTAATTGGAGCTTTATGAGAGGCTAATTTAAAAGAAAATGAGAAGCCAATCTCGGGCATGTTAAATGTCACCGCGAGCTGGAGGGAGATTAAATCAGTGGTGCTGATGTGTGTCACCACGCCGCACAGTAAAAACCGTCTGCTCCCCTGAGGTCTCTTAAATATGGCCAGTGAGCCACGGGTTCTCTGCCGTTGGACTGTTTTCATTAACTGAATTAATAATTGCTCAATTACTGAAACCATAATGGCTTCTTAAGAATACACATTATACAAAAAAAAAAGCAATCAGTGTGAGACAGAAGCATTTATTTTATTCTACAGAGTGCATTTAAAAAATAAGAATATTTATATATATATACTGTATACGGGGGGGGAGGGGGGGATGGGGGGGGGGGTCTGGACCCAACGGTGGACCATCCAGACCGAGCATCTCGATATAGAGTAGATGTGTATATATAATAGTTTGTTAGGTGACACGCTTTTCTCTTTCATTCACAACTGATCTTGCACAAGGGGTCTTTTTCTTCGCACCTGTAATTGTGGTCCTAATGCTATAAACAGAAACACAATAACACACTTCAGAACCAAACCCCGCAAAATGTCAGAGAGGATCACAGAGCACCAGGCTACGGATATTAGCATGTTCAAACTGCATGGTGTTATTTATTAAAAGTTTTGAAAAGTGACCAAACTGGGGGAGTAATTAGAGCTAGTGATGTTCTCGCATTGTACAGGAGAAGAAAAGTGCAAAGGGAGACGCAGAAGGATAAAAAAAAAAAAACAACATAATTACAAAATAAGAGACAAAGTAAGTTCTCAGCACCAGGTGGTTTCATTGTAACAAACACTTAAGATACTGTGCAATTATGCAAACCCATAATTACCTCTCCATCACTAATTAGCTACAATAACATAGATTGCAAATTGTATTGTTAATCATTGAAATATTAAGAAGCCGCAACTGCAGTCTTCCTTCAATAACTCGCTGCAATGAAATATTGAAAGAGTACGGAGAAGATGGAGAAGTGTCTCCTGCTACCCGCCCTAAATACCCAGCAGGTGGTAGTTATTTCTCTGGAGACCTCGAGTTTCATTTAGAATTTCTTCTTCTTCTGGTGAGCTGCAGCCATATGATAATCGGTTACATCATACGCATGTCTGCATGCTGCTTCTCTGTTGCTTGGGAGCCGTTTAAATCGGGATCAGGGGTCGGCTAGTGTATATGACCCCTGTATATTCATCTAAATTATTTAACTAGCAGCTCAGCTCGGCAGATACTAGCTATAGAGCTGAAGAATTTTCACAGACCTTCTGGGTTTTTCATTTTATTTGCTGAACAGGCAGGACAAGAATCAAGCGCTCATTTCCTTGCATAACATCCGTAATAGGTCTATTCCATTAACTCAGATTTAATGACACTAGAAAAAAACTGTAATGATGAAGCACAAGTACAAAGCTAAAATATAACCACTACAAATTGGCAAGAAGTATGTATTCAAATATAACATTTAGCCATGTTACCCTGGGTTTACACTGGGGCCACGATATCCACGATTTGGGATAATTATGATTAGCATGGGGGTCGTGGGTTCGAATCATGATGATCTAGAGGGAGCTTGGTGGAGTCGTGATGATCTTGAGGGAGCTTGGTGAAGTCGTGATGATCTAGAGGGAGTTTGGTGAAGTCGTGATGATCTTGAGGGAGCTTGGTGAAGTCGTGATGATCTAGAGGGAGTTTGGTGGAGTCGTGATGATCTAGAGGGAGTTTGGTGGAGTTGTGATGATCTAGAGGGAGTTTGGTGGAGTCGTGATGATCTAGAGGGAGTTTGGTGGAGTCGTGATGATCTAGAGGGAGTTTGGTGGAGATGTGATGATCTAGAGGGAGTTTGGTGGAGTCATGATGATCTAGAGAGAGTTTGGTGGAGTCGTGATGATCCAAAGGGAGTTTGGTGGAGATGTGATGATCTAAAGGGAGTTTGGTGGAGTTGTGATGATCTAGAGGGAGTTTGGTGGAGTTGTGATGATCTAGAGGGAGCTTGGTGGAGTCGTGATGATCTAGAGGGAGTTTGGTGGAGTCGTGATGATCTAGAGGGAGCTTGGTGGAGTCATGATGATCTAGAGGGGGCTTGGTGGAGTCGTAATGATTTTGAGAGAAATTGATGGAATCGTGTTGATCTTTAGGGAACTTTGTTGAGTCGTCATAATCTTAAGGGAACTTGGTGGATTTGTGATGATCATTATTATCACAAATATTACAATTATTATGATTTACTACGGTGGCAGTGGTGGCCTGGTGGTAGGGTGCTGGATTACTGATCCCAAGGTCGGGGGGGTTCGAGCCCCACTATCAGCGGGTTGTCACTGCTGTCCCCCCAATGCAGCTAACTGGGTTATCAAACGCTGGCCGTGTCTCTCACTGTCTGTGGTGAGAGGAATGTAAAAGAACCGTCGCTGATTTTTATCCTCGTAGGGGATCTTGATAAACCTGAATACATGATTTCTTGAAGTTTCATCTCCTGAGGACCCTGCGTCCTGTTTACACCCCAGTAGTGGTATTAGCATGGTTAAGCATGGACATAGTGGGCGCAGTGTAAACCCATGATAAGCTTTGTAAGAAAGTGTTTCAAAAAAACAAGTTTATTAATTTAAGATGATTAATGCTGTTCTAGGTAAATACTGCTCATTTTCATGATTGCTTTAGGTTTGGCTTTAGAGAAACATTTTTCTAGAAGAATAAAGTCAAAGAAAAATACACCGCTTAGAATTAACACATCTTGCTGGTTTAGAACTTTGCAACCTTCTAAAACTATATGAAGGAGAAAATGTTGCTAAGTGTGGGAAAGCGACTTTAATTACCCTGCAGCTAGAGTGGATTATTCTAAGAAAAACTGCAAAGTGCACAAGCTCACCTTCTGGAACTGTAATAAAACAATATAACAAAACTACATATCCAACTCGATCAAAAGCTTTCTCTATGTTCCCTTGAGTCAAATACCCAGCACCTTAAAAACACAAAATCTGTGATTTATCATATTTAACTCCACATAATAATTAATTAATCTTCATTACATAATCTTGTTTCAAAATGTGTTTATTATAAAATTCATTCATTCATTCCCACGCGACCACATGCAAACTCCACACAGAAACGCCCGAGCTGGGAATCGAACCCAGGACCCTCTTGCTGTGAGGTGGACGTGCTAACCACTACGCCACCGTGCCGCCTCATTTATATATTTTCGAAAAAGATGAAAAGAAAATAAAACACATGAACACTTATATATGTCAAATAGCAAAAAGGGTTTTCATCAACTGAAGATAATTTTTTTCAATGGTATTGAAAATGTGTGGAGCTGTAAATAAAGAATTGAACTGGGTCAGTTGATGAGAATTTTTTAATGGGGTCAAATATAACCAGAACAAATTTCCCATGTTTTATATATTTTTTTAGCATTAAAGGGAAATTAAACCCAAATTTCATAAAAGCTTGCATATGTTGTATACGTCTTTGCATATCAAAAGGCTCTATTGTTATTACAAGCTTCTTCCTGAGGAAGAAAAACAAGTTATACATTTACACACAAGGGGGTGACATTTTTGCAAAAAGCTGCACATGATTAATGTGTATTCAGTGGTAAACACAGAAGTAATTTGCATATGAATGAGAGGTGGGACATACCGTTCGTTCCTATATTTAATTTCTATATTATTTATTTCAGAAGTTCACTAGTTTATATCTGACTTGTTAAGTGAATATTTGTATACTGTTATTTTTCAATTAACTTGCCTTTGTTTAGTGATAATTTCATGTCCTAATAATTAGATTTTCTGAAACAAACTCTAAGTTGCATTCTGATTTTAGTAACTTTGTGAATGTAGGTAAAGAAACACATGATGGTGAAAATATACATAATGTGTAACAGAAGGGTTTGTAAGGAATTCATTTCCTTTAACTTTAAATACTTCTGATTCCTTTTATCCCCTTTTACCCCATGTCAGCTACTGAAACTGGATGTTGTATTTTTTATCCACAGGCATGACTATCTCTTTAATGATTTATTGAAATGTTAGGTTTTGTTCTTTGAAAAAGACTTAATGCTTACCAGAATACCAAAAAAATTCTGTGGTGTTTATACAGTCACATTAACAGACTGACCAGTGAAAATATGCTTAATTTACTGAACGGGCTGGCATAGTGGTGTAGTAGTTAGCAGGTCTGCCTCACAGTAAATATTTCCTGGGTTCAAGTCCTGGGCTTGGCAAAGGCATTTCTGTGTGAAGTTTGCACGTTTCCCCCATGCTTGTGTGGGTTTCCTTTGGGTACTCTGGGTTTCCTCCCACAGTGCAAAGACATGCACGTTATACTAACTGGCTGTTCCAAATAGCCCCTAGGTGTGTGCGAGTGTAAATGGATGTGTGTGTTTGTGTATGCTGGCCCTGTAATGGTCTAGCGAGCTATTCATCGTCTACCCCTCCTTCGCCCACAGCTGGCTGATATAGGCACCAGCCTCCCTGTGACTCTAGTAAGATTAAGCAGTTTGGCAAATGTTTTAATGAATTTACTGAAATAAAACAAAATTAAATAATTGAATTTGTTGTTGTCTTTATGGGAATACTCAATAAGTCCATTCTTATCAGACTCCGTTCAATAGGGTAAGAAAGCTTTCATACAGTAGTTTAAATACCACAGGAATTTATGATGAAGACTACATTATTTATTAGAACAATTTACTGTAAGGATGTGATGAAGCATTATGGATTAACTTGGGATGTTTTTTGGTTCCAGAAAACCAGAGCCTTACTCAATACACCTGTGCAATCAGGTGTGTTCCTTGTATCCACTGAGCAAGAGGACCACCAGGAAGTTACACGGTTGGCCCTTACCGCCTGTCTGCTAAAACTAGCACCCTCACTAGTCCTGGCTTCTAGTTACTGTCACAGGTGGCCTGTCAGCATTAAATTAGCTCACTGTTTTGAGACTGCAGGGGCACCTGGCATAACATACACCCTCACTCACACACATACACACAAACACACACACACACCGCACACACTTACCTGACAGAGCTGGGGAGGATTGCTGTTTTTTGTCCGTTGCCTGCCAGATCACTGTGGAATCCATTGGGAATGCTCCACTGTGCTGACTGGCTCAGAACGTTTTCAGACCTGCTTCCTGGGATGGAGGTGTGGAGGGGACTGTCTCTTACGGCATCGTCCCCATCCCCTTCCCCCTCCTGCGTCTCTATGCTCTCCTGCACAGTCTCCAGCTCCAGTTCTGGGGGCTCAGGCCCTGCCAGCGCCCTCTGCTGGATGAGTGGCGTGAGCGGCGCCTCAAAGCTTACGCAGCTATCCGTCTCGTCCGTGAGAGACAGTACGTCCAGCGAGTCTAGGCTGCTGTAGCAGGTCCCACCCCTCAGCAGTTCCGACTCCACGATGCGCTCGAACGTAGAGCTGAAGCCGTCCTGGCTCTCCTTAGTCCTGTCACGCTCGTCCTCACCGTCTTCCTCCTCCTCCTCTTCTTCGACTGTTATGGACTGGTCAACCTGCTCAACGATACGTTCGAACACTGAGCTGAAGCTGTCCTGATTCAGCTGCTCATCTTGTCTGTCCTCTTCTGCATCTGCCTCTTCGACTGAAAGCTCGAAGGTGGAACTGAAAGTGTCCAGGTTCCTCTGCCCTGGAGCTTTATCACCGTCTTGCTCTTCCTCTTGTCCTTCTCTGGTGCCGTTCTCCAAACTGCATTCATACACACAGTCAGTATGTACATCAGCATATCATAATCTACAACATGCTACATGAAACGCAAACTGCATAGCATCTTATTCAAATGATACAACGTCTAGCTGTCACACGGCAACAATGGCAAAGCAGGATGGTGTGTGCATGTATATGTGTGTCTCCTATCTTTAGCTGTGCTACTGTCATACTCATACATCAAGAGCAGCAGAATCCCAGCAGAACAGAGCCTCATTCAGGACAGCTCCCCTGCCACTCAACCCTAAAATATCTTCTTCCGCCTTCCTCTCACACACACGTGTTACAGCCCACCTCTGACAATACTGCATTGCTTTAACTAAAACACACACAATGGCTCCCTGCCATACTGTTCAGCCCCAAAATAGCGCCATTAGCATTAACATGGTTCTATTTATATCTACATTGTTTTTTATGGTTTTTTGATCCCAGTGAATCTTTGTATTTCTGATAGTGCTGACCATCAAAGGACATCGATCCCTTCCTGTCCCTCTTTGTCATCCCTGACTGAAAGGATACAGTACAGGTGTTTAACACTATCCAAACATACATCAGCGGATCTTGTAATTATATTCAGTGGCGTTATATTCGGTAACTAAACGATGTTTAAAATCTAACATCTACAGCCACACCCAAAACTTGGGCTAAACTAAACATACACTCCCCGGCCACTTTATTAGGTACACCTGTCCAACTGCTCATTAACACTTAATTTCTAATCAGCCAATCACATGGCGGCAA
>JBCNYG010000001.1:12832670-12843985 GCA_039654305.1 Porochilus rendahli
CGAGCTGGGAATCGAACCCAGGACCTTCTTGCTGTGAGGCGGACGTGCTAACCACTACGCCACCGTGCCGCCCTGAAGAAAAAGATCTCATCCCAAAATACGCGTAGGAAGCCATACGCAGAGATACATCACTTCATTCCAATTTCGCTCACAATATCACAATATCAAGTTGCGTTTTGTTTTTCTTGCACTGAGAAAACACACCAGTGGTGTAGTGGTTAGTGTGTCTGCCTCGCAGTAAGAAGATCCTGGGTTCGAATCCCAGGCTCGGCTGGCTCTCTGTGGAGTTTGCGTGTTCTCCCCGTGCTTGTGTGGGTTTTCTCCAGGTGTTCTTGTTTCCTCCCACAGTTCAAAAACATGCACGTCACACTAATCAGCTGTACGTATGTGTCTGTGTGCAGGCTCCGCGAAGGTCTGGAGGAGCTGTTCAGGGTGTACCTCGTCTTCTCCCAGAGTCAACGGAGATAGGTACAGCCTCCCGAACACTGCAATAGGATTCAATGGGTCCACAAATTATTTAATGAAGTTTTAATTTTTTTATAATGTTTCTATGTAGTATATACTAAAACCATTATTAATTATAACAATGCGCTATCATGGTACATACTGGTATCTGGTATATACTGAGCTGTAGTGTATCCACACCGAAAGAATTAGTGACTATACAGAGTTTAATGTCAATATCAGTCGCTGAGTTTGGCAAGAGCTTGAAACGTTGACTTTTCTGAACTACATGTCTGGAAAGGCCTCTATACGTGCATTATACAAAAACAGTAAAATTAGAAAAGTTCTCATTTGTGAATGAGAATTAGTGGTTAGCTAAATTTGATTAATGTGTCAATTTCTAGCAAGAAAGAGAAAGAGAAAAGTCGTTTATCAACTACTCCGACTCAGACATGCAGGGAAAGAGACAGACCTAACAAGCTGTGTTAAAACCGGCGCGAGGCAGAAATTGAGAGTGCTGGACAATGGGCGACAATGGAGGGACATGCGGAGTTGGTTTTGAAGTCTGAAAAGCCTCCTTTGTCTGTGATAGTGCATGTTGTGACATACTCTACAAGCTTCTGCAGATTCCTTTCAACACCACCACAGACTTTAACTACGCGGCAACAATGGGAACGTTTGTGTTGAAGATGGTACAGTTGCACTACACTCACAGATACAGAGCTTAGAATAGCGCGAGCAAAGGGCAGGAGGCGAGGACACTCCAAACCACTGTATATAATACAATACTTTCCGGGTTTGATTACAGTCGCACCGATGGCTGCCTTCGCTCCGACCCTCAGCAGCTTTGTACTGGCTTTCCAGCTCTCGCATTTTTTTTTCCTTTCTCATGCTTGCTATCTTCCGTCTTACTTTCTATTATCGCTTCTTAGCCCTCCCCGCTGGTTCTTTATATCCCGGACATGTTTGGATGGAGCCGGTGCAGTTGGCAGGCCGCTGTGTGGAACAGAGGTTCACATTACAGTAATGTGCACACACTGTCTCAGTCCAACCCACTCCCACACACTCCCTCACACTCGCCTTCTACATTGATTTCTATAAACGGAACATTGATTGCGAACAAAGTCCATGAGAGAGAGAGCCAAAATTCCTCTCCGCTGGTTCCTCCCCTGACAACGCTCGCTACACACATGCACACTGCACAGGACGGTATTAACCCTTTACTTGCATGAAAGCCACCCTATTGTGGGTTATTTAAAGTCTACGTACATGGATGTGGACGTGGACGTGGATGTAGATGTATGTACGTGCACATATTTCTATGCTACAGTGTTTCTATGCTACATTTCTATACTCAGCTAATACTCATCTCTTGCACTTCTCATGGATGCGTTTCCAACTGCAGCCCAAGCTATACACACTTGGTAATGTTAGGAAACAGGAGTGAAAACCTCCTGCCTGAGACCCTCAAAAATCCGTTCGGGCAAAAACTCATCGGTATAAACTTTTCTGCTCACTCGCTTTACTCTGTCATGCAGTAATTTCAGCAAAGGGAAGTAAGCAGTATGAGCAGACTGAGGTGACACACATAAAGACCCCCAGATTCTGCTGGAAGAATACGCATGCACGTATGAATACGTACACTTAGTTGTAGTCTACTTAGTTGGAAATACGCATAAACTCCCAGAAAGCACCTGTCTCTGTCAGATATCTGCTTGATAGGCTTTAAGAGTTCGCTTTTCTAGTCACTCTCTTACCACTTTCTTTAAAAATTAGATAAAGGGGAAATAAGATCACCATAAACAAACGCTAATTGGTAGCTAATTCTGTTAGCTTTTGCCCGACTGATTTATTGCTCCTGGGTTGGTATGAATAATTCATCGGAGCGGCATGCATCAAGGCGTTTGCGCGCTGGGAGGGTCTGGATTCATTACGCTGCCATGTCGAGTCTCTTTTGGCCTCTCTCCATTGCTATTTAAATAATATGCAAATAAGCAGCTTCTGTCCTCGCCTTCATCATGTCCTCATCTTCATCTTAGTCTATTCCTGTCGGGCTTCGTCAGGGTGCGGTGTTAGGACCAGTAGGCTTGGATGCAGGGGGCGAAGCGATGTGTCTGCATTCGGCCGTTTTGTTGGATGGAATATGAGGCGAGTGAAGGAGAGACCGTCTCGAAAGACCAGTTGACATTTTGATCGCGCCCCAGTGGAGGGAATCAGGGCCAGGCGCTCCGCGTATGAATCCTCCCAGAGTGCTGAATTCGTAACCCGAGCTCAACATAAACGGCTGGCTCAGCCCGGCACTTGCGCTAGTCACAAAGCCCCTGACTGATATTCTGCCGCATGGGCTAATCGGTGCTACACCGAAACATTCTCCGACAACACTCGAACCAAAGCTTTATATAACCGAGGTAAGTGAAGCCGAGCGCTACGGGATAGTAAACACAGATGCACGGTATGCTGGACGAAATCTCAATACAGTGCTGTCATGAAGGAAAAACACGAATAGGAACTAGAATGTTAGCAAGACTACTGATTTCCTGCCCTGCGATATCCTGGCGAGCTGTCCAGGGTGTACTCTGCAATCGCCCAGAGTCACCGGGGTGCCATCCTTCCCGCTCCTGCGACCCTGATTAGGATTTAGCGTATAACCGTATTAGCTCCCACCCACAGAGTGGCCTGGGCGCATTAGTAATGGGTTCCGTCAGTGCGTCTGTCCGTCACACTTTAGTTTCCAGATATTTTCTGGACTGAAGCTGGGGCTTTCGAACTTGGTATGCTGGATCACTACTATGAGTGCTAGGATTACATTTCTGGACATTGCTGAAGTTGGGGCTTTCAGACTTGCTATGCTTTTCTATATCGGCATATTATTATGAAACGGTCGTTTTGCCGAGAGCGTCTGGATCCCAAAAAATCAAAAAATATTTAATATCATTCTGTAATACTTTTCCTGTTACTGCGATGGCCTGGTGAGCTGTCCATGGTGTGCCTCGCCCTTGCCCAGAGTCGGCTGAGATGGACCCAGCCTCCCAGCGGCCCTGATTATGATTAAGCGGTTCAGAAAATGAATGAATGACGATGATTTTTCCCCATGAAAATTTCACAATTCCAGATATTTCTGTAACAGCATTTCTTAAATTTATAGTTCTTATATGTGCCATTCTAAATAATTGTTTCTCTCATGCGGTGTGTGTGGAATCGGACCAAAATCAAAATCAGTACCAATTTTAAATGTGACTGGGATGTGAAAGCGTGTTTTATTTCTGTTCAGACTTCCAAAACAGAAACGTGGATACGGTCGGGATACGCCACAAATCAGACTTAGACTTTCAGTTTAAACACAGCCTGGCAGATCACGTCTCAGAACTGTAAAACTGAACAGGTTAGTCTTGTGATACTTAAAAGTAAAATCTGTCAGTTCTTGGCACTCAGAAATTCATTCTATAGGAAAGCGACCTGAGGTCTATTGTACATCTTCAGCTAATGTTATATCCATTCATTCAATCCTACTCGGGCCGAGGGAAGGAAGCAGGAGTCTATCTCAGCCGGCTCTGGGCACAGGATGGGTGCACCCTGCACAGATTGCCAGTCCGTTGCAGGGCCAATACACACAGGGAAATGTGCAGGGAAAATGGAGCCTGAAGCCTGAAGGGCGTTTGCACGGCTCTCCCTTGACAGGAATGATGTACCCACTGTAGCCTCAAATTAATATATATGGTTAGTAAAAATGTCGCCGTTGGATGCTGGTACAACTCGCCTGCCTCAGGCTTTTTAATATGTTGTGCGTTCTGAGCTGCGTTTCTGCTTAACACATTGGCAAAGAGTGATTACTTGATTTCCTAATCCTGACCTGTCGGTTCAAAGCCGCCTGCATAGCCTCCTCTGCCCTCTCTCTTCGTCAGTGTTGATGTTTTTTTGCGTTTCACAACTTTGTGAGTAAAGTCCAGAAACTACTGTGTGTGTGAAAATCCAAGGAAATGATCAGTTTGTGAAACACTCACACGTGTGTTATTTTTTATGATGTCCTTCTCCGTGTCACAGCAGGACACTTTTGAGTTTTGGGCTGAGGAAGCCGCTCGAGTGCATGGATGAGTGGAGAAGGGTGACGAAGGAAAAAAGTCCGTTAAATGGCAGAGAGCGCCCAATCGAGGTATTCGCACCCCATGAGTGCTGCCTGTCTCCCTCAATACGTCAGAGTCCTAAAGACGTGCCACCTCAGGAGAAAACCTGCTACAGCCCCTGGCAGCCACAACTACTCCTGCCCTTTTGCATCCTTCATCCCTCTCAACCTTCTTACTCTTTGTTTCAACTCTGATCCCCTCTCTCTCTCTTCTCTCTTCTCCATTTCTAATTCACTCGCTCTCGTTCCCCTCCTCTTTCTTTGAAAGCCTCGGGGCGACGGTGGTATTGTGCGTGGTCTCTCAGCGCATCTTTCCATCTTGCTTATTATCGCACGGCATTAGGCCAGCAGCCGAGAGTCCACACCGGAGACCTTACGACACAAGCCTAGCTGTGCATCACTACAAGTGACAGCCGATATTCCCTTTCTCTCTTTCTCTCTCTCTCTCTCTTTCTCCATATGCAGAGCAAACAAAAGTGCTTCACATTCGTGAGCATCGCCCCAGGCCTTGTTTTTCCTCTCTGTAAACATGCCGTCCTGTCTTTTTTAACATGATATATTACTGTCTAGATTCTTACGTACGCTTACGATTTGACGTTATCGCCTGCTCTTAGACATGCAACTACAACGAGTCATCTTCGGGCATCGAGCAAGCCCTGAGAAGCCCGACACGAGCCTCCTGACCTCATCCCGAAGGATCTCGGAGCAGGATTAGCAAACACACCACCTGGCAATCATCTTTAGCCGTAGATTAAGACCAATCATAAGCGCGGAGAAGAAGGAAGCAAATGAGAATGTAACGTCGCCTCCTTTCTTTAAAGAGGATCATGTGACCCTATGGGGTCTTCTTTAGTTTCATGTCTTCGTAGCTTTATCTTAATCTCCCAGCTAATGAAAAAAGGGCCCATTTAGGAATATTAATGACATACTTCACCCTGGAATGTGCTTGCGGATGCAGATTAAATAAGAATTTCCCGCATTCGCTTTCCTTGATACGAGATAATACACAGACGAGCAGAATAAATCCCAAAGCTCCTAATCCTGACCTTCAGCGAGTGGGCCCTCATTCAATAGGCAGACAATGAGGACGACACTTCTCATGAATATCAAATAATTATTAAAAGATGCATTTCACATCAACCGTCTCTTCCTTTCCTGTGCAGCATGCACCACAAACAACACATTACTATTCAAGTCTCCAAGAGCTTTCCAAGGTCCTCAGACAGGACAAATTGCAAGCGACGGCTGAAAATGTGAAAGAAGGACCCGGTCTACGTTCGTTATAGTAGAAGGGTGTGCGATAAGCATCCAAAAATTAGCACATTCCGTGCTCTATATGTGAGTAATGATGCAGAATATTTCAACTGACTATGTCGTGTTGTTTTCATTGGCTGGCGCTGGTTATTAAT
This sequence comes from Porochilus rendahli, assembly GCA_039654305.1. Classification (NCBI taxonomy): domain Eukaryota; kingdom Metazoa; phylum Chordata; class Actinopteri; order Siluriformes; family Plotosidae; genus Porochilus; species Porochilus rendahli. Next base: position 12,838,644 of record JBCNYG010000001.1, read on the forward strand.
GACTCATTCAAACAGCGACGGCACAGCACCAGAGAAATCCTCCACCGTGTGAGAGAACAACACCCCGATCAATAGGCCATGCAAAGTACAACAGAGCAGCATGCAGGGTGCATTCCCATGTTTGGTCTAGCAGAATGTATCTATATGAAATCTGAGTTGTTTGAAGGTATGTTGCTGCTCCTGCTGCCATCAAAGCAACAGTTACTGAATAAATGCAGGCGGAAATTCGCAGGGAATACTGAAAAGAGAGTTTTGGGACGGTGTTTTCTCGCAAAAAGTGGCAGTTTGTGACCGAAGATAGTCATGTTTTTGGAATGCACCAAAATAAAAATTCATTCGTTCATTCATTTTCCGAACCGCTTATTCCTAACTAGGGTCGCCGGGAGGCTGGCGCCCATCTCAGCCGACTCTGGGCGAGGGCGGGGTACACCCTGGACGGCTCGCCAGACCATCGCGGGGCCATCGGTCACTCAATCATTCGCACTCACACTCACACCTAGGGGTGATCTGGAACAGCCGATTATCCTACTGTGCATGTTTTTGGACCGTGGGAGGAAACCGGAGTACCCGGAGGAAACCCACGCAAGCACAGGGAACAGAAACCACACAGAAACGCCCAAGCTGGGAATCGAACCCAGGACCTTCTTGCTGTGAGTGGGACGTGCTAACCACTACACCACCGTGCCACCCCCTAAAGGGACATGAAAAAAAAAGGTATGTTTCTCGTGCGCAGGAGAAGCTATCGCATGCGCACCAGTTACCTAAGGTTTCTTGTGTGCACACGATACTTTCTCTTCTTTTTACAGACTTTGAGAATAAAGTTCTAATATTACGAGAAAAATTTACGAGATTTATGACTTTATTCTCGTAATATTACGACTTTATTCTCATAATATTACGACTTTTTCTCGTAATTTTTTATGAATAAAGTCATAAATTTACGAGAATAAAGTCGTAATATTACGAGAATAAAGTCGTAAATTTACGAGAATAAAGTCGTAATATTACAAGAATAAAGTCGTAATATTATGAGAATAAAGTCATAATATTGCGAGAATAAAGTTATAAATTTATGAGAATAAAGTCATAAATTTACGAGAATAAAGTCGTAATATTACGAGAATAAAGTCATAAATTTACAAGAATAAAGTCGTAATATTACGAGAATAAAGTCATAAATTTACGAGAATAAAGTCATAATATTACGAGAATAATGTTGTACATGTACTGGAATTAAGTTGTAAACCTGTTTTAAAAGAGGAAAGTCGCTAATATGACAGCCGTGGAGCATTTCGTGAAGTTATACTTCAACGTAGGTTTCACAAAGCAGGAGATGGCACATCAGCACCCCATTATTATTAGTGTTAGGACTTTGAAAAGAATCTGCAAGAAAACACATCTATTCCGCAGAAAAAACCAGGCAGACTCGGATGAAATCGCTGTGCTTGCGGAGGGGGAAACGGCTGGACCTGGTCGACTGCAGGGTTATAGATGGATGCATCAGCGGGCCATTCACAGGGGTTTTGTGGTTTCTCAAGAAACAAGCTGGCTGATAATTAAGATTTTGGATCTTGATGTAGTCGAGCGCCTGAGAGCACTTTATTCTCGTAATATTACGACTTTATTCTCGAAATCTTATGCCTTCATTCTTGAAATATTACAACTTTTTTCTTGTTGTACCCTGAATTAGGGTGGAAAGAATCTCGAGAGTGGTTAATGCTGCTTCCCCCATGCGGCAGGTTTATTGCAATGAGGAAACAGCGCCACAATTCCCCCTAGTGGAAGGTCAACCAATTGATGTCCATAATGGATTATATTGAACAAAATGACAAAATCCTTAAAAACGAAATATGAAATTAACAGATGTTTAACCACTATTTAACTCTTTAATGAATTGTTATGTTTTACTATTTATTGTAAACCTTGTTACTGTTTTTAACCATTTCACCTCTTTTAAAATGAAATCACCTTATGAATTCCTTCATCTTAAGAAGATACAAAACATGTTTTTTTTTTGTTGTTTTTTTTTTTTTGGGAGGGGGGGCCGTACTGTTTAATCAACAACTGACCAATCACAGTTTCAGAGAATCAGTTCAGTACTATTAAGAGTCTATAAAAAAAATAAAAACTAATTAAAAAATGTGCAAGAAATTAAAATCTGATGATTTAAATTGGAGGATTGTCTTCTCTAACCGCCTTTAAGTGGTGCCCACATGGGAAGTGATGAGCGACAAGTGATTTGACGGCATGAGCGATTTCAGCGAATCAGCGTTGGTGGATTGTTGATTAGTGACAATTTATGATCCTAACCATCTTTACATGATGCGGCAGCTATTCAGAATAGAGGTACAAACATTAGAAGGTCACCAAATATTCATGCACACGTTGTGCCCACAAGACTTATATTCACCTATTTATAAAGCAATCACAGCTCTGAAAAGCCCTGCAGTCTGATTCTGCTGCACAGAAACATAATCCCTAGCTGATGCTTCATAAATTGCACCTTCAGAAATTCCCTGCAGATTCGCCCTGGGAGAGAGAGTCTGATGTTTATGCAGTTGCCATGGCAAAGGATGTCCTTTGGAGAAAGGCTGAGGAAGTGTTAACTGATCAACACTATTATCTGGCTGAAGCCTTTAACATACACGTAAACACACATGCACATATATATAGATATAGATGTATAGATATATAGATATATACTACTATATTAATATGTTGTTGCTCCGCCTTTATCCTTGCTTACAGCGCATAATCATCATGGCATTGTTTCCATCGTTTCAACAAACTTAAGCAACATTTAATTCCATCCAGTGTCGGGTTCATTTCTCACAACACCGATGATGAAAAAAAACTCAACCCTTCCGTCAAGTCTTCTCCGGCACATCCTGAAAACTTTCGATAGGGTTACAGTCGGGACTCTGGGGGGCCGATACATACGTGAAAATGCTTCCTCGTGCTCCCTGAACCACTCGCTCGTCATTCGAGTCCTCATTTTATATCCGAGCCATCGGGGAAGAAGAAGTGCATTTTATCGCCACATTAATGTTGCTGAGCCTCGACCGGACCATTTTATTTTTAAACATGCACTACTTCTGGCTCAAAGTCTTTCGCAATCACCCAAATTATTGAATATATTTGATTCATTTATTTTATTTGCTGCACTAAAATTTCTCCGCGCGTCTGTCCTCTTCAACTGAGTGCTCTCTGTCAGCATCGCTATTAGGCCTTCAAATAACTAGTGCTAATAACGTCTAGTTACCACTCACCAGCTCTTATCAGTCTCCGTACTCAGAACGCTCTGCCGCTTCGCTCCTCTCTCCTTCTTCTTGACAGCCAGACCCCAGAGTCCATGTAAATAGACTGCAGGAACATTTTCCAAATTGGCAGCAGATGTTGCAGGAGATTGATGGAGAAACTGTTTTGACTAGAAACCGAGTCGGATAGTGAAGTTCCAGTTCGATAAGTCAGTGACTGAATCAAATCAATACCATGATGAGCATTTAATGGCTACTTACACTTACAATTTCAATGTTTAAGTTGTCGCTAAGCATGGATGGGATTACAAAAACATCTTTATTTGAGGATCCGTCTATCACGCGCTGAGAAAAAAGGCTTCACATGCTGCTGGTGCTCATTTTGAAGTCATCCCGTATCTTTAGGCAGATAATAGAGGACGTGAGATGCGCAATAATCTCTTTACAGTAGGTGCCTTATGCCAGATAACAGACACTTTCATCAATAAGTTTAGACAGGTACCAACACATCCCCAGATCTGCCGCCAAATCTGATACCATCACTTCACTGAAGCTAAAACAGAGCCTCGTGCTTCCTGGGGAAGCATGTCAGTGCTGAGGCGCAACAGACTTGTGCCAGCTTTAAAATAAATAAATAAATAAATAAATATGTACCCAAGAATTGTTTGAGCATTCTACTTTAAAGCCAGTACCTGCGTATACGTTGGTTTCTTCTTTTAAATGTTGAAATTTCCAGTTTAATTTAAATGTATTTCGCATTTCCACTCAAACTCTAACTCTTTTCATCAGAAGGTCCAGACTTGGCTGTAGATCACGTTTTTAGACACAGGATCGAGAACAGCAGAAGCCAAAAGAGGTGGAAAGTATAAAGGGAGGCCCCCCCCCGGGTCAGGACCGAAAATAAAACTGAACAACCATCCTTTGATGTTTTGGCGCACCCTGCTACTATACGCCTTCGATTCACGATTCCCGAACCAGGACGTAAACTATTCGTTCGTTCGTCTTCTGAACCACTTAATCCTAAGACTTAAACTATTCCTGTATTAAATTTAAACTCTTAGGAATGCATATACTGGAATCCTTTTGCTCGCTCTGTTAGCATTTTGCATTGGAAATACTAGCATGCTAATACATAAGAGCGCGTCCCCCTGCTTACATCACATGCAGGAATTGGAACTTCTCAGAACTGATTCACAGTGGCGGGAAACTTGAATTCCATTTTTTCGTCCAGGAACTAACTCCCACGGGCGATAATAACTACGAAATACACTCGGTGCTATATGTTTGGATACGTGCCGTCCAACAAGCCTGATTAATAAATCAAGTATAGACCCGGACCCCCCGACCCCCAGGCACCATCTCGCCCATTAAATTGACCTCTCGAAGTGTCAAAAAATGCAGAAATCCACGCTCAGAGCACGAGAACGAATGAAGAGCCGAGCCGCAATATTGTAATTGAGTGTTAGAGTGGTGCCTTTATCCTGCTTATCGCCTCGAATCATACCGTAAGCGCTATCCCTCTTTCTATATTGCAAAAACTTGTATGTCATTTTCCTCAAAAACAACTTTCTGATGGTTAGAACACTCTGGATCGCAGCCCTTCATATGCTTCCAAATCGATTAAACGGCGAAGTAAAATAAACGGACACCGGGGCGCGTGTGCACACAAAAATCCGTGACGACAGAAACAATGGTAACGCAAAGCCACAAAGCCATGAAAGCGCTGGAATCTAAAAGGAAGAAGAATTCTGCTTCCTCAGAAATAGAAGAGCTGCCGCAGGAGGTCGATTCCGGATGAGATGTTAAAGGAACACAAACGTAACACCAATAAGAATTCATTGAAAAAGAAAAACAAGGTTTGACCTGAAATCAGAGGCTGTATGTTTACATGCACAGTTAAGTTACAGTGAACGCTCAACTCAGCCTTAAATGGACTACTGTTCTGTGATATACAAGCACAAGACAGGAAGTGATTTACAAGCTGGAGTGTCTGACTGGGCGGCACGGCGGCGTAGCGGTTAGCACGTCCGCCTCACAGCAAGAAGGTCCTGGGTTCGATTCCCAGCTCGGGCGTTTCTGTGTGGA
>JBCNYG010000001.1:12999416-13011356 GCA_039654305.1 Porochilus rendahli
GAGGGTGGGCCCTGCCTTCACCCAGCGTTGGACGAGAGATGCTCCAGCCTCCGGCTTCCTTACAGCAAAAAAAAAAAAAAAAAAAAAAAAGAAAGCAGTCCGGTGAATGAATGAGCACATTTACAGACATATCAAAAGTAAGCAAACACCCGTCACAACAGATTTTTATCTCTGAAACTCATTTGATCATTATCAAAGGATGAAACCAGCAACAGGTTGCACAAAACCTTGGGGTTTCTCTTCATCAGTCAACAGAGTGATTGTACGATTCAGCAGCAACGGCACTCCGCTCAGGTTGTCCTGGGCTTTCTGACAGATGTCTCGGGATTGTAAAGTGGACTTTTGAAAATAATCCCCACTGTAAGACAACTGGTGTTGCAGAAGAACCCCATATGAGTCTGAGTGATGCTGTGCGGTGTCTCGATGAACTTGGTTACTATGTATATGTCCATTTATCCATGAATAAATCTTAAAAAAAAATGGCGTTTATTTATTTTTGATACGCTAACCTAGTTGTGTGTATGCTAACCTTCTTCCCTTGTTTGAATCACAGATCACTTTTTACCTTTTTATTTTGAGTTTTCTTGACCTAAATATCAAGAAAAAGTAAAAGTAGTGAAATAAAAGTCACGCAGAAAGGGTATAACAACCAAGAAAACAGCGTTCATGAAATTCCATTTTCTCGTGAGAAAATAACTGGTAGATGCCACATATGAGAGGTCAATGGTTCACACATAGCCACGCAGTCTTACAGTTTTCTTTACGAATGACTCACACAGCAGTTTTGTAAGTTAGTGGTTACCGTAATGTGCCAACGTGAACTTTCAGCTTTAGTTTTATTTTAGACAATAATCAGTGACACTAATCTGTGTTAACGGATAGTAACAAAGTAATGTCCAGGAATATGGAAGTTTTAAAATGTTCGTTACATGTCTGTATTCTTACATAACTGTACTTATTTAACTTAATACTTATTTAATTTACAATCACTGAGATCAAAATATTTACACTATAAAATCCAAATTTTGATGAAAAAATAATTTACATATAAATGTTAAACAAGAACAAAAACATTATTCATTATTCATGGTATTTAATAAATTTACCACTGCAATGATCTGACTATCAAAAAAAAAAATCTTATTAAGAACCACTTGAATAACATTTTCACATTTTGGAAATAAAATGAATAATAAATATAAAATATAAGATTTGAAATTGAAGTAAATAATTACCAATTTATATAAATAACAAACGTTTTCTGGTCTGGTTCGCGTCTGGGTTTCTTTCTTGTGTTGTCTGGGGGAATTTTTCCTTGCCGTGTAACCACAGGCTTGCTCATTAAAGAAGTGTATGATTTCTAGAGAAAAATCACAAGTTTAAATACACAACCGGCTTTATTAACGTTGTAAAGCTGATTTGCTGCAATGTCAGTTGTAAAAATCGCTGCGCAAACACAAGTGAATTGAATAAACCTTTAATTAAGGGGGAAATTATTTCTTACGTGAAGCGGGCACATGGCTTTTTTTGCAAAATGTTAAGAGGAAAACTGTAGGTTGGTGTTTTCATTTATAATCTCTAACAGAAACTGGGGGAAAGATCACCAAAGGAACACGGGGTCATTTTAATTTTTTTTGCGTAGTTATTGTCCCACAATTAATACCATTGTAGTAGATTGAATATTTTATTTGGATTAAGCCAAATACAATAATTAAGTTAAATAAAATACAGACGGTAGGATGTGTCTAAATTTCAAGGTTTTGAAATGAATGCTGGCCAGGTTTTCACGGTGTGCCATATGGGAGAAACAGGCTTCGTGATAAATTTGACAAAAATCAGAGTGGATTTAGAACTAGAAGAAAACACAAATAGTTACACTATATGTAACATATTGACAAAAATTTAGCTTTTATTTGTAAAAAAATGAAAAATTATGATAACAAAAAAAATCTTTACTGCTTTTGGGAATTTACTTCGACGGTGTTCAACCACTTTCAAAACAAACTGTTTCTGTTCTCCATTGTGGTCCAGAGATTTACTGCAAGACTGCCTGAGAGCCGCTGCTCTTTCTGCCAAATCATTTGTCACTCGCAGGGAAAAGCCCCGTGTTGTCACCGTGTTGTCACTGCTGCCTCCAAAGTGCAGCTAACTGGGTTACCAAAAGCCGTCCATGTCTCGTGGTGAGAGGCATGTAAAAAAACATTGTTGACTTTCGTCAGGAGTAGCTGCATAGCCGTCAGCGTGTTTCTGCCCTGCGATGGCCTGGCGAGCTGTCCAGGGTGTACTCTGGGTCAGTGTGTGTCAAGCTCAAAAGTTTCATGAGGCTTCATCTATTCGTTACTATAAACCATTGTTTTTGGATTTCTTTGCCTCAATCATAGATCATCAGCTAATTCTTCCATTGTGATTAGCTCTCACATGTAAATGTGCACAGCTGTAAGGACTTACGTGCCAAAAAGCCGCCTGCTCTGTTGTCGACACCTTTTCAGCTCCTGCCGTCTGTCCATACGGATTGTTAGTGTGTTAGTTTTATAAGGAAATGACATGTGATCATCAGATTTGGTGTATGGGTGCCCCCTTAGGAAGCATTTGGGTGCCCTTGACTTTGTTTCGTGGTTACAACAATCAAGTTCGGGCTGCAACGTTCTATTTTCTCCTTATCGCAATTGCACGAAAGTCGCTACCGATTTCTTTCTATTTTTGCGTGCATGTAGCCGGTACCATGAACATGCGCTGAAAAGCTTTTGATGAAATTCCATAAAAATTTTTATTTTATTTGCAATAAATAACAGTTATGACAATTCTGCAACAACGGCTGCTTAGAGTCTGCTCAGATCACCGTGTTTTATTCTTTGGTCGAATATATATATATATATACGCACGTAACAGGATATACACATGTGAGAGCTACGCCCCTGTTTACAATTCAGACATACACTATTTTCTGTGTGTCGCAATGACAGATACCATGAGGCTGTGCTCGTCAGAGGGTCACCATGACTGGATGACTGGCAAACATGGCTTAATTGTTTAAAAACAATTGCAAGAGATATTTATCTTCTTATTGTGCCGCTACTTCGCAGATTTGGAAGGCACGGCTCCCTCGCCATCCAGCAGCTGGACTCCGAGCCGATGGCGTCGGCAAAGACCACAGCACCGGGTTCGTCCGCGGTTATGGAGGTCAACAAGTCCACATGGGTGTTCGTGGGAGGCCTCGGTGGACAGGTTAAGGTAGGCAGAGTTGCTTTAACCGTATTTTGCACAGGATGCATTCAGCTTTTATAAACATTTGGGTCAATATCTTCCCAGAAATCTCCAGCAGTGAAGATGACACGGTTTACTGGATGTATCGGCGAAGCTTCTCTGAATGAGAAGAACATTGGATTATGGAATTACGCTGAAAGGGAAGGGACCTGCAATGGGTGCTTCATGAGGTAATGCAGTCTGGTTAGTTGACTGTACAGTGATATAAAAGTCAATATATGGGAAGTTGTAGAAGCTTTTAATGGTGCTTTCGCTCACTATTCTACGGTTGCGGTTGTGTCTATATCACGACTCTTAGGGCACAGACAGAGGAGACCTCCTTCTACTTTGACGGTAGTGGATATGCGGTGGTAGAGAAGACAATGCGTCCCATATCCACAAGCATCGTCATGTTCTTCAAAACTCTCTCACCTAACGGCGTACTGCTCTACCTGGCTTCCAATGCCACCGTATGTTCTTTGTAATGCTTAATAAACAATACTAATACCGGTTTAATAGTGTCTTTTTTAACATCTTAAATCATTGTTTTATGACAGAGGGACTTCTTGTCGATTGAATTGGTGGAGGGAAAAGTGCACCTGACCTTTGAACTGGGCTCTGGACCACTTACATTGACATCGACAAAAGTCTACAATACAGGAGTGTGGTACAAGATCGCCCTGCAGCGCAACAAACGCAAAGGTACGAGAACGCTTTCGAAAGGTGCCGCGCCGATGCTAACACCTGTGCTCTCCTGTAACTAAAGTACCATCAAGACTTTATTACGAGTTTTTCCTTCCCCGGTTTTCTTCCTAACAGAAGTTTTAATCGATTCTGTTTGCAGGTTATTTATCGATAATGACCGCTGACACCCCATCAGAGAGAGAGGTCATAGAGGCAGAGGCTCCCGGAACCGCCTCTGACCTCAACCGCTCAGATCTGGACCCTATCTACATAGGTGGACTGCCCGCATCCAGGCCAATCAGGTAAGCTCTGTCGACATCAGGCTCTTCATACAGTATAATGTATGATATGATCTGGTACATTCGATCCATTCTTTCATTCACTCTTAAAAAATAAACTGTTTACTTTCCGACTCTTTCAGAAGGCAGGTTGTTGCACGCTCATATGTAGGCTGCATTAAGAACGTTGAAATTGCACGCACAAACTTTGACCTACTGAAAGAGGCCTACGGTGTAAAGAAAGGATGCATCCTAAAGGTAAGAACCCAGCTGGAATAATAGAATTCTTAGAAGGTTGTAGTGTTTTACTCCAGAGGGATTAAGTTTATCACTTCCTTGCTATCGGGAATGGGTCTGGTAATTACCTGAAATGAAACCAGATGGTACAGGACTTCCTGCGGTGCTCACCACCAGAGGGCAGACTGGGGCTGATGGATAAGGTGGTACAACTGTACGGGGAAACCGATACAGGTGGACGCATTAGTAAATAGGGCAAAACCATCATATTACACATCACGGTATACTTTGCAGCGAATTTAGGGCAGACGTAGCCTAGCGGAGAAGCGGCTTTTGGGACAGGAAGGTCGCTGGTTCGATCCCCAGACCAGCAGGAAAAATGTGGGGTGGTAGGAGAGTGAGCTGCACCTTCCCTTCCTCCACATTCATGGCTAAAGTGTCCTTAAGCAAGGCACCTAACCCCGACGGGGACGGTTCAGGGATGCATTCCAGAATATTCCGCGAACTACAGTGCCGTCCAGAATTATTGGCACCCTCAGTGATTATATAGCGGCTGAAGAACTGCAGAGGTTAGTCGAGTCTTGGGGTCAGAAAGTCTCCAAAAATACCATCATACGCTACCTATAGCCACACGAGTTGTTTGGGAGGGTTGCCAGAAAAAAAAAACCTCCGCTGTCAATTAACAACAAACTAAAATGCCTACAATTTGCCAAACGTTACGGGAGCTTTCAGTGGGATCGGGTTAATTGGTCAGATGAGACCAAAATAAAGGTTTTTGGCAACAAACATCAAAGGTTGAAGTCACTGTGAAGTATGGTGGTGGGTCTTTGATGTTGTGGGGCTGTTTTTCTTTCAAAGGCTCTGGACATCTTGTTAAGATACATGGTATCATGGACTCCATCAAATACCAGCGGTTATTAAATGAAAACCTCTGCCAGGATACTTAAAATGGGCCGTGGTTGAACCTTCAGCAGGACAATGATCCGAAGCACACCACAAAAATGGTTGACTGACCACGGAATAAAGGTTCTGCCACCAACCCAAACCCCATAGAAAATCTGTGGGTTGAGCCGAAGGGGAGGGTCCGCATGCGTCGATCTCGGAACCTGGAGAGAAGGACCCGGAGAGATTCATTTTGGAGAAATGGTCTCAGAGCCCATGCCGTGTGTTCACCAACCTCATCACGCATTATAGGAGAAGACTCAGAGCTGGTATCTTGGCAAAGGGAGGCTGCACAAATTATTAAATGATGGGTGCCAATAATTGTTTCATGATAAGAATTTATTGTTTCTCTTAATGATGTTAGTTTAATTAGACGTTCGATTTTTGTGAATATTTTGAATGAAAGACCAGGAGGATAAACAATGCAGACCTTCTTTCATGGCCTGTTTCGCTCATATTCACTCGGAGTGCCAACACTTCGGTTAGCATCCGGAGAGCCCTATCTGGAGTTTTTGTCAGCCTCCTCGAACATTCGCCAATAATTGTGAAATGCTGCTTTGTTCCTAGCTCAATGATTAGCTGAATTCTACGGCATTTCTATTCTATTTTCTACGGCAATAATTTCCCTTGCAGGATTATTACAGTATAGCAAAATCAAAGATAAATAAATAATATTAAAATTATTGGATTAATTTAACATTCAAAAAATAGTGTTTTTAATCTGTTAGATGTTACGTTGAGAACAGTCAGATTTGGGGAAGTATTAAATTCAGTATTAATCCCATATTATATTGTCGTATTGCCCAGTCCTAGATGTTGCAACACGCTGCGTGAGGTTCGAGAATCTGGTTAACTTTGGTTCCAGCTGGAACGCAGGAACGAAGCATTCGGTGTTTGGAGCCCAGGCTGTGTGGAGAATTGTGAATTATCGTCTGATTTCTATCTTGTGCTGAAACAAGAGCTATTGCGCCTTTGTGATACTAAAAAGTGTGTGTGTGTGTGTGTGTGTGTGTGTGTGTGTGTGTTGCAGCCTATCCGCAGTGTGTCTGTGCTAGGTGGGGGATATGTACAGATGCCTGAAGTTATTGTCGGTCCTCAGAGTGAGCTCATGAGCAGCTTTTCCAGCAGAAACAGAAGTGGCCTCATCCTTGTGGGCTTTAGTTCGACCAGCGGCCACAAACGCCGACACATGCAGCAGGTACACACAAGCCAGATTTAAAAGCAAATGGTCCGCAGCGGTAATGCTAAGGTGCATGAATTTATTCTAGATATACGCAGCATACGAAGGGATAGCTTTGGGGTAATTATATTAACCCTTTGAGATTTATTTCCAGTAGCTGCCTTAGGTTTAAAATGAGAGAGATGTGAGTAGTAAGGTAGTGGGATGAAAAAAATGCGATTAACTCCCTCTCTCCTTCTCTCTCTCTCTCTCTCTCTCTCTCTCTCGCTCTCCCCTTCTCCCTCCCTCTAGCCTTTCCTGGCTGTGATGCTGGTGTCAGGCAGAGTAGAGGTCCACCTGAGCATGGTAGAGGGAGGAGGAGTGCACGAAGCTGTTGTCAAATCCCATAGTGGCACGTTCAGTGACGGACAAGAGCATTCCATCATCCTACAGAGGAACCGAAGGTCTGTCGGCCCACGTTGTCCTCTAAAATGTTTGCTTACTTTGTACTCGTTTGGTATAAAAACAAAAATATACGCTCCAAAATGTTGCAGGAATTAAGAGCGGTCTTACTCCCTCAAATGATAACCAGAGTTTCCCGAGACGATGTACATGAGTATCTGTTAATTCCTATATCAGGGTCGGTCAAACAGCTGGTTCTCACATTCTCAAGGTGTGGTGCCTCGACCGGTACAGGAGAACTTTAAACCGTAATTACTCTAATAGTTTGTTTATGTGTATGGTATTCTGATGCAGGACATTGACGGTGTATGTGGATGAGGACCATCAGGAAACAATAAGGCTGGGTTCAACTGCAGAGAAAGTTCTTACTCTGAGTAATTTCTACATTGGTGGCATTCCACCAGGAGAGGTGACCACCAGAGCGCTCGGCTTTACCGCATCATTCTACGGCTGCATCAGGAACATAGCTGTGGACACCATGTGAGTGATTAAGATTCTGTTCAACACTAAAGCATTTTTGTAGCACTTTTAACCTGCACTTAGTCTAGAATGCAGCATTTTTCACCCTCCCCCGAAAAAAAATCAACTCCAACCATCTCTCTGTATATATATATATATATATGTGTGTGTGTGTGTGTGTGTGTGTAGTATAAGGAAAAAAATGACTACAGTTTGATCCCTACAGACCTGTTTTATCTGTTTTATGGTAGCCCACTCATCAGGGGATTTATGTGAGTGGGCAACCACGAAACAGGTCTGTAGGGAGCAAACTGTAGTCTTTTTTTCCTTATACCACATATTTAGCTCTACTTTACTGTATCGAGCACTGTCTTACGGAAAATCGACTAAGGATTTTATATGTATATATATATATATGTATGTATGTATGTATTTCATGTCATGAAGTAGCATGTAGTATAAGATTTGCTGGCAGCATTTTCGCCAGTTTCTCCTGCTCTCCTCAGCAAGTGTTCGTTAACTTAACGTTAGCTAAGCTAGCTAGCTAATTAACTTTAGCTAATTACAGTTTACAGTTTACAGCTCGGCAAAGGTCTTTGAGTATAAAAGACAAGGATATCTAAGGAAAACAGACTAAAACGAGATGGTTATAGTTTATATTTACATATCTGAACTATGACAGAAACTGTTCAATCCAGCTGTGCGCATTGAGATGAGCTAACAGAGCAGAGCTTTGTATGTCATGTGGAGCTAATGGGAGTGTTTTTAATATTCTCACTCAGAGATTAGTCTACATACTGCACAAACATAGACAAAAACCCAGCTTTTTAAAGTTTTCTTTGCACACTAATTCAAAATGTTATTATATACAAGAACACTTCACAATGATTGTATAGATATGAAATAATGATTTATAATCACAAAATAGCCAGCCAATCAGGTTGCATCATTATGGTGTAGTATATCATAATTATTATTATTGTTATTGTCCTAGTCCTTATTTAAGAGACTCAGTAGCTTTATAAAACTGAAGACACAATTTCTATAGTTCTTTCATCTTGCTCTCTCTGTTCCAGTGCACTACATGTTCTGTGTAATGTTGGCCTAATTCTTTATGAATTTTAGGCGTATTAAAGGCAAAGCCTTAGCTTGAGTTTTACAAGCTCCAACTGTTCCATGATAGCACAGTTTCTATAAATCCATATTTTAAAGAATGGGCATACAAGTAAGTGAGAGGGAGAAAAAAAGAGAGAGAGAGAGATGACTTGTTTACCTTTATATTTCCCACAGACCACAAAAAGTGCTAGACCACACTCATCAAGAGTCAAGACTCCAGCTTATGAATCAATGCTGCTAACACACCTGTTTTTCGTGCTTTCAAGAAATTTTATGAAGATATTTTTTTGCCCTGAAATCTATTTATGGTTGCAACAGCACCATTTCCACTTATGGTTTTAGGGAGAAAAAAGGGACAGTGTTGTCATAGTTGCGGTTTTGTGTTCACAAGTCCAGCCACCAGCTAATCCCTTTTGAAAGCCCACTTGCAATAAAGTGCGACCACACTTAACACTTGCCCACTAACCAACCAGCAGTTCTCCATTTGTAGAGTTATTGCAGTGGATTTCATTATAAACCTAAACTTCAGGGTTCACTGGCTGTGGTATTTAATGTGCATGATTATATGTCATGATTAACTGTATACATAATCTCCATCTCTGTTTTAAAGTTTAATATAAAATTAATGGATTACAGAACTAAAACTATTATTAACAAAAAATAGGTTTGGAAAACCTATGAATGTTTTATCAGAGAGGTCAACACAGTAGCCCACTAAAAATTTAATTTCTTCTCAAATTAATATTCATCCTTCATTCATTTTAAGAACCATTTCATCCTGAAAAGTTTGCCTCTCTATTGTAGAGCCAACACAAACGCAATTATTCACACTCACACCACGGGGCAATCAAGAATATCCAACTAGTCTATCATGCATGTTTTTGGTTGTACCCAAAGTAAACCCATACATGTACATTTTGCCAGCAGCTATCTGTGACTGAAGGTTCCTGGGTGCTGATTGGACGAGCTCTTACAGGAGGAAGGGATGGATGGCATATGCTTACCTCCCTGTCATTCACACAGAACACCAATCATGGGCTTCTGTGAGCTCATTCATACAAGGGGCAGATATTGTTCTTCCTCCGGCTACGCTGGGCTGCTGCTTCATGTGCATGCGCAGCAACTCGTAAAGATGCTGGTGGCCCCTGGACTCCACTGGTCTGCCTCTGGCCACAGTGGGGGTGTGGTCGCAGTCGCACGGTGTTGCTCGTCGCTTGTTGCTGATCACTCACTTGTTCCACATGTTTTGCATGTTGGCACGGTCACTATGTTGTCTTTTATTTATTTATTTATTTTGGAATATATATGTGTATGTATGTGTGTGTGTGTATATATATATATGTGTATGTGTGTGTGTGTGTGTGTGTGTGTGTGTGTGTGGTTTTCAGCCATACAGCCAGAGCTACAATGAAATTGTTTAGATCAAAGCAGGTTTTGAATTAAAATGAATATCCATGTTTTCTTAGTTAATTGTGTATAGGCAGTGACGAAAAGCATTCAAAAAGGTATTGACCAGTCCATACTGGGAAATTACAGACAGCCAAACATCATAACACTGGGTGCAATATAATAAAGTAAAATATTAATGTTTTAATTTTTAATTAATAATAACAAATGTGCATGAGGTTTAAGAGAAATGAATTGGTAGGAATTTATTTCATCCCTCTTTTACACACAATTCCTCACTCTCTTTCTCTCTTTCTCTCATTCACACACACACACACACTTTCATATTTTCCTATCTTATTTCTTAATTTCACTCTGGTCTTAACTCATCATCTCGCCAATTCTCCCTTTTCCAGGCAAGAAAAAAACAAAGGTGATGTCTCCTATATCTTGCTGTTACTTGGCACTATAATAATGTTTGTACCCAAAATGTGACTTAAGCTCCTTTTGCTCTGACCCCATCAATTTCTTACATTTTCCCCTGGCCAATTTCCCTACATGAGACTGCTGTCTTCTATATTTATACAATAAATACCACCAGAGAGGCTGAAGATTGCCACTCAGATGTTAAGCCAGTAACCACTACTTCTTTACGTACTGCATCATAGGGAAGCGTAACATGCTCAGAGGAAAATGCGAACCACCTTCAGTCAACATACCCACAAATGCCAGTGTATAATTGGCTATTGCAGCTGTAATTGACAGAGGAGAGAATAACAGCTTCAATCTCACCCAGAGAGCAGTGCTTTTTTTTTTTTTTTTTCATTCTTGGAGTCCTGGCCACAGAAAATTTGACATCACCACTTTTTTATTTTTTTTAAGTTGCCAGCCTTATGGATAGTAACAAAGGTCATTACAAGTATTTATTAATTATCCTTCAAGAAGATTTAAAAAAATTAAATGAAAATAAACCACCAAGCTTGTATTGTGGTGTATGTGAGAGAGGTCCCTCTCACCCATCAGGCTGAGGGATGTTGGGGGTTGGGTTTACGGGGAGTTAGGTTTTTGTTACTGTGTTCTGGGATTCAGTTTTTTGCCGGAAATAAAAAGTTGACTACCTGCAGCTGGCTTGTGTCCACTGCATTCACGCCACAGTATGTTTAATGTTTAATAAACGTCACTTGACATGACACTGGAAAAAGACTATTCAGTCTGCTCTTCTACTGTAATTGCTTTCAAAAATATAAATTTTATGCAAAGAACAAACAGGGATTCCAGCAAAACTAGCAACAAGAACATACCATTTCACTGTCAACAAGCCTGTGGCAGTGAATGCGAGAGAGTGGGGGTGTATCCAGACATCCAAGTTTACAAGAAAAATTTAGGCTCATCATTTCACCAACTCTGGCACTTAACCAAAGAGAAGCTTATTCACAAAACCCTCTTAAACAAAAACAAACAACAAAAAAATTGATAGAGATATAGACAGATAGATGGATAGAAAATAAGCATTTGTGTATTCTATACAGGAGTGTCACAATCTGCTGTCAACAGATTAAAAAAGCATTATCTTGATTAGATAATTCTTGACTAAAAAGGTTTAACATTGGTTTGTTGCACTCACTTGGAGCCAGCCATGTAATAATGATCACAATTGAAAATGGAAAAATAAATTTGACTTTTTGAATTTTTTTTTTTTTAGCAATTCTTGTGTTTACACATAATGTCTGTATGTGTATCAAAAATAATAGAATAATAATAAAATAAAATAAAAATGGGTAACCAAACACACAATCTTAGTTTTGATGTATGTACGTTTAGACAAACTGTGGGTTTGGAGAACTTTTCAATAACACAAGAATATAATTGGTTGTTTTTTTTTTGTTTTTTTTTTTGATGAATTGCTTACTCAGTAAAATGTATGATTTGCTGATAGTATCAATGGCAATTAGCTCCAAAATGTCTAAAAAAACA
>JBCNYG010000001.1:13043662-13055342 GCA_039654305.1 Porochilus rendahli
CCCCCCCCCCCCCCCCCCCCCCCCCCCCCCCCCCCCCCCCCCCCCCCCTCCCCCCCCCGTGAGTCGTGTGTGTTTCGATTCTTCTGATTGGTTTAGAGTTATATGATCGGCGGAATCCTTCTGGGGTCCTGTAAGCAGGGAGAGGATTCTGGGAGTGAATTTGGATAATAAGGAAATACCCTGAGCACCCACAAACGCCGTCTGAGAACCAGTACCATAGGTGGAGATTTTTATTGTTTTACACCGACGTGGACACGGAACCCTTTGTTACACCGGTGTTTAATCGTAAGGAGCGGTCGTGGTTAGGGATATCTGAACTTGGTCATGTGGAAGATTTTGCTTTGAAGGAGGGAGTTTTGGTGATACTGCATTTTCATCCAGGTGCGCCGTCCCCAGCTTACCCCGGCTCTCACTCAGAGCACGAGCTCGCGATACGCCGTACGATACTGGAGCGGCTCACACATGATATTTTTAGATGAAATATTGTAAGATTTCTCTCAGATGTACACAGAAGATAAACAAAGAGACAAAACGATTCATTATTTTTCCACCTGATTGTTTCCTTGCATTATTATTATCCTCCACCTCCTCCTCCTCATCATCATCATCGTCATCACATCTATCTCATCACTATTTCAGCATCATTTCATCTCATCTTCACCCTCCCCTCCTCCTCCTCCTCCTCCTCCTCCTCCTCACTGTTTTCATCATTCATTCATTCATCAACAGTTATTTTTACATTTACGCCATCAGACACACGCCCTTATCCACTAACATTTCCCTGATCATTATTTAAACGATCAGAAGTGAGGTTTAAGGGTTTAACACCGGCATTTCGTTGGAAGTGGGGCTTGAATTTATTTTATTTTATTTTATTTTATTATTTCCACCCCCCTTGTAATTTAAAATCACTTAAAATCCCTTAAAGTTCTAGTTATTGTTCTTTTTGTTCTATTCTTGGACAGTCGTACTGAGCATTTCACTGCATATTGTTCTGTGTATAATTTGTATGTGACAAATAAAATGTGAATTTGAATTTTATAGAATCCAAATGAGGTTATGTACTGCAGCATGGATGAATCAAATTACTGTCCGGTCTATTCTGCTGACATTTTTTTTGTCAGCTATGCTAAATCTAAAACCAGCCTGAACGCCAGTCTGAAGTGCTCCACGATTTCTGACTCGAGTCACTGGATATGATCACAGCATATTCTAAATTCACGTTTTGTTCTTCCACGTTCTAGCCGTTCCACATTGCAGCGTCAGTCGGTAACACAGATATGCTTCAAGACGAGTAGAGAACAGCTGACCTGGCAACTGGATGGCATGCTTAGGAACGGCTCGCCTTTCCTGTCCTTGCACTGAACACAGCTGTCACTCTTATCATCAGCAGGTTTCGAAATGTGACGGACACTTGGAAGGCTTCTCATTGACTACAGACGACGCACGACGTTTGAGACGCAGCTTGCTACGTGTGTAACTCGTGTCTCATACACAGCTTAGAGAAAAGAGATTGCGCAAGGTGCATAATTCAAAAAGTAGACAGTCGAGTTCTTATCAGAGGCCAAGACCGAAACAAACTCAACATGAAAATCTGAAAATATCAAACCAACGTCTTTTTATATAGATCTCCAGTACACACTTTCTTCCGCTTACCGATGGGTCAGTCGTGGAGAAGACATCCCGGACATGGCGTATGGGCTGCTTGTTCCTCTTGCGTAGGGTTTGAGTGTAGTTGTCCAGGCGTTTTTTCACCATGGCGGCTTGAGAGCGAGTGAGTGTGGACAGGAGAGCCTCGGCAGGACTGTCAGGGAGCGCTCCGGACACCAGCGTGGAGAGACCAGCTTCATGAAGCCAAGCTTCTTCCAGTTCGGCTTCTAAACAGAGTTACACGAACACTAGAGTCGGAATGTTGAGAATCCTGTGGAGCTACAGCGACAGTCACACCTGAGCTTTCACGTGTGATAAACATCGCTGCTACAGTTTTACGTTCCCAGGTAATCAGGAGAGTAATTTAACTAGCACTTGCAGCACACATTGATTTAGTGACTTACTAAAAAGACTAGAGGTCTATTTGGAACCAATCTCCTTACCCAAGGGTGAAACGCTTCAGTCTGTCTCACGTACAATATTTATTCACTTGTTCATTTCGTGAAGTGCAACAACACAATATCGGCCCATCATTTCAAAATGTACATTTTAACATAATTCATTATCAGAAAAAAAAATAAATCCTTATTCAAATTCTTAATTCACGAAATTTTTTAACATCTTTTTACATGAATTTTAATGTGCCTAATTGTGCCTGAAGCATGGACCCCTACCCTAATGCTTTTCATGCATTCCCTTATCAAGAGAAAAATCACCATATCAAACATAAGCAGAAAGAAAAACAACAACAGCGACAGCAAAAACCACCCGAGCAAAAACACTCGTTAACAATTCTCCTTCAGAAATCCCTCCGCAGACCAGGCGACGTACGGAGTGCATATGTACCAGTGCCTTTATCCAGTGCCTCCGAGCATAAAAAAGGCCAAAGCAGGCTCAAATCCAACATATTTCAAATTTATCAAAACAAAAATAAAGCTTTAGCTATTATCATATCCAGCTGTCTTTTAAGCAGAGCCCCATGCTGGAAGCCACAGAAATGTGATACGCAAGATGAAATCTTGGCAAAGTGATGGTTGAAGCTGAGTGGTCTGTACTCACCATCAATGCTGACCTTCTCAATCAACTCCTCCTGGCCTCCTTGGCAGTCTTCCTCGATGTTCCTCACTTCGCTCCAGTAATCCTCCATGGAATCATGCGAGTCGTGTGATATGGAGCGATCAGGAGGAGAGGGAGGCATCGCTCCTGCCAAATTCATCCTCACTAACCCCCGATGCTGTGCCTTCCTAATGAAAACAACACGAACGACACAACGAGAAAGGTTTCGATTTACTCGACGTAGGTCTTAACGGACCTACAGACAATAAAAAAGCCCACCCAACCCTACCCCCATACGAAACATCTAAACTACATCCTGCGATTCCATGTGTAGGTGTAAATTTAGGAGCATTATACACCAGTTACTTCAAACCCCGAGTATACAGACCCACTGCGATAGCCAGGGCTGTATTGCAATTTACACAACTCGACATTATAGGATACACACATTGCTGAAATCAAAACAGACGCTCTCGCCTTGTTTCAAATCGAGTTCCCAAACGGGATCCGTTCTTTTTTTTGTTTTTTTTTTCTCATTATACTCTAATTTCACGACACAGTGAGTGCTTGCAGAAGTTAGTGATGGAAAAGCCAACAAGTGACACCACACAGACCTTCACACTTTATCTTTGGAAGCAGCTCCTGGGATAGACAGATGACGAACTAACCCGTCCCCTTCACTATGGAATCTTCTAGATTACAGCTCTTCTGGTAGGCATCATCGATCAAAAACAATCATCAAAGCAAGGAAATCCGCGGCAAACCAGAACGTCGAATCTCCACAGCTCTACACAACAAAGTTAACAATACGGTTCCAAAAAGCCCTGCGAGGCGAAGCCATCTAACTCAATTTAGGCTCGAACTTTCCTGTTGAAATATTGATAAGGAAAACGGGCTGACGATGAACTGTTATCGCTGTGGATCTCATTCGCTCTCTCCTGTTTCTCTGCCAGGAAGCAGGCCTCACTTAGAGGCCGTTATTGATCACAACCGTGCAAGATGCCTTCCGTGTTAAGAGAAGTCCATTATAATAGCCTCCAAATTCCCTAAGAGGCCGGTGCTCTCAGCTTCTGACGAGTTTTATCACTTTAAATCAACATACTGTGGCGTCTTAGTCACACAAGTGAGCCATGCTGGGTTAAAAAAAAAAAAGGGTTTGTTGCCCACTCCTTGACTCTGTGACCCTGCAGCAAAGAGAGCTTGCAAATATATCAAAATTACAATAAGTCCTGCAGTTCTCTTGCGTCCGTTCTTACACATCAGGACTTATAGGATGTCGCAGGCAGAGCAATACGATGAATGAGAACATCAGTAAAAAGACACTTCTCTTGCTTGGCTCTCTACATGTCTATAATTGCATCCATGTCGTTCAGTAGTGTTTGTTACATCAGCGATGTGAGGTCCTCATTTCATCACTTGGAGCTCATGTTCTTACAAGCCAACCTGTAATGACCGCACTTGGAAGGAAAAGATGGAGACTATTATTCATCATTCATTCATTTTCCGAACCGCTTATTCCTAATTAGGGTCGCAGGGAGGCTCTGGCGCCCATCTCAGCCGACTCCGGGCGAGGGCGGGGTACACCCTGGACAGCTCGCCAGGCCATCGCAGGGCCATCAGTCACACAACCGCATTACAATTATAAGACTGTCAAAAAGTATTAGCACTGTTTTCAGCATCAAATAGGTGAAGTGAATAACATTGATTAGTAGAGGAGCTCCATGCTTATGCAAAGTCGTGAGGTCATGAGCTCAATTTTGTTGTCGATTTTGTTGTCAATTCCGTGCTCACTTTCTCACACAGGCAAACGAATAAATGAAGAAAATGGCGGAAGTAATGGCTGCACATGCACTTCGCAGCGTATTCTCTTACTTTACATACACATGTTTCTGCAGACTTACACATGCAAACTTTTAGGCAGTGCCTAAATATTTATATTATATACTACATGGGTGCAGACGAATCTGACAGGTTCGTTATCTGGAAGAAAATAGACATTATTGCGATGTAATGGCGGGCACAGCCTCACACTTTGCCATGGTAACAGATTCTGAAATTCTAGTCTAAAATATGGCCTTGATGTTTTTAAAGGTAAACAAGCAATTTTTTTTAAACCTTTCAGAGCATTGTCACACTTAAAAAATGGAAATATAAACCATAAATATCTTGCTTTGGTTGGCTTTTCATGTTTCCATGTAGTACAAAGTAAAACTTTACAAATTTTAACAGGGACTGTTATGAAGACAGTCATGCTCTGCTCACACTGCCTATGAAATGCTTGAGAAATTTTGATTCTGTTTGCTTTTCTGAAGTTCCTATGTGGGGTTTCGAAACCCCACTATCACCGGGCTGTCACTGCTGTCCCCCCAGTGCAGTGAACTGGGTTATCAAAGGCCAGCCATGTCTCTTACCGTCTGTGGTGAGACGCACGTTAAAGAGCCATTGCTGACTTTCGAAAAGAGTCAGCGTGTTTCTGCCCTGTGATGGCCTGGCAAGCTGTCCAGGATGTATCCTGCCCTCGCCCAGGGTCGGCTGAGATGGGCGCCGGCCACCCCACGACCCTAATTAGGATTAAGCGGTTCAGAAAATGAATGAATAAATGAATGAAGTTTCAGTGTTTTATATACTAAAACTATTAATGTCACGTTCCTTCTCTGTGTCTATTCGGTCAACATCCACTTTTCCTTCAGTGAATAATTAACAGTTATTCACCGAAGATGACGAGGACGTTGCATAATTTTTCCCAAAACAGAATGTTTATAATTGCTTAAATATATACTACCACCTTAGCAGAAAAGCACACCATCATGAGATTTTCATATTTTGTTCAATTATAAGGGATTTTTTCTGACATGACAGTCACAGATGAGCTCCCAGTGCTGGCAGGTGCAGAGCCTAAGAGCTGTGTAACTTCCCCTCTTTAAACCCTTCACAAAGCTGTGGTAGTGCTGTGCAGAAACATAACTAAAAGCAAATTAAAATTAGATTTTCATAGTTTATATTTAAAAATGTTAACCACAACACTGAGGAGGATGATCCGAGATTTGACTCTGAGATTGTCTAGCTAATGGGGTCTGCCACCCTGCAACCCTAGTGGAATTAAGTAGTTGCACAAAGGGAAGAATAAAAAAAAGTTTCCTTTTGTTTCTGAATGAGTAGGTTGAACAGAACAAATGGCGTCAGATAAAGAGCTTTTAGAAGTTGATGTGTTGGAATCTGGAAAAATGAGCAAGCGCAATGGTCTATGTGACTTTGATAAGGACCACACTGTGATGGCTAAACGACTGGTTCTATTCATTTCTAAACAACAGGTCTTGTGGAATGTTCTCGGAATGCATTAGTAATGTAAATACCAAAGGTGGTCCAAGAAAGGACAACTAGCGAACGGACATGAGTTTCATGGGTGCCCAAGACTCCTTCATTGATGAGCGAAGGCTAATATGTGCAGTCTGAATCCACAGAAGAGCTGCGGTAGTACAAACTGCTGAAACTTTTAATGCGGTCTATGATAGAAAGGTGTCAGAACATGCATTGCATTGCAGAATGCTGTGTATGGTCACACCTATTCGAAAACTTGTCAGGTGGTGTTAATGTTCTGGCTGATCATGGTATTATATTGTTATTTATGGTGAATTGTAGGCAGAACGCATTGTGAATACAGGACTCTCAGGAAGTGTTACCATTGTTTTCAGTGCATGTAACTGTTTATTATGTGTTTACATGATCTTACAGGCTGCTTTTATTATTTCCATCTCTGTCTTTTTCTGTTTTTAAGCTGCATGAGGAGAAGAGATGTTCTTTGCTGCTTAGATTCTCTCAGCATCCCTCCTGCCAACAGTTTTCTGTGGGCTGGGAGGACAGTGAGCGTGAGATCTATGGGAGGTCAGTGTGGCGTGATGAGCCAAACCACACAGGCTTTAACAAGAACCTTTCAAAAATTCAATTACAGACACAGAAATTAATAAATCCTTGCTTTGGAACAAAAATTTGTCAACCAGTCCATTTTTCCCCCTCTTTCTTTCTGTACCCGGCATCTACTTCTGACCCCGGTCAATTACATTGCTTGTAAATAGTTTTTATACATGTTCAAATAATTGCTCATCCTAATGTGCAGCGATCTGTATTCGTCACGCTCAGCGAGCCACGGCCCCCATCAGCACTCGCCCGACCAGCAGGCCCCATTTGCTGAGGCTGTAAGTGAAATTGAAATTGAAGTTATAATTGATATCAGGGCCCATCACCATAATGGGTTCATCATAGCGCCATCTAAAATATTAATTTTCTAATTATGGATAAATGATCAGACAAGCTGAGGCAGCGGTACTGAGGCAGCCCCTGGGAGCTCCGCAGGCTGTGGATGGGAGGACAGGGCCTCGTAAAGCCCACAAATCTTTTCTAATTCTCCGCCGCTGAGCAGCACACGGGTTCTATTCGCTCCCCATAATGGATAAATAATAGTTAAGAATCAGGCTGTTAGGCTCAATTTTCTCGCCTTACTCGTGCTCTCTTTCTCTGCCACGCACTTTTTGTGTTTATGAGAGCATGTGGATATGTGCGCTTCATTTTTCCTTCTCTGTCTTTGCTGTTTTTTAAGCCGTTCTTTCTCGGCGTGATAATGGAGGCTTGCACTCTGGAGAGAAAAGGAGAATGCAACAGCATGTAATGATTATTTACAAAGATGATGAGGCTACTTAGCAACACATTTACATACAAAATTTGCACGTAGAGATTACTTGCCCTTGCGGTTGATATTTCTCGCGCCTAAACTGAGTTATCTGTTCGCAACATTAACCTTTTGCAAATGGCATCATCCATCCACTAAATCTAGGGCTTGTTAAATAGTCTTTTGTAGTGAGATGTAGTTATTTAGATGGTGACTCGTACCCGGATAAAGGGAGGAATTAAATATGCTCTGGCAGGACGTACATTTCGGTTTTATGTGGCGATACTTTGTGTTAATTGTTTCCCTGCACCTTGATCCTGTAATTAGGACCTCGCTAATTATCTAATTAGCCGATAGCAGAAGGGCAGGTTGACGGCAACAGTTCAGCCATCGTTCAGTAGCTCATTATCCTTGAGAAAGTCACTGCGTGCCCCCTTCCCTCCCCTTCCTCTTTGTGGCCAGCGGGCTTGGGGAAGAGTCTGGCTGGAGGAGCACACTGTTCTGCCACTCTCTGCATTTATCAAGCTGTCTCCTAAAATGGCAAGTTTTCCACATCACAAAAGCTTCTGTGACAGCCAAGTTTATATTGCAGTGGGAGCCCATATGGGTCAGGAGACAGAAGGAGAGGAGGTTTTGGCAAAAAGTGAGAGTTAAAGAAAGCCTGCAAATGGCCCTTTATAGGTGTTGGGTTAGAAAGCTTGAAGACAGGGTAGAAGAGAGGAGACAAGAGAAAACATCTCCTGACTGCCCAAGGCGACTCCTTGTCCTGCTCAGGTGCAGAGATCCTTGCTCATTTTGGAGCTCGGTGGGGAAGCCAGACGGGACATAGCTACATCCCTCCTGGGAGCCGCCATGGGGACACCCCCATTCTTCCAGTTGTCTCTCTCCATCAACCCCCTGCATCCCATCCTGACTCTTAGGAAGTCCAGGCTTCTGCGACACTGCACCTTTGTGTTGGTCCTGCCACAAACATGGTTAATCAGTAATCCAGTTTGGGTCTTTCTTTCTGTCTTTATCTTTTTGCTTTAGGACGTCAATGCATAACAGTCTTGTCATGCCTTATTAAGCTGATTAACAGCTATTACCTTTTTGTTTTCTGACATTTTTTATGCTTGTAAAACACTGTCGGGAGTTTACCAGTATGTGGCACTAATGAGTTATTATTAATGGCACGCTTTTTCATTTACAGATGAATTACTGATATTTATTTGGCTGCAGTTTTAACTAACCACAGCTTAAAATTTGTTTATTACTGGGAATTCATTCATTCATTCATTTTCTAAGCCACTTAATCCTAATTAGGGTCGTGGGGAGACTGGCACCCACCTCAGGTGACACTGGGCGAAGGCGAGGTACACCCTGAACAGCTCACCAGGCCATTGCAGGGCTAATATACACACACACACACGCAACCATTCACACTAACACTCACTCCTAGGGCCGATTTGTAAGAGGCACTTAGCCTACTGTGCACAGTTTTGGACTGTCTGAGGAAACCGGAGTACCCAGAGAAAACCCACACAAGCACGAGGAGAACAGCATGAGGAAACTCCACACAGAAACACCCGGGCCCGGGAATCGAACCCAAGCCTTCTTTTTTAAAGTGGACATGCTAACCCTTGCTAATCCTGATTTATACTGGTCAGAGCCCATGCAAACACTCATTAATAAAAAAAAAATTAAGTGGTATTCCCACTAGAACAATTTACTATATCCTGATGCTGATCTGGGTGATCCGCATTATATATTTCACACTTCCCAGTCCCCATCGCATGAACATGCTTGTAGATGAAATCATCTGTGTTAAATATACTGTGCATGCATGCTGCCTATGAGTGGATTAACACACAGTCATAGTTACTGACAAACAGACAGGGTGTACTATGGAAAACATAATCTGGGACAATCATGACTGAGTGTTTATGATTGACCCCTATTAAGGTTAGGGGTTCAAACCCCTGTACCACCAAAAAAAAAGGATATAAGGGCTTTTTAAAAAAAAATCCGTTAACATAAATATATTTAATCAGGATGATGTTGACCACCTGACTGCTGAGACGACATGAGGAAGAAATCTTGACCTGAACCAGATGCTTGTATTGTAGTATTTAGGGGTAGATTGTAGTATGTAGGGGTAGATTGTAGTATGTAGGGTTAGGTTGTAGTATGTAGGGGTAGATTGTACCCCTAGATTCACCCAAATGAAGATGGGTTTCCCCCCTGAGCCTGGTTCCTCTCAACGTTTCTTCCTCGTGTTAACTGAGGGAGTTTTTCCTTGCCACTGTCGCCGCAGGCTTGCTCATTAGGGTTGTAGGAAATTTTTAGATTCCTCCCTAATTTAATTTTACTATGTAAAGCTGCTTTGTGACAATGTCAATAGTAAAAAGCGCTATACAAATAAAACAGAATTGAATTGAATTATTCTGGTATACTGTTATGCTGTTGTACTACAAAAAACACATCAGTTTTAATTCAATTCAAATCTCCCTATACCAAATAAAGTACACCATCTATTTCCATAACAACATAATTTTATTTTCACACAGCTTCTGTGCCGTTATTCAGGTTGTAGTGTAAGTCTGGAACACTTCAGTGTTCTATTCATTCATTCATTCATTCATTCATTTTCTGAACCGCTTATTCCTAAATAGGGTCGCGGGAAGGCTGGCGCCTATCTCAGCCGACTTTAGGCGAGGGCAGAGTGCACCCTGGACAGCTCGCCAGGCCATTGCAGGGCAGAACCACTCTTGATGAAAATCAGCAATGGTTCTTTTACATGCCTCTCACCATAGACAGTAAGGTGAAGTGTACAGAAAGAACGCTCAGTGTTCTATCCTGCTACATTAGCCATGTCTGCACATTCTCTGTGCCGGAGAAAACCACAGGAAAATGAGCTTCATCCTACCCATCTGGCAGATGTGCTGAAGGCAAATGAAACAGGAAACCTGTACATCAGCATCCAACCAGACATTTTTACCGTCCCACTAATCCTCTTCATGTCATTTTAAACAGATACTATTACAGAATTTTGGCGCAGTAAAAAACTGACTCCAGTTGCTCTCTCTAAGATCGGCCCATCCTGTCTGGAGACAGAGGGAGATTTTGGAAAGCAGGAAAAGCTGCGCGCAGAGCCAGAGAGAAGGAAAAGTAAAAATGTGAAATCTGTACATCTGTTCACACAATCTGCTGTAAATCCCATCAGTAACATCCTGCTGATGGGAACAAGCACTTAAATATGTACACTCCACAGTGCACAAATAGCAACCGGTCCCCAAACTGTCCTAAATTACCATAAGGGATGAAAAGCTGTAGGATGTCTTGATCCAGACGCAGTTAAGATCTTCTACACTGCGTACGTTTTATTAAAAACAAGATCGTAAAAATAATCTTCGTAACTAAGTGATGCGTCTCACCTTGAAAATCCTTTGGTAGTCATTTCACCAGCGCAGACGGCTCAGACATAACAAATGTCCTTCAGGAACACAATAAGTTCGGTCTAATGATCACACATGTAGGGAGAGTGAGATCAAGTTCATGAACAAGTTTAAATAAATGGAAATGAGAATGTTAAGAGTCCTAAGCGATACAGGGAACGGTCTGAGGTTTGATGGAGGTTTAGCTAAACTACTGACATTTTCGTAGCTCGGAATTGCGCAAGTAAGAGTGGTGTGTCTTAACCGTGAAGGTATCAGGCAGGTGTCGCATCGTGTGCTAGTGTCCTGTCAGAAAAGAACTCACACTGTTGCACTGTTCAGTGTTGTGTATAGTGTCGCTTTGTGTCGTGTCGTGTTGGGCATGGTGTCGCTGTGTGTCGCGTTGGGTATGGTGTCGCTGTGTGTCGCGTTGGGTATGGTGTCGTTTTGTGTCATGTTGGCTATGGAGTCGCTGTGTGTCGTGTTGGGTATCGCGTTACTTTATGCTGTCTTGGGTGTGGTGCCGCTTTATGTCGTGTTGGGTGTGGTGTCGCCTTATGTCGTGTTGGGTGTGGTGTCGCCTTATGTCGCGTTGGGCGTGGTGTCGCCTTATGTCGCGTTGGGCGTGGTGTCGCCTTATGTCGCGTTGGGTCTGGTGTCGCCTTATGTCGCGTTGGGTGTGGTGTCGCCTTATGTCGTGTTGGGTGTGGTGTCGCGTTATGTCGCGTTGGGTGTGGTGTCGCTTTATGTATGGTGTCGCCGTGTGTCGTGTTGAGTATGGTGTCGCCGTGTGTCGTGTTGTGTATGGCGTCGCCGTGTGTCGTGTTGGGCATGGCTCCGCCGTGTGTAGTGTCGGGTATGACTTCGCCGTATGTATTGTTGGGTATGGCGTCGCCGT
>JBCNYG010000001.1:13069545-13080437 GCA_039654305.1 Porochilus rendahli
TTTTGGACTGTGGGAGGAAACCGGAGTACCCGGAGGAAACCCACACAAGCACAGGGAGAACATGCAAACCCCACACAGAAACGCCCGAGCTGGGAATCGAACCCAGGACCTTCAGGTTTTCAAAAATCAATAGTCAGAAAGTCAGAAAAGACAAAAAGCACCTCCTGGGGATCCTCAGGGTGAAACCTCAGGGGTAAATGTTGTCAGATTGAGAAAAAAATTCACCGCAACGGTTTTCTCAGCTATTCCAACGAATTTGAAAGGTTGGAGCTTAGACTTTCCGACTTTCAATTTTAAATTTAAAGTAACACCCAAATGGTAAAATGTCACAAAGTACATTCGGGTGAAAAAGATAAATGTGAAGTGAAACACTGACTTGAGAGATGGTTAATAATGCTGATTAGTCGATGCACACGATTTCCTGCCTGAGCAGATGTTTAATCTGGCAGGGAAGATCAGTCCGGTACATAAATGTTTGTTTCGGAGAGTAATATAAGAAAGTAAACAGGCAGTAAACAAGAAGAAAATCAAACTGATGTCTGTGCATGATTCTTCACGAGGTGTCGTTCCTTTCCCTTTATACTAAATCCCTTTTAAATCTTTTCTTACACCATCATCACTGATGTGTCCCGAATCTTCAAGACTGAAATTAAAATGCACTTTTATGCGGAATTAGTATGTAAATGAAAGCTAATTTTATGCAAGCTGGATCTGATGGCTTTAGGAATGACATCTGGATGAAAATAGAACACTTTAGATACTTAACTGAGCTCGCGATGATTGTACACTGAAGTAAAATTCAGGTTAAAAACACTGAGGAATTCAGAGTGCGGACCCTGATTGGGTTTCAAAACGAAACTGACTTTTTGTCAGCGGTGTGTTGCACATAATAATAATAAAAAAAAAAAACATCGGAGGCCAAACATTTACATACACTTAGTATAAAGATATTTAAAATTAGAAAAAGCACGGGGAGAACATGAAAACGCCACACAGAAACATCCGAGCTGGGAATCGAACCCAGGACCTTCTTGCTGTGACCACTACGCCACCGTGCCGCCCATCTATGAAATTCATTCTGGATAGTTGTCCCGTGTCCTGAGTTTGTCCCGTGTCTTGGTGTTGCCCCCATAGAACTAACCCATTCAATTCATTCTGGATAGTCGTCCCGTGTTAATCCCGTGTTTGTGCGTTGCAGTATAGATCTAACCCACCCAATTCATTCTTGATGATTGTCTATCGTCCGCACCTTGCTCTTATTAAAAACGTATTTATTAAATTCATTCTAGATGGTTGTCCCGTGTCCGTCCCATGTCCACACATTGCTGTATGAAACTATCCCATCTGATTTATTCTGGACGGTTGTCCCCTGTCTGTCCCGTGTCCGCAAATTGCCATATAGTACTAACCCATCAAATAAATTCTACATGATTGTCCGTCCCGTGTCCGTCCCGTGTTCACATGTCACGGTATAGAAGTAACCCATGGTCTTTATTCGGGATTGTTGTCCTGTGGTTACGTGTCACTAAGGTGATGCTGTTGTCTGTTATACATCGATAAGTTTCATGATGCAACGACAGTTGTGAAGGTCGCGAAAACCCGTCTATGGATAAAATAATAAATTAACACAACTCAAAATGACCGTATAGGGAGCTCCGCCTTCAAGCAGTGTCAGATCTCTTACTACACATTACTATCCCTTAGGGAATTCCATTATGAAATGTAAGCATTGTAAACTAATGTTGAAAATAAAATCAATCAATCAACCAAACAATCAATTGCTGAACCGCTAAACGCTCCTACTAGGGTTGTGCGAGGCCGTGTTTATCTCAGCTGACAATGGGCGAAAGCCGGGGTAAACCCTGAACAGCTCACCAGACCATTGCTGGGCATCACAGACACAAACACAGCTAGGGGTAATTCGGAACAGCCGTGTACCAGAACTGTAATTAATGTTTGTTCATTGGTCCTGAACATCGACTTGGACGAGTTTGAATCCATTCCTCTGTACAGAACAGTTTCACCTCTGGAATGTTGTAAGGTTTGTTCACATGAACATTTTTATTAGTTTAAAGAGGCTCATTTACGTCCCAGGTGTTTTAAATAAAGATGAAATACAATGGTATCGCCTGGATGGAGCCACAATGTCTTTCTGAAACCATTTGCTTACTCCTGTTCCTGTCAATGACACCTGCTCTTTGAAGTTTCTCTTCAAATGGTATGCCTTTTATCACTTCTAAACCCTTGAGCTTCCTACAATTCAGTAGGATAACTAGCTGTTCCAAATCACCCCTAGGTGTGAGTGGGAGTGCGAATGGTTGTGTGACTGATGGCCCTGCGATGTCCTGGCCTGGTGATGTACCCCGCCCTCGCCCAGAGTCGGCTGAGATGGGCGCCAGCCTCCTCGCGACCCTAATTAGGAATAAGCGGTTCGGAAAATGAATGAATGAATGAATAAATAAAAATTGCCATTTGAATCTGAACTATGCCCCAATTGAATATACATCATGTTGTAAGAGTTTACTTGAACCATGTGCCATTAAAGCATCATCCACACGTCATGAGTTACTATGACTGTATCCTGTGATGTGTTAGTGCTTCTTGCTAAGTCTGACACCTCAGTGTTTGTCACATGAACATTTTTGCTAAATATACCACATTTACCATAATTTATTGCCTAGCAGCTACTATTATGTTATACGTGAAAATATTTCTGCCATAACCTCTTGAGACCCCAATGTTCTCTTATGAGGACTTTTTCTCCCAACATTATTGCATATGTCCTTGTAAGATCCTCATATGAGAGCCACAAGAGGGTATTACTCTTTTACCAAACTTCTTGTTCGAAGACATTGATGAAGTTCAGTAGTTATTGGGTGTTGCGGGACAGAGGCAGTTTAATAAAATGAGAAGACACACAACATTAATTTTTGGGTCTCTGGAGGATAAGAGCCTTCATAAAAGAAAAAACATTCAGTATACACCTTTAACAACTGTAACTATTCTTTTAGGTACCTGGTTATATACAGCTTCAGTACCTGCCCTGTCCTGGTCCGGGCAGCAGTGGATCTGGAGGCAGTTCCAGGAATACTGGGCATGATGCACGAACGCACCCTGGATGGGATGCCAGTGCATTTTCAGGGCACTACGGACACATATTCACACAGTCTTTCACCCCTAGGGGCAAATTAAAGTAGCCAATCCACCTTCAGATTCGTCTGTAGGAGGAAACCAGAGTACGTATGAAAAAACCCACAAGAAATTTGACAATCAGTACCACAACCACAAAAACAAACAAACAAAGAAACAATTAAATAAAATACAATGAAGAAATAGACCTCAGAGGTCAAGATGCTCCTGCTGAAAGGACCAATTCATGATATGCCAACATAGATCACGCTGAGCAAGTTTGAAAGCCCCAGCTTCAGTGTGCAGCAAATAAATGTCCGGAAAACTAAAGTGCGATGGACAGACGGACGGAAGCCATTCTTATAGCTCCCGATGGGCTGCAGCTAAAAAAATAATTGGCTCCAGCCTTCCCACATGATTTTGAAGGGGTGAGGAGAGGGATTAGCGATGGCATCGTGTTGTTGTTGTTGTTTTACCGTCATTTTTCACGATGACCAAGGACATCACATCAATAAAGATTCGGTATAGTGTGTCAGGCCGTGGCTAATCAGTCTGATGTAAGCTTGGAAGGCTCTGCCGTATGTCAAGCACAAGTAGTCTGCTGGAACACAAGGTAAGGAGGCAGTGGTGGCTGTAGACTTTCATAGCGCTCGTTTTCCCTCAGCCCCCGCCTTCCGTTGCTTTGCTGGTACAGTGATATCAGGTAGGGCGGTCTAGGGCTACTGTTTCCCACATATCATGGGCAATGTCAGAGCTAATCATTGAGGCTTTGAGTGTGTCCTGGTAGCACTTTTTCTGCCCATCCTGTAGTGAAATACTGAACATATATGTTCAAATGTCATTTCATAGGAAGTAGATGTAACTGTTGTGTGTTATTACAAATTGTTATTAAGTTTCATATGTATCATAAAACATGTAGTGTAATATAAAACATAACATATATTGAATTTAATAGCTATCGTTTTATTTCCAACTGTAATTATCATATCTTACGACAGTTATGACACAGCTATGACACAGTTATGACATAGTTATTACACAGTTATGACACAGTTATGAATGACTTCTATAACACGTACCATCATGTGGTTATTTTTTGTTTCTGTTGTGAGTGCAACATTCAGTGACGTGTAATCTGCCTTGTAATATCTGGAAATTTTCGAAATTTTCGAAAAAATTTGAAGCTTTCATATGAAGTGACAACAGCATGAAAAGAAATTGACCGTCAGAGTCCATTCAGATATACAGTATACTGTACAACGTAGGGCAGCCAACGTAGGGCAGTATGTGAATGGTTATGTGTGTGTTGGCCCTGCAATAAAAAACTGAAAAGCTGTTCAGGTTGTTCCATGCCTTCGCCCAGAGTCAGCTGAACCATTATAAAGGTTAAAGCAGTTCAGCAAACGAATGAATGTACAACAGAGAGAGAGAGAGAGAGAGAGAGAGAGAGAGAGAGAGAGAGAAAGAAGCTTCAGGGATAGTTGCTTACATGTGCATATCGTTGCCCTGCGATGGTCTGGTGAACCATTTCGATTGTAGGCTCCCCGCGACCCTAGTGAGATGAGTGAGTGATGTTTGATGCATATTGTTTAATTGTTTTTTCTGACTTGTAAATAGATTTTTATTACTGTTAACACACATGAAAAAGGGAAGGTGAGCAGCTCAGATATCCTCTTAAGATATTGTACAGCAAGAATATAAATATCTGCCAATTTTATTTACTTTATTCTGACTTCTAGTATCTGTTATTATAGCCACACTTCTATTTTACAAATCATTATAACTAACTCTAGTCCTAAGCTGCTAGGTTAAAGGATTAAATTGATTTGCCAGTTGTGGATATTAGGTCCAGCTGTGTGTGGGAAGCCACTCAGTACAAGATAAGACGCCACAGATTTTTGATGATAACCATACCAAGCAGAAGCACTCGCAAACCCAACACAATCTGTGATGGATATAAAAATAAATAAACACTCATAAATAAATATTCCACGGTGTATCAGTACGGTAGCAAAGAATTATGGATGAGTGTTACTTTTTCTGACCCCTCACTATAGTGACTCCAGCATATCTCAGATCTGCTGCCTCTGAGTGAAATATTCTAGGATCACATTGCCTACAAATACCTTGTTTAATCCTTTAATACAGCAGGATGTAAATACTGCCAAGACCATTGTTAAACCGAGAACGCTTTCTTTAGAGCTCATGAGAGGATTTACATGCAATAAAATGCACATGTTGGTTAAAAAGGGAACAAAAGGAAGAAAAAAAGCTTGCAAGTTCAGACTATTCTCAGATGAACGGCTAAACCTTTTTTTTTTTTTTAGATCTCTGCTATACTTGTATGCCGTTCCTGGCTTTCTCAGAAGCAACACCGTATTAGACAATATTGTTTACCTGTAAGAGTAAAGCATTTTCTGTGTAAATGATTTAAATACAGAAGAGATCGGAAAGCCTTGTCGGGTCAGGAAAGCTGATTAACTCTCATCTAACGCTAGCATTTTGCTACAGTGGAATAATGACCTGCACAGTTCAGTGTCATTGTGCTTCCTTGGCAGCTTGATGTTTTGAATAGTGGAGTTAATGGGTATTGCCCTTTGTGAGGGAGCAGTGGTTTTGGTTTGTCAGCAGATTAGAGGGTGGTGAGGGAATGAATGACTCATAGCCCAGTTTCGTCTTTAAACACAGCACAATCCACTTCATAGAACTATAAAACAGCATATCATTTCAATCAAACACGTTTTACTCTGACTGCTTTACTTAAGGAAAATAGAAAAGAAAAAACCTTATAATTAGCTGACAGCAAGACTTATTATTGGTCTCTTCACAGTCTTATATCACCCTAATGAAAAGCGTATGATTATATATGTGCTATGTTGAATGGTAGTAAAAAGAAGCTTCTGTATGTTACATGGAGAAGGAACATTTATCATAATAAACATTATCACACTGATGCATGTGATACACGATTTATAGACTACACTGACCTTGAAAATTATTTTCCAGTCCAGTGGACGTTCAGTGGATATGTATGCAGTTTAAGCAGATAATGTACAGCATTGTACTCTATTAGAATACTTATTTCATTTAAAAGACCGAGGCTGGGTGGTACCTCTGTGTAGGCAAAAAAAAAACAAAACAGTAATTACAGAATAGCCATTACATATAATGGAGGTTTTTAAATGTGAAACCTTTACAGTGCCTTCTCATGAAAGCTATTAGAAGTTAAAGACAAGAAAATATGTCTATAATTAATGTTAAATCATTCTAAATTCACATTGCCCATACAGGACCTTGACCCCGACTGAAAACTTTTGTCCAATCAGGAGCTTGTGGACAGCATGTGACTTACTTTGACTATAAAAAGGGCTTTTGTCCAGCATGATACTTTTGCCCCAAAAAAAGGCTTGTTCCCAACTAGAAGCTTTTGCCCAACCAGAGACTTCAACCCAACAGAGGTTTTGGTCAGCAAAGGGGCTTTTTTTTACAACAAAGGACTTTTTTCTAAACATGGACTCCTACACTACGGATAATTCTTGCCCAACCAAGGGATTCTTCCCAACATGGGGCTTTTGTCTAAACAGGAACTTCAGTCTTACTGCAACCTTTTGCCAAACCAGGGTTTTTTTGTCCAACATGGAGTTGTGTCCAAACAGAAACATCTGTCAGATTTCTGTGTTCTTTTGCCCCACTAAGGGGGTTTTGCCCAACGTGGAGCTTCTCCCATCATAGGGTTTTGTTCTATGGGCCTGAAAAGCCACCTTACTTGGGCCTACTGTTATAAAATGATGAGCGATTGGGAAAATTCATCATTCAACATTATTTTACAAGAAAGAGTCCAAAGCCCCCTTTTTTTATTTGATATACTGTATTAATCCCACAAGGGACATTTGTGCCTCTACATTTAACCCATCCAAAGTGAGAACACACACGTAAACAGTGAGCACACACACACTCGGAGCAGTGGGCTGCCACACATTGGGCCGCCAGGAGAGCAGTTGGTGGTTAGGTGCCTTGCTCAAGGGCATTTCAGCCATGACGGTGGAGGAAGGGAAGGGGAGGTGCAGCTCATTCCACCAACACCACACCTTTTTCCTGCTGGTTTGGGAATTGGACCAGTGACCTTTAGCTCCCAAACCCACTTCTCTACCTATTAGGTCATGGCTGCCCCCAAAAAACTGTCTATTTATTCATTATGCCAAAGTACGAATTTCTTTGCTTCTTTCAACACTCTGCTGTAGTTCACAGTTTTCTTCCAACCTCAGGCAATAAGTCTGCTTTCTTGGAAGAGGTAACATTTTCAACCTTCCGTCACATTTTTTTCTAATCCCACCCAATATTGTTATGCTTTGCCATAACCTAAGATGGAGGAGTGCTTTATAGGATGTTGTCAGTAAAGTGATGACTGTTCTTTGTAAGACTGAAGCACACTTGAGTGGTAATAAAAAAAAAGAATGAAACATACTTTCTGGCAAAAACACTATGAAGTAAAACATAAAAATCGCTCCAATTATTCACGGGGTGCTTCATTGCAATATGTAGAAATATCAAAGGCATTAACAGTCCTCTATACTGGTGTAAAGTGTGGATTCCTACCAAAATTAAACGCAGAAAAATACAGACAAATAGAACCAAATAGATCACGATGGC
Source organism: Porochilus rendahli (assembly GCA_039654305.1). NCBI lineage: Eukaryota > Metazoa > Chordata > Actinopteri > Siluriformes > Plotosidae > Porochilus > Porochilus rendahli. Next base: position 13,077,325 of record JBCNYG010000001.1, read on the forward strand.
CTGGCGAGCTCTCCATGGTGTACTCCGCCCTCGCCCAGAGTCGGCTGAGATGGGCCCCAACCTCCCCGCGACCCTAATTAGGATTAAGCGGTTCAAAAAATGAATGATGATGATGAGAATCAAATAAAATAAATAAATGGCAGCACCGTGGTGTAGTGGTTAGCACTTCTGCTTCGCAGCCAGAAGTTCCTGGGTTTAAGTCACATGCCTATTGAGGGCGTTTCTGTGGGGAGTTTGCATGTTTACCCTGTGCTTGCGGGCTTCCTCTGGGTATTCCGGTTTCCTCCTACAGTCCAAAAACGTGCACCCCTATGCACGAGTGTGAGTGTGAATGGTTGTCTGTGTTACCCAGTGATGGTCTGATGAGCTGTTCGGGTTGTACCTTGCCTTTGCCTGAAGTCAGCTGGTATGCCTCCCTGTGTCCCTAATAAAGGATAACGCAGTAAGAAAAATAAAATAAAATGAAATTAAATTAGGTTGAAATAAATTATAATGTCATACTTATGTTCATTGAGGGCTGTGAGGATTTAATGCATCTGTAATATAATATAGTACTATAATAATGTATTATATGTAACAAAACATTTTATATTTTTAAAATGGAACACTTATTCATTTTGTACTAAAGGTTTCTCACTTATCAAGACACCAGCTTTAATTTGAAAAGGGTAAGTATTCCATCTTAGACAATATATTTAAATATCCTAGAAAATATCTATGTATAGTTTATTATACACATAAGTGTTAGGATCAAAATAAATAATTTAATTTTAGAGAATAATAAGTGATAATTATGATATCACAGGACCGTAGAGCACTCGGTTGGATGAAAAAAATATTTTTCCAAAGCCGTGTTTAAACGGCCATAACTTCGGCTAGGAACCTCACAGGCCCGCCAAACTTCACAGGACCGTAGAGCACTCGGCCCTGCTTTGAAGTCGCTGGCCCCCCAGGGGCCGGAGATACGGGCTTATCTCTGCCGCGGTATTCAAACGCAAGACAGCCTCACCAGATTTTACAGGCTTCTTCCCCCCTTCGAGACCTTTCGAACTTGACCGGTCACGAGCCGCTTGCCCCCCGGGGGCCGGAGATACGGGACCCGGGTGTCGGCTAAGATAGGCTCCAGCCTCCCTGTGACCCTGAGACCCATCCATAACAGGCGTCTTGGCTGGTCTGGGAACGCCTTGGTGTCCCCCCAGGAAGAGCTTGAGAAAGTGGCTGGGAAGAGGGATGTCTGGACCTCACTGATGAGGCTGCTGTCTGTAGCTGTCTGATGATAAATTAAAATCACAGCACACGTCCTTTCCTGATAAGAGGAATCGTCTCCAATGGGACAAAGGTTCTGCTCTGAACATCGCATCACATCATAACACCGCACTGTATGGTTTAACGTCAGCTACTCCTGAAAGCATATAGGGAGTTTTTTCCCCATCAGTGTGTTCAGGTGGACGTCCACACGCCACATGCTCGTCTACAGAAACCACTGGACTGACAAAAGCCTCCAGAATAGAGTGTCTTCATGCTCACAACATTGGCACGCTTTTGTCACCACTTGACCTCAATTCCAAAACATGTACGCACACAGTTTGAAACAGCTGTCCGAGAAGCATGACTAAACAACTGGGAAGCACATCTGGAACACTGCGAGTTCAGCAAAATCATAAATACTCTGTGTATCACCATCAAATCAGACGGAATCAGAGCATCCAGGAACGTCCGAGAGAAAAGAAGATGGAAAGATATTGTTCACTCGTGGCTGCGTTCCAACAGCTGTTTATACTCTGTCCGCTGCGCTGTCTCTGTGCTCTAATTTCATTTAATCCTACGTCAATTTAACCAGGGCGGCAGGTTGGCGTAGGGGTCAGCACATCCACCTCATAGCAAGGTGTGGAGTTTGTATGATGTGCCTCTGCTTGTGTGGGTTTCCTCTGGGCACTCCAGTTTCCTGTCGCTTTTCACGGCTGTCGCTTTGCATTCTCAAATTCGTCGTAAGAGATGTGCGCCATCGCGTTTTGGCTGGCAGGTTCGTGAAGTCATCGCTGAAAAATTTCAAACATGTTTGAAATTTCCGCAAACGTCCCAAACCGAGGCAAGAACTCTGCGTGTTTCGCTAAAAGGTCGCAAATTCTTTGTTTTTCATTCACAAGAAAAAGTGCCTTGCGTGTATTTTGTCATCGTTCGTAATAACGCACGAATAAAAAGCGACTGTTCGCCAAACGTCCACAAACCAATCGCAAATTACTTGTGTGAAATATACGTAATTAGGCCAAAAAAATCAAAAAAAAAAAATGGGTGCATTTTTGTTAAATTAACTTGATTCTAAAAAACGCACAGTGGTATTTTTGACATGTTCTGCGAATGAAACCTCAAGTCGTTGTCGTCATAACACGCCACAGGGGGAGGGGGGAGGGGGGGTACTCACACATGCCATTGTAATCAACTTCAGTTAATAAATGATTCAGACGGATTTCAGTTTCCACTGAATCAATCACAAAGCGCAGATGTTAGCTGAACAGATAGCGATGTGTACAGAGAACAGTCTTTAGAGGACATTCCCAGCAGGTCTCGGCATGAGAAGTCTGCTGCGTCCTCTGGGATGTCCAATCAGCTCCGACACTGACGCAGCTGGAAATACTTCCTTTATCTCACAGGAAGTTGCCTGCTTGTGCAGTTTGTGGAGCTCTAGTTGAGATTTCACTCGTTTTAATAACAATAAAACAGTACCACATGATAGAACTCTGATGCGCGCGGCACGGTGGCGCAGTGGTTGGCATGTCGCCCTCACAGCAAGAAGGTTCCGGGTTCGGTTCCCGGGCTCGGGGTGTTTCTGTGTAGAGTTTTCAGTTCTCCCCGTGCTTCGACATAAAGAAATAAAAGCGAAATCATTGATTTGAGCCCTCTGACCGTAACACAGCTGCAAATCCCGCGTTTCCTTCGAATTCATAATAACAGCTCATTCACAGGGACGTGTTTGGCGCACGCTCCGCTACTGATGACACACGAGTTTACACTTCTTTCTAATCTGGTTATTCATTCATTCATTCATTCATTTTCCGAACCGCTTATTCCTAATTAGGGTCGCGGGAAGGCTGGCGCCCATCTCAGCCGACTCT
>JBCNYG010000001.1:13292084-13303947 GCA_039654305.1 Porochilus rendahli
TTTCTTTCTTTCTTTCTTTCTTTCTTTCTTTCTTTCTTTCTTTCTTTCTTTCTTTCTTTCTTTCTTTCTTTCTTTCCAAAGGTGGGGCTTTGGACATTAAAGACTTGATTAAATTTTGGAGATGGTTTAGGAATTTTTAACATCACAAGAGGACGATTTTTGCCATTTTGGGTTATATGCGGGGTGACTGGGCTTGGCAGACGTTTGCATTCTCTGAGTACTTTTGTCACTTTTGTGCTAATGGGAAACCTCATTCCATAAATAATTAAATTTGATCAAGGACGTAATCCAACTCTTAATATCCAAACTAATTAAACGTGATCGTATTTAAGATCACAACATAAAACTTTGTGATGGGTTTGATCATGAGAATGCTCGTCATTCCAATTTTAGGTTTAAAAAATTAAAAAAACAAACAAACAAACAAAAAACAGCAAACAACAAAAACATGATGGTAAAGTGAAAGCTGTACCATAGTTTGGATCGAGCTTCCATTTCCCATTGACATCTCCTAGGAGTTCATAGTGGAATGGTGCCGTGTATGGCGGAAGGTCCAAATCTGTAGCGGTGATGCTTTTCATGGTTTCCTCATCTGATAAACACATATAAATTTTGTCCGTCTCCAGTAGTGGTACATTATCATTCAGATCTCCCAAATGGATAATCAGTGTCCCTGTGCCTGTTAGTGGAGGTTGAGCTGTAGGTAAAAAAAATCAGTTAAAAAAATCAGTAATTATGATGCAAACGGAGTAAAGTCCATTAAAACTGGAAGTTAACCTGGAGATTTTTATTTTTTAACCGCTGTGGTTTCCTAGTGTGTTTTAAGTCACTCTGTTTCATATATTTGAGATAATAAATAAAATTTTTGATATAATAAGTCAAAATATTAGCACTCTCGCCCCATGGCAAGTAGGTCCTCTTTAAGCCTGGTGGTTAGATGATATATCTTCTCTCTTTATTTAACTTTTCCATCCTTAAACTGCTTTTGCTTAATGTTTTGGTTATTGTTTGCATGGAATCTATGAATAAATTGTTTATTTTCGAATGTACCCTCGTCTCTTATGAGCATCGGTGCTAGACAGTGGGATAGTAAGTTTCTATTCAACAGCCAACGAGTCACATTTTTTGTTTCTTACCATTGTCCGCAACGTACATAATGACAGTGTAGGTACTGTTTTTCACGAATGGGGATTCTCTGTCCATAATTTTGGCCACAGTAACTTCGCCGGTATTTCGATCTATAGTCACCCAGTCAGCTATATCTTCACCTTTTATAAAACTAGAAGAGATAGAAACATCAGGGTAATAAATATCCACGTACGGGCTTCTGAAAAAATTTATTTGACTCATATTGTGCATTTTGAACTCCGACAATACAGAGCTGGTGTTCTGCTATTCTTTTTTTTTTCTACCTTGTTTGGTAGATTTCTATTATGTAAACCTGTGTGTGTGTGTGTGTGTGTGTGTGTGTGTGTGTGTGTGTGTGTGTGTGTGTGTGTTGGCCCTGCGATGAATTGACAAGCTGTTTAGGGTGTACCCCGCCTACGCCCAGTGTTGACCGAGGTAGACACAGGCCTCCCTGTGACCCTAACAGGATTTCTTCGGTGAGTGAGGAGTAAGTATTTCGTTTTTTACTTGAGAACCAATTAAGATAATTCAAAGGAAAATACATTTCCGCATAATAAGATGTGAAAAATATGAAAATAAATGTTTCCCGAATACACGCTACCTGGGTGGCTTGATCACTATAAAGATTTAAACATTCATGACTGACTGAAAAAGAATGTACTGTCAGACCGTCCTAGTTTGGGATTTGACATTAATTATCACCTTAGTACAGAAACTCAGTTACAAGCTGGCTGGGGCTTGTCACCGACATGCTTAAATTAGCAACGCAATTACCTTAAGGATCTGTCTGTTCTGTCAGAGTCATTTACATAACCAGGCACAGTCCACTAGATACAGAACTAAAGAGTTTAAATTCATCAGTAGTAAATACTTAAAAAAATGGAACCATAATGTTTATTTTGCTGATTCCCACAATATATTCAACTCATGGCATGCAAATTTTTTTCTACTCCATTAACTATAGCCTATAAACATTCATCAAGCACTATATTAAGGAGTAGCGGTACCGGCCCTCCTTACAGCATGATTAGTGTGTGTAATATGTTTAAGTGATACAGACGCTTAGTTTAAACTAAATAAGCAGTTTTATCCGGGGTTAATGTCTCTTGTGGAGACGTTACGTTGCCAGAGATGATCGTGATGGTAACGTTTTTGCCAGCTCGGCTTTCCCGTCGTCAGTCGGTTTGAAAACAAAATTAAATGTTTTCCATGATTTCCGCACTTATTGTTTGTGCAGCTCAACAGGGGTCAGTGACATAGCCCAGCCAATCCAACAAGCTTGCATCCCTACCAGGCTGGAACAGCCAATCAGAAAGGCAACATGTCTCTGAGCATGTCCGATTAATTACACATGTGCGCACTTCAAATTCGGGCAACTGAGTGATGTTAATTGATGGGCCTTTTGAGGATGCCTGTAAACCAGTTATGAAATCATGCAGCAAGGGTGCAATGCATAGAATCACGCAGGCCAGTCTGAGCTGTCACGAAGTCATGCAGACCTGTTTGAGTTGTCATGATGATATGGTAACTCAAATAAGTACCCTTTACCGCCATGTTGATCCAAAAAGCATTTCATATCACACAAAATGTCAGAACTTGAGGTGGATGTAATACAACAGAAGAAGATCACATGGGTTTTCAATCTAATCAGCCAAGAACCCAAATATGGGGTTGCAGTGGGCAAAGGCTCGTCTGGGCAGCTGAAGAACGGAACTAGACAAAACAGTGCGTCACCTGTCTAACACTGCAATGGTTTAGATTAAGAGAATTCTGCTAATTACCAAAATGTCTGCCCAAGACTTGCCCATCACAGTTTTAAAGAACTCGAACATGGTAGGCTATGCAGTGTTATTGCGATATGTAGGTCATGACAAATTCTGTCACGCATTCGACCACTGGTCTTCCAAAAGTCAGTGTGTGTAAGTCTGCTCTCAGCTATGAGATGGCCCAAGTGCGACTAAATGAATGTGTAACACGCAGCCCTGCTCGCTCTTACCAGCTGTTCTGGATCGGCACGATAAGCCTATACGCTGGCATCAGATCACATGTTCTAATTATAGCCCCCTACGCACGGGTGGCAAGAAACACGGCACATTCAGCAAGACCTTCAGTACTGCAGCTCATAGCAGCTGTGATCTTGCTGCACATCAGTGTTCACTGCACATCATAGCCACTAACTGATCACTGATTGGACGAACCTGGTCTGCTGCCACATGTATGCGATTTCAGTGAGTTGTTTTTCTACTGAGTCTGTGCTGGGGTTGCATTACTAAAATGTGCACTGGCTGCAAAGATCCTAGTTCAGTCCATTAGGATTGTTGTTCTGCGTCAAGGCTTTCAATCCCAAACCTTAAATCATTTTAACGGTATGATTGGATTCATGTAGACTAGCACAGCCGAGACCTGATTTACTGATATGCTTCAAATTTTCCATGCTGTGTCACTGATACAATAAGCAAGTGATAGGAATTTCCTGCTTCACCACACTTTAATTATTAATGATTTTGCTAAAATTGCATTTTCTAAGATGAAGTAAAGTTTTTGTTTAAGCATTTATGAATAATGGTGATGTTTTTCTGTGTTGCGGTGCTATATATCAGGTCAGGGGCAATCGGGTGTACCTGTTTCTGTATCTGTTTAGTGCTTTATATGTCTACACTAGAAAAAAGAATTTGTTGGTTTACATAAAAAAATTTATGGTAGTTTGTATGGTGGCCGGGAAGTGCAACACAAAAATACATTGTAAGAAAACAAAAATACATTTAAAGAAAACAAAAATTCTTTTTATGAAAACAAAAATACATTTTAAGAAAACAAAAATACATTTAAAGAAAACAAAAATCCTTTTTATGAAAACAAATATACATTTTAAGAAAACAAAAATACATTGTAAGAAAACAAATATACATTTTAAGAAAACAAATATACATTTTAAGAAAACAAAAATACATTTTAAGAAAACAAAAATACATTTAAAGAAAGCAAAAATCCTTTTTATGAAAACAAATATACATTTTAAGAAAACAAAAATACATTTTAAGAAACCGAAAATAAATTTTAAGAAAACAAAAATACATTTTAAGAAAACAAAAATCCTTTTTATGAAAACAAAAATCCTTTTTATGAAAACAAATATACATTTTAAGAAAACAAAAATACATTTTAAGGAAACAAAAATACATTTAAAAAAATTATATATTTTAAGAAAACAAAAATACAAAATGCAAAACACTTTTACAAGTCCTGAAACAAATTTACAAACGACTGCCTTCTTACGGAAAGGGAATGTACCAAATGCCGGAAGTGATGCCATGAGTCACTCAGTCTGTTCTGGCCGGAAGTGTACAAATGTGGTTATTAAACTGTGTTAGGAAATAAACGACTTGTTTTCTAGCTGATATGTTTACGTAAGACGATGAGGCTCTATCGCTATTGGGAATATTTTTTCTCAACAAACTGACAATATTTCATATGAACTAATGCCGCCTACGCAACTTGAAAGTGAAGGAAAGACATTCATCCTCGTTAAAGATCCACAGCTTCCAACACTGTTTGTACGAAGCACACATGTTGATATTGAATGTTTGGCTTGGAGGCTGATTATGGCTGTGGCTGTGTCCCTTTCCGTAAGAATGCAGTCGTTTGTAAATTTGTTTCAGGACTTGTAAAAGTGTTTTGCATGTTGTATTTTTGTTTTCTTAAAATGTATTTTTGTTTTTTAAAATGCATATTTGTTTTCGTTAAATGTATTTTTGTGTTCTTAAAATGTAGTTTTGTTTTGCATTCCCGACCACCGTAGGCACAGGTCTAAATTGAACGAATAATTTCGGCTAGTGTTGCTACTCCGCTCCAGTCCACGAGATGGCGCTAACGCTCAGTCGCTGCTTCTACAACCGCCAGAAAACATCAAAGGATAAAAACCTGGTGGATTCGCTCAGGATATTCAGCTCATCGTATCATATATTTTTAAATTTGAATATTTGCTAGCAGGATTACTGTTGCGGTTATTTTTGAGCCCTGAGGTAAGTTAAACTGAAGCTGCGTGGATCTAAAAGTGTAAACTTTGTCTGAAATTTTGGTGTGTACGCCATATGTGATTCACTGTTTATATAATTTGTAACCCTCTGCATTAGTGATGTGCCTTAGTGTTTATTTTGTCTTTAAAATAATAATAATATATAATCAGTATTAGAAATAATACACACATTTAGCCAGCAATCTTTCAGCTAGTGGGCTTTGTTTGTTTTTCTTTTTCTTAATGTTCACCTGTATTCACTGTTTTTGTTTGAATGTTTAACAAACCTTTAAATATTCCTTTTCTTTCCATTTATTTCATCGATGCCTGCTTATTCTCATTACAGTTGTATAATATAAACCATTGTCATCATGTTTTGTTTGGAGGTGTTGTAATGAGTGCATCAGGAGACAGACAGCACTCCTCTGAGAAGTCTCTGCATCCTGGTCCCTCAAAGGTAAATGATTTGTGTTACCAAAAAAGTGTGTATTTGCAGTCTTTCCTCACCTCTGTCATACAAGCAGCCCTGCTAATCACACAAAACCTCATAATATGAAGATGATGTCACTGCCTAAAGCTTGCTTCTGATGCCGACAGACAGCAAAATTTTGCAAATTTTGGATTTGGCAGATCTTCTGATGAATGTTGTCAAATCAGGGTTTGCGTCTGCCATTTTGCAACATTTAGCAACATTTGTGTGAATGTTGGCGAGCATTCGCTGGTGAGCAGAAAACTTCACTCTCAAGCATGAACCAGTGGAAAAGACATAACATCATATATGAGCCCTAACAGTCAGTGCACCGGTACTCCAAATGTCATGGCAAACAAAAAGCACCAATCAACAACCTCATCAATTTTTCTTCATAACCAGAGATATAACTAATGTAAAAGAGTAAATATAATATTCTATTTTTGATTATGCCAGACATATGCTAATTAAATACTAATGATAATAATAATAAAAAAACAAACAAACAATCAGGTCTATTCCTAAACCGTGTGTGTCAATGTTCAGGACTTTTTAAAATTTTTAAAAAGCTGAAAGATCTCCTGAGGGTGAAGGGAGGGTCACTGAAGGGTTAACCCCATACTGATGTATTGAACATGTTCAGAAGAAGAAGAAATGACTGTTCTGCATTTGAGGGTATGGCATGTTTTATTTCCCGTTAAGTCCTACTGCTGATCACTGAGCAAAGTGCACTTGTGTCCTGGGCTCTAAAAAATGCAAAATATTGGCTTTTTCATGTTGTTATAGAGGAGGAAATGAATCTTAAATGAAAGGCCATATTATGAGAAACATGTCATGACCACTGTTAAACTGATCATCAGTCCGTCTGAAACAAGCAGAGAATATTTGCACACAAATTAGGTCAGTGTTTTCTTGTTCAGGACATTGAATTTTAATTAATGTTTCTTGAAGATTCATTCATTCATTCATTTTCTGAACCGCTTATTCCTAATTAGGGTTGCGGGGAGGCTGGTGCCCATATTAGCCCACTCCGGGCAAGGGCAGAGTACACCCTGGACAGCTCGCCAGGCCATCGCAGGGCTGTTTCTTGAAGATTTAAAGTTAAACACCTGAAAGTTCACAGATAAATCTTATAAGAACTATAGTGTGTATTTCTTGGTTTAAAATTGTTTTATTTTTTAAAGTTATTGTTTTAGCATTTCTGCATTGGATTTGCACTGTTGTCTTGATTTATTTTAGACAAAATATTTTGTTTTTGAAATGCTTGATTCAAGCCAAAATTATTGTTTGTTCGTTTCATTTTCAAGGTTTATAACGCAAAAACCACTCACTTCACTTTTTTAGTTTATCTAAGAATTTCTTTGTTTTGTTTTGTGTGACAAAAGAAAATTCTACGTGGTCTTGTCTCAGAAAAAAACATTTAGCTTATACTGCCACCTAGTGGTGAATACTGTTCATAAACATAAGCTTATTTATAAACAGTAAGTGGACCAAATTCAGTGAAAATCTTCCTATGAAAATAGTATTTCTGTGCAGAAAAAAGAGCTGGATGTAAAGAAGAAAGCAGTTGAGGAAAAGAGACAAACTCTCTCTTGCACCTCAAAACCTTCAAAGTAAGAGAAAAGCGAAGAGGTTTTGTGTAATTTAGAGAAGGGTGTAAAACAAGCTCATAAGAAGATGACTTTTCACCTTGAGTAGCTTGTAAAAAAAAAAAAAAGAAAAAAAGAAAAGAATCGCAAGCAGTAAAACCTAACTTATAGTGTCATATTGTATTGCAAGCTAATTGGAACATTTTTTATGTCCTTTTTGAAATATGAATTTATGAATGTGTATATTCAGCTTAGATCTTGAGTCATCTAATGGAAATTGGACGGGATGGAAAAAGTGAGGAAGCTCTGTATTTATTGTGGCCCTTCCATCTTCAGATTTTTGCTTCCTTTCCGTTTCATTATTGCGTGAGCTGTACATAATAGCCATACAACATCAAATCAGCAATATGGAATGGACGGTCAAACACAGGGCAACATCAAACACACTCATGTTCCATGCCTAAAGTGCACTGCTAATATATAAAGATAGGTAAAAAAAAAAGGTGAAAAGAAGAAAAGCTGAAAAAGTATTGTTGTTTAATCTTTAGACATGTGAAGATGTGAAAATGGAAACTTCAGATGGAGAATGCGAAGTGTCAGAAGTCTGTGTGAAGGAAGAGGAGAATCTGGAGCTGAACATCTACAATCATGGAAACATCCTCAACATCTCACCTGAAGTTTCCTGCGTTAAAGAGGAAAATCCTGACCACGAAGGCTACCTCTGTAAGATATCGTGCCACTCTGGAGCTCAGTAATACACTCACTGATCTAGTTATACCACTGTCTAGTGCAATAATAGTACAACAGAAGAGTATTTGAGATGTAACCTCTATCTTGTATTATTCATAAACTAGTTATAATAGATTTTTTTATTGGCAGTGTGTGAACAGTGTGTCCCGAGTTCAATTCCCGGACTCGAGAGTTTCTATGATTTTGCATGTTCTTCCTTTGTTTGCGTGGGTTTCCTCCGGGTACTCCGGTTTCCTCCCACAGTCCAAAAAATGCAGACTAGGCTGAATGGCAGTTCCAAATTTCCTGTAGGTGTGAGAGTTTGTGAGAATGGTTGTGTGTATGTTTGCCCTGTAATGGCCTGGTGAGCTGTACAGGGTTTACCCGCCTTCACCCAGAGTCGACTGAGCTGGGCGCCAGCCTCCGCTCTACCCTAAATAAAATTAAGCGGCTTAGAAAATGAACGAATGATAAATATCATACAGTGTGAGAGACATTCGAAATGTGTTTTCTCCACTCCTAGACTGTGAAGTTTGCAAATCAAACTTCTTCAACAAGTGTGAGCTTCACGGTGCGCCTCTTTACATCCCTGATACTCCTGTTCCCTTGGGAGTTCCTGACCGAGCCAGACAAACTCTTCCTCCTGGACTGGAGATTAAGAAGTCCAGTATTCCTGATGCAGGCCTCGGAGTGTTTAATAAGGGAGAGACTGTTCCAGTAGGAGCACACTTTGGACCCTACCAGGGAGAGCTGGTAGACAAAGAGGAAGCCATGAACAGTGGGTACTCCTGGGTGGTGAGTTTATTATAAATTTAGAAATGCCCCACAAAAAAGTTGTAACTTTATCAAGTTTCTTTTAAGAAGTGCTCTGCTATACATGAGCACAACTCCAGGTAATCTCAGTTTCTTTTTGTGAGTGGATATGAAAGTCTGATGTAATGTAGAAGCTGAATCTGAGTTCATCCAAATAAAAAAAAGCATTTTTTTTTAATAAAAAAAGTTATAACGAAGGAGCCACAGTGGTAATACACAAGCACAGAGTCCTTATGCGATTTCGTGTTGGTGTAAACACACACGCTGCCACCATGAGTCTTACCACACAGAGCTGCATTCCTGTCGGCACGAAAAAGGTTATCCCAATGGTGGTGTTGGCTCAATGGTGGTGTCCGGAACGCTGATGTTGGGCCATGTCTCTGTAAAAACAAAGACACAGCAGTGTCTGTACTCACGCTGTGCAGTTCGCTGGAGTCGGATGTAGTCCAATTTATTGTCCATTGAGCAGACGTTGGACAAAATGATGGGTAGTGCTGGCCGTCTAGGGTTTGATTTTTGTTTGTGTTTTCCGCTTTCTCGAGCACAGCTTCCTCTCTCCTGGCCACTGGGATAAAACAAGGATATAGCATGGTTAAGGTTCCGGAGTGGCCGCTGCTTGCTACTGCTGCACCGCCGTCTTGTACACTCATGCTTGTGATTATGCACCAAATTATGGTTCAGACTAGCCATCTTTTTTGAGTCCTTAGGGGGTGTGCTAGAAAGCCCCCCCGGGGACTCCCTTGTCTCTTGTGAGCTTTCAAAACCCATGTGGGTAACAACAGTGTGACCTGAAAGGGTGTGACTGATAAGTACGGCATCTCTGATCGGAACCCGAATGGTGTTTTATTGTTGGACTGCTGTGCTCATTACGGATTGTCCATCACAAACACCACATTCGAACATATGGGTGTCCATAAGTGCGCTTGGCATACTTTGTAGTCGCATGTTGTGGACAGTCGGCTAAAGAGAGGAGCTGTGCTGTCAAATAATCACCGCGTGGTGTTGAGCTGATTCCGATGGTCGTTATACAGACCTGGGAGACCCAAGCGTGTAGTGAGGGTCTCATGGGAATATTTGGCGGAGTCTCCTGTCAGAAGGACTTTCAACTCCCACCTCAGAACTACTAAGGAGGCAGGGAACATGGAATCCGAATGGGCCAAGTTCTGTGCCTCCATTAATGATGCTGCAGCCCACAGCTATGGCCAGAAATTCATTAGTGCCTCTCATGGTGGCAACCCCAGAATCCATTGGTGGATACCTGCGGTGAGGGGGCCGTCCAGCTGAAGAAGGAGGTCTATCGGGTCCTTTAGGCCTGTGGGACTTCCAAGGCAGCAGACAGGTTCCGGTTGGCCAAACGTGCTGCAGCCTGGGCTGTTGCCCATGCAATATCTCAGGCATGGCAGGAGTTTGGTGAGGGCCTAGAAAGCAACCAGATGGCCTCAAAAAGGTTCTAGGCCACCATCCGGCACCTCAGGAGAGGGCAGCAGTTCTCCGTTCTCTGTGTCTCAGCAGTTCTCTGTTTACAAAGGAAGTTGGGAGCTGCTCACCTCAACTGAGGATGTTGTCGGGACTGGAAGAAAAACATTGAGGACCTCCTAAATCCCACCAACATGCCCTCTGTGGAGGAGAAAGGCTGTGTGGGTTCAGGAGGGTCAGCTTTTTATGCTCGCTTCCAGGCTGTAGCTCACAGCGCTAACAGCGTTAGCAGTGCTAACACCACTATGGGCAGCACACTTCTGGAGTATACTGGAGAGGCTAACTCATCATCTTAGAGCACAACATGAGAAAGGCATTCAGTAGAGTGAATACAAGGAAGGCAGCAGGATTAGATGGCATCACAGGTCGGGTGTTGAAAACCTGCGCTGACCAGCTTGCTCTAGTGTTCACTGTGATATTCAACCTTTCCCTTATTGAAACTTCAGCCCGCCAGCCTGAACAACTACCGCCCAGTGGCCCTTACCTCAGTAGTGAAGAGGTGCCTTGAAGGGATAGTTCGACTTCCCCACCAGCTACCCTGGACACCGCTACAGTTTGCAAATCGTCCAACCAATCCATTGAGGGCACCTTCACACACGTCCATCATACAGCCCTGAGTCATCTGGACAGTGAAAAGGGGAAATATGTATTAAGTGGAAAATCCTGTGTGTTGACTACAGTTCAGCGTTTAACACCATAATTTACTCCATACTCACCACTAAGTTGGAAATCCTGGGCCTTAGCCCATCCCTGTCTCATTGGATCTACAACTTCCTGACAGACAGACCACAAGCAGTACAGTTGGGCAACCATGTCTCACCCTCACTCACCCTCAGCACTGGAGCCCCACAGGGTTGTGTTCTGAGCCCCTTGCTGTATCTCAGCCTGGTTTGGAAAAGCACCATACAGAACAGGCAAGCTCTCTAGAGGGTGGTGCAATCAGCAGAGCGTACCGTCGAGCTTCCTGACTTGGACACTATATACAGCAAGCAGTCATGGACCAATGCCAGGAAGATAATGAAGGACCTCAGCCATCCCAACAATGGACTCTTCTCTGTGTTGCGGTCAGGGAAACGTTTCCGTTCCTTGAAGGCAAACACTGAGCGAATGAGGAGGAGCTTCTTCCCTCAGGCCATTTGGGCCCTTAAACAGAACACTAGTTGCTGGACTTTGTAGATCTGCCCTTCACATGAATATTACATTCTACCTCAGCTGACTGACGTACATACTATTTGCACTCTCTGAACACCCTGCACTACTCTGCACACACACTCACTGGACATCTTGATGATGATGATGACAGTCTGTCTTGGGTAGACAGACAAACTTTCACCAAGCAAAACATGACCAGACGCATGGAACACAAATTCATTAAACAGGTAATTAACCTAACAAGACAGGTGAACATGGAAATCAGTGAGTGAACGGCAGTCAGAAGGAAACCCAGTGGTAATCTTTCCTGCTTTTGCTCCAGACAGTAGAAACACAGGAGATGTATTCATTTCGTTCAGTGGTCAAGTTGATTCAACCTTAAAGGTGTTGTACAACTCTAATAACACCATCTTTGGACATCAACTAAACACCCCTTACTGATCATCTAGAAGAACATAATCTGGATAAATCTGGTTAAAGAACTTGAGGCGG
>JBCNYG010000001.1:13404600-13416378 GCA_039654305.1 Porochilus rendahli
GTACACAACCGTTTTAGAAAGCAGGTTTCGTGAAAACCCTTAGACCACCCTGAGATGGGAGAAACTCTGGTTTTTCAGTTTCACAAAGCCAGTTCAGCGTAACTCTGAGTCAGTTACCCGGGCAACATACTTCGTAAACCTAACCTGCTCGCTGGGAGGTTTGCTTCAACTAACCCTGAGTTTGCCTGCTGTTAAGCTGAAGCCTGCAGACTGAAGGCAGTGGCAGACAGGGCGTGTCCGTTTCCCGAAGATCCAGTTGATGTTGAAGGCAGACACACCGCAGAAATACACCCCGATTGGATGTTTTATCATTTCCTGATAAGTACCAGTTTGAGAGTTTAAGTTTCTCTGCACCGTCAATAATTTATCTTAACAATATTCTCAGCCCTCACGTCGTTCACGTGACACATCGTAGAAAAACTCTCAGTTCCGAGCAAGTTCTCTGTATTGCACTTCGTTTTTTTGCCAACAGCAGATTTTTTTTACAACATCGTGATGCAGAGTATGTGTCCAAGGCAACTGAAATGATACTATACATGTTTGTAGTGTTCCCAAGTCACAGATCAAATTTAAATGTAAAGATTTTAGTGATTTGTTCCAGTAGTACAAACCTTCCGTTCCACTCAGAGCCATGAGCAGTAGCACTGGGAGAAAAGATATTTTTATTGGCATAAAAGCACAAATCACATGCAAAACTTCCTAACCACAGATTTCACTGACTCATACTGTATGTACAGTGTCATGATTGTTCATTCTATACGTTCCCTCCAATTAATTCTCATGCATTGACTCTGTTAGCAATTTTCTGCTACACAAGCGCTCGCTCGTTTGCTGCTACTGTAGTATATATATTTTTTTTTTGTTCACTTTCTGCGGCCATTAAAATTTCCAACTCCACTGGGGAGAATTAGGAGGAGCACGGCTTTCTTTCACCTGTTGCCATGGTGAATCATATTATTTGCGTTCGTTTGAAGAGGGCTTTTTACTTTAACTCAGAGTTGATTGAACTGTTAAAACCCTGTTCTAAAACTGGGTTGGTCAAGCTAGAGTTCAGGTTTTGACTCAGGGTTTATTAAACTTGCTTTCTGAAATGGACCCCTGGAGTTCACAGGAAAGTACACAGACAATCAGTCCTCTGTCAATCACATGACTGGCCAAGTCGATCTCTGTTAAATCTTTTACAAAACTTCATAGGAATCATGGAATTCAAACAGGAACACACGAGACAGCTCTGAATCAGGGATTTTTACAAAACCCACTTTTCTAGTCACACATTTCGGTTAGTAGATGTTGATCAATCTTTCAGTGAGAAATGCTCTGAACTGAATTACAATTCTCTCATGAATTGCAAATTCTGACAATCTGATGGATGCACTTCATCCCCATCATCATCTCTCACCTGCTACTTTTGTTCAGTGATTTGCAAAATATATATATATTGTTTATATTTACAAAATTTGTGTTTGCAAGTTTGTCAGTTAAATAAACATTTACATGAATTAAAAACTACAGCAGGGGAACAGTAACATAGTGGTTAACATGAGGACAAGAAGGTCCTTGGTTCAAGCCCTGTGATCAGCAAGAGTTCTTCTATGTGAGGTTACCAAGTTCTCCACATGCTTGGTGAGTTTCCTTCATGTTTCCTCCCACAGCCCAAAAACATCTACATTTAGGTTAATTGGCTATTCCAATTAGCCCAGTGTGAATGTGAGTATATGTTTGTCCAAGAGAACAAGTTCTGTATAATAATAATAATAATAATAATAAAATTGATAGATCTTTTGTCTAAAATGCAGTAAATCCGGCCCCCCCCCCTTTCTATTTTCTTGCAATGCATCCTTTTCTTTTTACTTTTATTTTATGTATGATTGTAGGCTGAAAGGTTCATAGGCTGACCACGAATCAGCGGTCAGATTTGACTAAATGTGGTTTATTTTTCAACATGGTCTCCCAACATTCTACACACTTCCTCCAACAATGTTGCAGTGCTTGTATCCCCATGGCATAGAGCAGGGGTGTTGAATCCGTTTTCTCTGAGCACCTAATGGAAGAATGATTAATTAGTTTTTATTTTAATGGTCTATGCAAGTAATGAACGATAATCATATCTGAAAGCTCTTACGGGCCATGTAGATCTGTCTAAAGCTATAACCCGTTTTATTTTTTGTTGATATTAATACTCTTAAATATACATATAGGGGTGATCCCTGCCATTCTAGTGCCTCATTGTAATCACAATGATATAAATCTGTGCTGATCTTTTTAGTGGCTTAACGGTCAGCAATTATATACACACAGTGCTTTTATAGATAGAGTGGGTTTATGTGATATGATTTCTACTAGGTATGAAGTATTATGCGTACATAATAAACTTGTAATTCATACACATTTTTGCCACACGAAGTCAGTGCACAGACAGCTTTTCACCGCTGTGGGTTTTTTTTTTTTTCTTGCTGTAATTTTCTCAGCAGCTTCACACCAAGCTTTTTGAAAGCTTTTAAGTTTATTTTAATCATGACTTGTGTAGGTGGGAGGAAGGAGCACTTGCTGATGGTCAAAAGTGGAAGAGTCTTGAGCATAAAGGGCCTCTCTTTCCACCAGAATATGAAGCTTTACCAAGCAGTGTGCAATTTTTATATGACGGTAAGTGCATGTTCTGCTATATAATGTACCGGCCTTTTTGTTTACTGTCCATAAGTGAATGCTCTGGGGTCCCTGATTTTTTTTATTTATTTATTTATTTTATTTATTTATTTAATAGGAAAGCCTATGCAGCTTAGCATGGCTACTGAGGAAGTAGCAACTTTTTATGCCAAGATGCTGGATCATGAGTACACCACCAAGGAGACTTTTCAAAATAACTTCTTCACTGACTGGAGGGAGGTAAGCTCCTCTGAATACCCGCAAATTGTCTGCTGTCCTCTGTACCTCATCTGCTCTGGTTTTGCTCCCAGGAACAACTTGTTCTTCATTAGGTTTAGGTATGTCCTGCCTCTGTCTCTAGGTAATGACAGAAGATGAGAGGAAACTAATCAAGAAGCTGTCCAAGTGTGATTTCAGCAAAATCCACAAATACTTTGTGGAAAAGTCAGAAGAAAAGAAGAACAAGACCAAAGAAGAAAAACAGGTAAGTGTCTGTGTGTGTCTCAGTGAGATTAGGGCCAGAGTTCCTCAACTTTTTCAGGGCCTAAGGCCCCTGTTACAGGTTAATGATTTGTAGAACTTATGCTGAGATATGACACATTTCTATAAAACACTGGCATATGATGATCGATCAATGTTTTGGTCTCTTTTAACCTCGGAACCAAAACCTATGAAAATACTTCATGAACTGCAGTAACATCCACATTTACAAACTACTAGTAAAGAGCAGAACCCAGGAGTGGAGAAAGCATATAAAATGTATTTATTTTATTAATTAAATTACAAAAATGATTATTTATGGCCTACTAAAACCCATTTTGGGTTCGGCTCTGAGATTGAGAAAGGGTGCATCAGGCAGTTAGTTTTCTTATAGCACAATGTATGTATCTGCATCAATCTTATTCATCGTTTATTAATCCTATCACATAGGTTTTAAAGGAAGAAGCAACTAAATTCACAGAAGAGTATGGATATTGTCTCTTGGATGGACATAAGGAGAAAATAGGCAATTTTCGTTTGGAGCCTCCGGGGCTGTTTAGAGGACGAGGGGAGCACCCCAAAATGGGCAAGCTGAAGAAACGTGTGCAACCTGAGGAAGTGATTATTAACTGTAGTCAGTAAGTAGTGACTCAAATGGATAGAAGTTAGTTAACGTGTTGATTTTTTTCCCCGTAATAATAGTTTTCATGTATAAATTTTGGGTAACAGTATATTTTTTGCTCTACAATAACACTGTGGGTCTGTAGATGTTTTGTTGGGTTAATCGTATTCCGTTAACGGTTGGCCCACTTGATGCTTTAAGTAATTTAAATGTGTAACCAGCTGAGACATGAAAAGAATTCCTAAGCTGATGTCGTCAAATGTTTTTTAAATACTCGATGGTCAGAGATGCGAAGGTCCCAGAGCCACCTGCTGGCCATCGGTGGAAGAAAGTGCAGCACGATAACACGGTCACGTGGCTGGCGTCCTGGGTGGAGAACATCCATGGACACATCAAATATATTATGCTCAATCCCAGCTCTAAACTCAAGGTAAGGCACAGTCTTTCCCACAAATATAATTTTCTGCAATTCTTTCAAGGTCAGGAAGTTCTCAAGGCACGATGCGATACATGAAACACTTTCAGACATCGGACAAGTTGCTGTCCATTGCCGTGGACTTTGCATCGAGGGTGGTGAGTGAACAAAACAAGCCAAGTTAGGTGTTCAGTGGATCAAGATATCTGGTCGGGAGCAAAAGACTGCAAGGCAGTTTAAGAGGTTTCTGTCCTGCAGAAGATATAAGGAAGAACTCTCCCAGTTCTCTATACGCTGTCTTGGCGGAACTGCAGTCCAGAAGCGCTTGGAGAAGTTTAGCTTCTTGCTGGCCACAGAAGTCCGTTCCGTATTGTGCAATTAGTTGATGGTTGCGTAAGAGTGGAACTGGTAGAGGAGCTTTGCAATGACCATGAAGAAGCTTACATGGGAATATTCCTCCAGGTCAGCCAAGCACATCGAGATGACCGCATTGTCATTCGGAGTCAGGATCCTGACGCATTTGTAACTGCAAAAGCTCTTGCTGGTACAGTTTTGCCAAACATCTCCAGCCATCTGGGATCACGGAGGGAGAGTCGGACATTGCACATCGATGCTCTCAGTCAACATCCTGGTCCAGCAACCTGCAAGGCATTGATGGGTTCCGTTGTTTCATAGGTTGTGATTATGTAAGTGTCTTTAAAGGCCGGGGAAAGGTGAACGCATTAAAACTCGTGCAAACCAGAGAATCTTCCAAGAGATGACATTAGAACTGTTGATCAATCAGTGGTTAATAACTAATGACTTTACTACCACTAATCTACAGCTGTACTGGTTTATAATCCCTCTGTTTGGGTGTCACCCAGGATAACATCGCTTCCATTTTGATTCAGGGTTTTTTCTTCGTGTTGTCCAAGAGAGATTTGGAATCTTTTTCTTTTCATAGGGGTCCAAATTTATATCTATTTCAGTTTAAAGCTGCTTTGTGACAGTGTGACATTGTGCTATACATATAAACTTAAACTTAAGGGAACCATTGCACATGTGGTTTTACAGGAATTCATCTGTGCGAAACCAAGGCTGCGTTATTTGTCCTGGGTTTCAACTAAGCATGAAAATGCACAGTAAACAACCATAAGTTGGTTTCCTCCGTCACCACTTTATGTGTGTGAAATTTGCATGGCAGAAAATGTTTGTGCTGTAATGTGTTGATTTCAAATCAAATTCTTGAAAATTTAAAGAATACGTTCTTACCGTCAAATACTTAACAGAACTGCTGGTTAGTAAACAGCTAGCACAGAGTACCACTGCACTTCTGATTGCGGCGGTCCTGTTACAATGCCGAGGACTGAAGGCCTGTTTCTCACAGCAGGCTGGTAGTCATGTTCGGTGGGGAGAACAAAAATGTAGGAAAATTAAAATTATTTAATATAAATATGTATAAAATCGTTAGTACAGTAAAACAGTTATTTTAAATTTTTATAAAAAAAAAAAAAAAGTAATGTAAATGCGAACAGTATTCTGCAGATTGAGTAGTTCAACTGTAACGGCTGCTGTTCCGCCTCATCTTCCTCCAACAATCCGAAGGAACCAGAAAAGAACAAAATCTGCCTGCACACATGTACGGATGCAATTATAGCCTCAATTTTATGATGTCCATTTTGTTCTTGGTTTGTGTGAAATGGAATGACAGCCAATTTTTTGTGCGTGTGGATTTTGGAAACTGTCACTTATTTATTTTTTTATTTTTACGACCCACCCCTCCCACTACAGCCCGCCCACCAGCATCATTACTACGTGCAATCTTCTCAGCAAGGCTCTTGAATTGTCGATTAGCAGATGTCTCAACAGCTTTGGATCTTTTTGTTTTTTTTTTTTTGGAGTGATATCTTATTAGTAGATTAGCCAATCAGCATGTCCGGTTTCGCATATCCTGTTGGTACGGGTTTGTACACGGCAAAAATGGTATAATTTCAAAGATTAATGCTGAATTTTGACTCATGTATTGTGCACTCTGTCCTGTACAGGGTGAGAAAGACTGGCAAAAGTTTGAAACTGCCCGTAAGCTGAAACTGAGAGTAGATGCTATCAGGAGAGAGTACCGCATTGCCTGGACCTCTCGAGAGATGAAACAACGACAACGAGGAGTCGCTTTATACTTTATCGACAAGGTAGATTACATCATTGCTGAGCATGGCGATAAAAAGATCAGCCAGAAATGCTAATCGGATCACATTTACAGTTCTAATGCAGTATTAAAAATAAACTTGCATTACTTCACAAGCTCACAAATCATGATGTATTATTATTATTATTATCCTGAAAGCGATTCTCTGTTTGTACGGGTGCGTATAGCTAGCTCTGAGAGCTGGTAACGAGAAGGATGACGATACCGCAGACACGGTGGGCTGCTGCTCTCTGCGTGTAGAGCACATCACCCTCCATCGACACCAGGACGATCAGGATTATGTGGTGGAGTTTGACTTCCTGGGCAAGGACTCCATCCGTTATTACAACAAAGTGCCTGTGGAGAAACAAGTGAGCACTGCTTTATCGTTATGTCATACGCCGCAACAGTGTAGCTTGTTTTCACTTCTCAAGACGTGATTGACATATTACATTTTTAGGGTGGCAGCTTGGGAATAAAGGCTGAAATGAGTTTTTGAAAAGGTCATTGTAGGTCAAGGTCAGCAGAATGGCCCCCAATTGTAATATAAAGAGAGAATTCCATCGGAGGCCCCTAGCTGAAATCGTCTCATCCATTTTGCATGAGTTTCTGTGTAGCGTTTCACTATAAATGTGAGCATTAATGAGTTTATGCTTCATACATGACGCACCTTTAATTACAGTTGGTAGTACACACACACCAACAGGCTTCTGTTGCTCACAGTCGTGACCCGGTGTCGGAATGCTGCCTTGTTTTAAAGTAAATCAGAATGAGAACAGTACTGTGAAAAGGTCTGTTTTTGTATATTTGGATGCATAGGGCAAAGACTTTTTCACTGTATGTTTATGTGCGATAACATGTATCATAGTAATACTTTTTGTGCTACCTGTTAGAATATATAACTTTATGATGTAAACGTTTTTTGCTGTATCACCCAACCCAATATGAAATCGGTGGCACCATGCAAGAACCAGACAACCCACAGAATGTTCATTATGACAAAAAACAAGACGAGTTTTTGTTTTTCCAAAATTAAATTTTTTTTGTTTTTTTTAAAAAGTCAGCAAAACTTTATCTTTTTTTTATTTTTTTTAAGGGCATCTTTAACTAATATTGTTCTTACAATTTTACCATGATGCCGAAGGTCTGGACTCTCCTTTAATGGTCAAGCGGGTTGTCTGGTTCTTGCACGGTGCCACAGAAATGATTCTTGTGATTTTCGCCATCGTTTACTGAGGTGTATTATTTGTATTCAGGTTTTCAAAAATTTGAAACTTTTCATGAAAAATAAGGATCCGGAGGATGACCTGTTTGACAGAATTTCTGTAAGCATCTTGCGTTATCCATTTAGTATCTGTGTCTAAAGATGTAAATAAATATCTCCATAATATTTAAAATGCATTACTGTAACTCCTCAATTCCAGACGATCTACCTTAATAAGAAGTTGAATGAGGCGATGCCTGGACTGACAGCCAAAGTGTTTCGAACTTTTAATGCCTCTACCACTCTACAGGAGCAGCTGGTTAAGCTCAGCACCGGTTAGTATACACACACACACACACACACCTTTCATGAGCGGAGATACTGTCTCAGGTTTTTTTTTTTTTTTTTTTTGCCTCTCATATGCTACAATTCCAGAGAGATGAACTGGAGAAACTGAGCCAAGACTGGAATGTGCTGAATGCTAAATAAGAATTTATAGTCATAGCCTTTAGCCGTCAAGAACTAACTCTCACATCTGTGTCGGACAATTATGTAAATAAGTAGCATTTTGTTGATCTCAGTGGATTGTAGCATTTTGCCAGACTTCTAGCTGTTCCATCTGCAAAGGCCACGTTCAGTTTTTTTAAGAGCTTCACTGCATATGAAGCCATACTTGTGTAACCACATATAATCTGCCATTTCTCTGTATAATTCAAACTACCGGCTAATGGTCCAAAATACAGCTTACGATTGTGCAAATATGATATTCAACTTCTGGGGGGGGGGCACAACTGCCTCACAGCAGGAAAGTCCTGGGTTTGATTCTCGGACACGGGCGTTTCTATATGGAGTTTGCATGTTCTCCCTGTACTTGCATGGGTTTTCTCTTACAGTCCAAAAACATGCATGCACAGTCAGGCCGACGAGCTGTTTTATATTAACACAAGGTGCGAGTGTGAATGAGTGTGTGCGTGTTTTTTTTTTTTTTTTTTTTTTTTTGCCCTGTAATGATCTGGCGAGCTGTTCAGGGTCAACACTACCTTTGCCCAGTGTCGGCTGAGATAGGCTCCAGCCTCCCCGCAACCCTAGTAGGATTAAGCGGTTCTGCAGATGAGATGAGATGAGAACTTGCGAGGGAATTTAGTCCTTGTGTACGTTCGGTTTTTGATAAATAGAAAGGCAGAGCACTACAAACCTGAGGGATTTTGCTGTTGTAACATCTTATCTGTTTTTAATCATCCAGTATGTCTAGAATTAATTCAGGTTTTTATATTATCATATATTATATTATTTGATTCTTTATTACCTTAGTTCTATGGATTTTTCTTTATTCTATTTTAGAGCGTTATGTTTTTTTAAATGTTTTTTTTTTTTTTTTTTTATAATTTTTAATTACCAATAATTTATTATATATTAATCATGGAAATTACTAAAAAAATCTCAGGGTAGGAGTGTAGATACAGCACAGAGTTCGGTGTGTCAGCTATGATCGATAAAAATACTCACTATGAGATTTATGAAAATTGGGTAGTGCACAAGAACTGTGTACCCTGTCATCATCATTAGCATTCTCCTACTGCCTTAAGTCATTATTAAATATTATTAATAGTGTTGGTAAGGGGTAATTTTGTTGATGCAGTGTCACATTGACCTTTATTTTCCACATCTGCCATTGGCTGTGTGTGTGTGTGTGTGTGTGTGTGTGTGTGTTTTATACATGTTGATCAGATGATATGACTGTGGAGGAGAAACTGCTG
Source organism: Porochilus rendahli (assembly GCA_039654305.1). Taxonomy (NCBI): domain Eukaryota; kingdom Metazoa; phylum Chordata; class Actinopteri; order Siluriformes; family Plotosidae; genus Porochilus; species Porochilus rendahli. The sequence goes on from JBCNYG010000001.1 coordinate 13,413,886, forward strand.
GCATATAACCGAGCGAACAGAGCTGTAGCTATCCTCTGCAACCACCAGAGGGCAGCACCTAAAACATTTGAGAAGTCTATGTTGGCTCTTCAGGAGAAGGTAAAACAGAGGACTTTTCCTGTGAATTATTAATCATGTTAGTAATCCTGTACTTGCTGTAATGATGTTTCGGTCGTTCTCATTGACTGTGAGAAGTAATGACGAGGTTTCCTGTTATTTTGTTTGCTAAACCTTAATTATTTGAGATCCTTTACAGTCAGATTCATGTCTGTGACAAGCACCTAGTGTTCTCATGTCCTGTAGCTTCTTAGTCACTCTATTTAACACACATGGAACTGATGATAACCCTGAATGTCTTCCTACGTTAACGGAATGGCCGGAGGTGAGTTAGTGTGTCGGGAAAGCTGAAGTGACGAGCTGATATTTGGGCAAGGATTTTGTCATCGTTGTGTAATCAGCTGTTTATTATTCCACAGACTCATCAGTTAGTTTGTTTTAATGTGCATTTATCATTTGAGAGATCAGTTTCTTTTCTCTTTGGCCAGTTTGCCACCGCTCATTCGAAAATGGAAACCAGTCCAAACGTACCTCGCTAGCACTTCTATTTGTATCCCCCGAGAAGCGTAGAGGATAGTGTTCTCAAGGCTGTCTGCTTCCCCTGCCGCTGCAGACCCGTCTTGTTAACACTCTAGCAATGCCTGTTTTTTTTTTTCATGGAGTTATTTATTAGTTATGTTAAAACTGGGTCACCTTGGCCTATTTTTCAAGGTCACAGAGGTCAGTTCATCATACATCTATATGTGTTAAGTTAGTGGACGATTTGTCTGTGTCTGAAATTGCAGCACTGACCATCCGTCCTAAATCTGAGTAACGTTCAGTCTTTTGCGATGGAAATGCAAGAAATGCAAGGCCATGGCGGGCGGTTTCCTTGACTGCGTCCTTATCTGCGTGTGGCGCCCCATTTGTACCAGCGGTACAACTCCTCAGTGTTGTGTGGGGGTTTGTTTGTTTGTTTTTTTTCTTCTTTTTAATGACGTGACCTGGGGTGTCCATGTTGACGATATAGACTTTATGCACTGAGTGTCTTGAGAAAGTGTGGTGCACCATCGGGGGGGCATGGTTACTGTATACTGCTTGAATACTGCAAGAGGCCAGAAAAAACTTTCCATTCAATCATTCATATTAGCTTCCAGGAAGCAACTCAAAAAAGGCATATCGGAGGAAAAAATCATTCTTAAATTTCACCACAGATAAGATGAAAAGTCTGGTTGTTTATTTATTAATTTTATTGATTTTTGCCCAATTGTAATTGCACAGGAAAAAAAAAAAGCACAAGCTCGGCAACGATAGACTTGAGAATCTTGGTATACCCGTGAACAGAAATGAAAATTCCCATTTTTTTTGTTTGTGCCCTGTGCTCCTTACTGATCGCCTCTGTTTTTGCTTATCCGTCACAATTGTTTCTCATCTCCAAACAAATTTAGTAAAATACAAAAGACAAACTGAATAAACAGAATACAAAGCTTTCAAATGATCTTGTATTTTTATTGCTCAGCACTTTGTTGTGCTGTCTTCAGCAGCAACAACTGCAATTAAATTCTTCCAGCGCCAGGAGATCAGTTTTGTACAATATGGTTTTAATTCGTTGTTTTTCGACCATGAGCTGCCCTTTTGAGGTCCTGCTAAGTAATTTCAATGGGATTCAGGATTGGATTTTAGGAAAATCTGAAGAGGGTAATTACTTTTTTTTCTTATGGGGCTGTAGATAAATTATTTTTCACTTAAATAGAAATAACAATATTGAAGGCGCAGTTTACAGAAATCACAAAAAGACAGATAAATAAAAATGTTTACAAACAACTACAGGATTGAATATGGTTGAAATATAAAATACAGCTCAGACACGGGGCACATCCCACAATCCACTCACAAAATAAGCCAGCGTTACATTCGATTGGACAAATATAGCTGCAATGTGTCAGATTGTTCTTCTTTATATGACATATTGTTCATAACTGTTCAGCAGTGCATATCTTGACGAGATGACGTGAATCATACAACTGGAACCATTAGTACTAGTGGCAAAAGTTTTCTATTTCTATAAAGTAAAAAATAGCGGTTGTACTTAAAGGCTATATTCCGACTGCAGCGCAGGAACATCTCCGCATCCCGTTTTGACAGCTAGTATCTGACTCCATGCTGAACTGATTATGTCTGTTTCACTACAGCACATTGCTCTCCAGCAGCCTAATCAAAGCCTGATATTCACCGAGTGTAGAAATGACGCATCACGTCAATGCTTCGACCTCTTTAGGTGGTCTAACCAGTGTGTTCTCTTAAATCGGATACTTGCACAGCGTTATCTTTGCAGATACTTAACTTAGGTGAGATAAATAAAAGAAATGTGAAACACACTACGCCCTGCGATGGCCTGGCGAGCTGTCCAGGGTGTACTCTGCCCTCGCCCAGAGTCGGCTGAGATGGGCGCCAGCC
>JBCNYG010000001.1:13442798-13467746 GCA_039654305.1 Porochilus rendahli
GTTTGTGCTGCAGTTGGGCGGGTGTGTGTTGTTAAAAGAAATGATTTAGCTGTGATGATGTTAAAGTAACTTTCCCTTCATTTCTTACTGTGACCCTTACCCCCCCCCCCCCCCCACCACCACCACATACAAATTACACCAAAGTAGGATCTACCGTTTATGCTGGTTTGAGCTGTTCAGAGATTTCAGCTCAAAGATTTGCAGTCAGGATTTCAAAGCTATTAAAAAGTTTTATTCATTACTCGGGTGACATCACCAGCCCCCACAATGTCCAAATCACACCAAAGTGGTCTCAATCGTTTGTGCTGTTGAAAGGATTGATTTTACAGTTATCACATTGTACCACCACTACCACATCCAAATTACACCTAGACATAGGCCTAAACAAACAGGACTGTCAAAAGATTCCTTACAATAAAGCACAGTTAAACAATTAAATGGCACTATTTTCATTAATAAGATGCTGGACATGAATAACTTTAAAATCATGATAGCAATCAATCACAAACGAACAAGAACGGTTGAGATCACTTTAACCTGGTGTGGGGCTGAGTGACCTCACAGGTCAGAAAATGCATTTTATAATTACTTAAACACCTTAATAGCACAAACAAAAATTTCGGCACAAACCTAACACAAATGAATGACAGTGCTAGTTTGAAATTTTGAGAATTTCACATTAGATGGAAGCTCTTGCGGCTTGTGGGCCGCTGCAGGTCCGTTTCTAACCATTAGATGACAAGGTGATGGGAAATGCCGAAAATTGGACTGATGAGAGACGACAACCTTACTCCAGTACCCTGTGGTCAAATTCTTATGGTCTTTAATAAACTTCAACCTGAATCTTCACTTCACTTTAACTCTGCATGAAGGAAACTGACTTTCGATCCATGAATGCAGTGCACTCAATTAACAGCTGGCTGTTAATTGCCATTTTTATAGCCTTTTTTGCTTGCTGTCATCCTATGCCAGTTCAGTGACATTCAAACTAGATGAAGATCATCCTGGCCAGTGGAGAATCATTTTTGCCCTCTACCAGTCTGTAACTTTGTTGTCCCCAATGTCTGCTGCTTGACTTTGTTCCTTTGAACTGAAATTTTAAAGATTGTAAGCAATCTGATGCTCATTGTATCCCTCTGACCGTAAAGTCAGACTGGTATCTTCCCGTTCTCACACAAACCTTTCGGCAAGATGAATAGACATTTTGTGTTTTAATTAAATTGAAGGTACCACTAGCACTATTTATTACCATTCCAAGCCGGTCATATAGTGATGACCACAGCAGTGCTTTTTATTCTTTTTCTTTTAATTAAATACGATTTGGTTACGCTTATTGGAACCTCGTTAAGTAAAATAAAGGAGTTGCTTATGTAGGAATTCCACCATATATATCTATATAAAGCCAGAAGTATAATTTTGCTTTGATGATTACAATTCAGGGTGAAATGTGTAGCCTAAATGATTTCCTGAAGTTGTCCATCACCATCTCATTTCACGGCTGCAGGTTGGTGTGAGACATTGCCTCATAAATTGAAGAAGTCCTCATCAGTACAACTGGACAAAAGCTACGGCAAACTCTACAAACACAGTCAGTGTCATTACATGCTCAAACACCTCCAAGATGGAGAGCAGATCAGTGTGCATATGCCTCCTGATATTGTTGGACACTGGGTGTCTGAGAGGTACAATCTCTGCTTTTGTCAATACTCTTCTCATGGAAATATTGTATCACCTTATTCTTATTTTTAAGTGTGCGGGACTCGTTAATGTAATGTTTAGGATGGCGTGATCTTGAGGTCTGAGTATCACATCACCTTTTTTGTTTTCAAGCTGCGAGGTGAGACCTGGACCTGAATTCCTCACTCGATCTTACCACTTCTCCTCAAACCACACCTTCCAGGCCCTTCAGTTCTATTATAGGGACAACCACTGCACAAAGCCAGGTTACACACTCCTCATTGAAGGCCGTGTGCACCCTCGTCAAGCGTCGTGGCTCGTCCGTGGAGGCACGGAGGCAGACTACGAGCTGAGTCGAGTGCTGCTGACGAGCCACAGCCTTCCGGTAGCCAAAGAGCTCCAGGAGAAACTGGCGATGACATGTGGTCTAACAGAGCACCTGGAGCCAGAACTCAGCTATGAGTTGCGGGGAGAGGGCTCTGATCGTGACTGCACCCACGGCTTAGACTTCAGCATGCAGGAGCTCCAGCTGCTACGTATGGAGAGGCGCTTTCGACCCAGCGAGCCTGAGAGACAAGCGGAGGAGTTATTTGTGGGGGACGTGCACACGGAGCGCACTCAGAGGCGAAACCACAGGCCTACAGGCTATCAGCCCCCCCTGCAGAATGCCAAGGTCAGTGCTTCACCTCAGCTTTAGCGCTTGTACAGGAGAGCTAAAGCAAGTATTTTACTTTCTTCTGAAACTTACTTCCATTATCTAGTGAACAATTGAAAAGTGGAATAGAATGCAATGTATATTTGCCGTCCACTTTATTAGGAACACCTGTACATCTGCATATTCACGCAATTATTTAATTAGCCCATTATATTATATTTATTGGGTCAAGAGCTTCAGATAATGTTTCAGCGGCAGAAAATCACACTGGGTTGTACTGGTGTCAGTCGAGAACAGGACTCTGAGGACTCCAGTGGACCGAAGGACTCACGTAGTGTGGACAGCTGAAGATTGGAGGTGGGGTCTCGTTCTTGGTTGACACCAGTGGAACCTAATGTAGTCTTCTGCTATTGTAGCTAATCTACAGTTTACCGTGGGTTACTATAAACTTCTTGTCGGCTCAAACCTGTCTGATCATTGTACATTAATTGGACGCCTTTTTAAAGAGCGGCTTAGATTTATCATGTTTTATACAACCGAGCAATCGAGGGCCTTAAGGGCCTTGCTCAAGTAAAAAATTTGTGATACTGGAGCTTGGACCCCACTGAGACACCACTGCCCAGTGTTGTACACATGTTCCTAATAAAATGAACACTGAGTGCTGTGAAAGTATGCATTTTTTTTACTTCTGGTCAAATAAATATGGCAGTAAGCCTTTTTATCTGAAAGTCAGCAGAAGATTTGTTTTGGTGATGGGAGACTGTATGTTCTGTGAATCTTTTGCACTCGTTTTTCAGTTTTAGCTTAAACACAGTTTACAGTTTAAAAGGAGCTTAATTTTCTCATCTGGAGCCCGAAATCAACTAAAAGTTCCTCTGGCTTTAGCACTTAAACCCAAATATCACATAATGATGGGTTTACACTGGGGCCATGATGTCCATGATCTCCACAATTTGAGTTGTGATGAGCGTGGTGGGTTGTAGGATCGAATCGTGAAGATCTTGAGGGAACTTGTTGGAATCGTGATCATGACAAAAATTTTGACAGTTAAAAATTTTGCCATTATTACAATGTATTACGATTTTTTTTGTTGATTGTAGTAGAGAGCGGTAGAGCTTAACAGACCTTAACTGAGCGTAACAGACCTTGATCTGCCATCGTAGGGGATCTTGATGAACTTGAAAACATGATTCCTTTAAGTTTCCTCTCTTGGATGCACCCTGCCCTCTTTTTATACTCCAGTAGTGCTCCAAGCGTGGCTATAAATTGTGGAGCTCAACGCTTTTTTTTGAATCGTGGACATTGTGGCCCCAGTGGAAACCCAGCATAACCAGAGAGATATAGATGACTAGCATTAAAAGGCAGTAGATTGGTACAGCCACCAAAAAAGCAACGAGTCTTCGATGTCCTTTAATGACAATAAACATCTGGTGGAGTTGCGCAGCCAAATAGGCACTGATTCATACTGACATTTTCACAACACATCCTGTTTTATGTCGAACTAAGTATCACTGCTAAGTAATAAATGGCTAAATGAAAATGAATAACGGCACAATCATCCATATATTACAAAGGTCCCTTTGCCTATGAATATTAATAGCCTTCTTGGACCAAGAAGGATGCTGGCAGTCATGGCATTACCTTGTAGACCTCTGTCACATTGTGTGTGTGCAGTCGAAAGCACAAGGTACACACAAAACTAAAAAATAGATGAAATGTTTCACTGGAATATGTTTAATTCATGAAGTTCTATTTATTTTAAAGTACACATCTGCTGTACACTTGAAGTCAAATGTGACATAGTATTATGATTCATTCATGTCAGTTAGGCTGCCCTCATCTTCCTGTGTGTGCTTTAGGTAGCTGTCATGCCCTTCCTTGTACATGCCGAGTGCATTATGTATTCATTGGCTCTGACTTTCTCCAGCCATGCAGTTTTGTTCTAGTATTACCGCGATCTGACGTCAACCACTCCACTATTTCAAACAAGACTGATACAGAACAAATATCAACATTTCCCCTGCCGTTTTAGTGTGATTTCAGCTGGTGTCAGAGCGTACCCAAGCTGCTGATCCACTTCTATCCCCTGTCTGCTTCAAAGGGAATGAGGAAATAGAGCTGCAAAGGGCATCGTTCTGAATTCCAGCTCTGACTTGGTGCGTGCCTAAGGCGCTGTGGCAAGGCTAAGGGAAAACTGCAGCCAGACTTAAGAGGTGGAACAGGAGCTTTCGGCTGGATTAATGCCTTTCATGTGGGCGCTCTTACCCATATACTCACTTGCACTGCTCCTCATTCTGATGGCTACAAAAAAAAAAGCGTTATGAAAGATGCAGTGTAGATGTAGTTAATGAATTCTAGTTTGAAGCTGAATAATTTATTAGGTGCGTGTTGAGTCATGGCAGCCGAGAAGTAGCAACTGATCAGAAGGCAACCTCTTGCTTCCATTAAATATTCTAGGTGTATATTAGCCTTACCAAGTGAAGGGCAGGCTTGGCAGTCGAAGGTGGATTATATTTTCACTACTCTCACGCTTACTACAGTAACGACGTTAATGTTATTGAACCGAGAACAAGAATCATACCAAACTGTCGTTATTGTTAATTACTCATTTAAACGTCTTTTCAATCCAAAAGGAAGACTTATATGGCTTATATACTTATAAAGGAAACCCATAAACTAAAGCTCACATGCTCAAACCGCATTCTACAACGACTAGCCTTTAGCAAAGACTCAGGGAAAAAAAAGCCATTAAAGACCTCTTCTTTAAACCAGCAAACAAATTGATGCTTTGTTTTTACCGATACTTATTTTTATTGCTGTCATTACTTATGAAGTGCTTTGTGTTGTAAACCCATGACTTACAACCACAAAGCCCTGCTTTTTCATGTTGGCTACATGATTACAAGTGCCTTATTGACTTGGAAAGACAGCAGGGGTTCTCTCACCCTCTATCAGCGTTAAGTGATGTCAGTGTGCCTGTCTGAGATTGTACGAGCCAAAAAGAATCACAGACTTGGACCTCACGTATCATTTTCCAAGTGGATTTTTCCATTTTTTTAATGATAGTTTTTGTATCTTCTGTATTCTTTTTCTTTTTCAGGCTTATGATAATAGCTGTGTGCCATGTCAGATTATTTCTGTAGCAGATTTTCATCATCCACCCGTTTTGCCATCACGGATTGATCACCTCCTGCATCTCTATGGTAACTGGGTTAGTAAGCGCTGTGAGGTTCGCCCGGGGGTGCTCTTCCTCACCCGTCATTTTGTCTTCCACAAGGAAAGCAACGTTTGGGAAGGCCATTACTATCACTTCTCAGATCCGGTGTGCAGGCATCCTACATTCAGCATCTCAGCTAAAGGTCACTACAGCCCAGGCACTCCCTCCACCATAGTCATGGGAGGCACCGAATACACTTTCACAGGTAGACCTGTTTAAAGCTCCCCAAGCAATAATTATTTAGCAGGTGGTGATGGTGCTAATGAACAAGTGTCACTCTGTTAAAAGATTTTTTTCCCCATAGCTCAGTTCTGTTCTTCAGCTTTGTGTATAAAGCTACCTAATAATTCTATATATTGAGTATTAAATATGAGCATAAATGTAAAACATCAACAAATCTGTATCTAAAGCAAGAATATCTGAAGCAATGTAACACGAAGATTCATTAATTAATTGGGATTATTTTCTCGTGGCAGTGACGCAGATGAAAGTCACTCCCATGGACGTGGCCACTACCTCGCTCCTGAACGTCTTCAGTGGGAATGAATGTGGAAATCAAGGCTCCTGGAAGTTAGGGGTTCAACAGGATGTGACTCCAACATCAGGCTGTGCAGCCCTGGGTATCCGTCTTCCTCACACCGAATACGAGCTGTTCTACATGGGACGAGATTCGGCTGGACATCGCCTCCTCTTTAACGGACAGAGACCTACCAATGGCTCAAGCCCCGACCGTCCTTACAAGCGTGCCACATCCTACCAGCCACCACTGATCCACTGCAGCTCTGGCCAGAAAGGCATTGGAAAGGAGGGAGGCCACCACTTCAGGCTCGGGAACGGATGCAGCACCCTGTCTCAGTACCTGGTATATGTCTTCATTTTGGTCACACTTTTCTTTTCAGTCATATAGACTTAGACGAGCAAGTGTGTGCATAATGCTGTGCATGTGCACAAGAAATAAAAAACTGAACCGTGGAGAAACTGTTCTATATACAGGACCCAAGCTCTGGGTCGAATTAATTAATTGTCGAGTATGTTGAGGAACAGCGACCTGTTTCGAAGTAATGTTGATCAGTAGTTTGTGGTGTTTGTTACCATCATCTAAGTGGACTGTTCATTTTAAAATAGATAAATCATCACGACTAGAGGAAAGCATGCATGTTGATTACACAGTAAAAGTGGGTCAGCCATATGCCATCTACTGCATGCACTGTATCAAAGGGATCAAGTTTCGGTTTTATTGATGTAAAATCAAATGAAATCAAACGAAATGTACAGTAGTGTGTACAGAGATGTCAAGCATACACTGAAACAAGAATGTTAGATTTTCTTTTTTATTTAATTTTAATTTTTCTTATTTCCCAGTGGCTCAATGTTAAATACCATATACAGTCAGAGTGGTCATGGTTCAGTTAACAGTTGCCTCACAAATGAGTATATAATTTGCATAAAGTAAATGCTAAGACTTGATAAGAGTAAGGTGTGTCTGTCAGGTGACTGAGAGAAAATAATGTACATGGAAGGAGGCACAGTCTCTCAGCTGAATTCTTCACATTCACGAAAATAAAATGATTGTAAATTTGAAGCTCGTTTTCACTGTGAAGAGGCCAACCAGCAACACACAGCATTATGTTGTTTTTTTTTCCTGTTCGGTTGTAAATGTTGATAAAGGATTAGATTAACATGTACAACACGCTAAAAACATTCCAACACATATTAAACCACATAAAGAAAGCAAGGACAATTATTTATATTTATTCGTCATAGATTTTTTTTTTTATCATAAAGGTCTCTACACAGTGCCAGCAATTTGACTGAAGTTGATGTATTAATAAATGTACAGTGAATCCTGTCCCACCCTTGGAAGGATAAAGAAATGCCCCTCACCAAAAAAAACTAAACAAAAAAAAGCAACCATGGAAATGGGAAGAAAACTGAGAGACTTTGTTCTTCTCTGTTCTGAGTGTGTATGGGCACTAACCGTGTGAGACTGCAAAAAGGCAAGGCCTGTTTGAATGATTCTGTACACAGACGCATTTTTTCCCCCGCCGCCTTAGGCCAAACTAGCACTGATGCGACGCTGAACGACAAAAACACACGCTTCGCCCCTCAGGCCCAGAGGACACTGGAAGGAGCTGGGCAGAACACGCATTTATCCTACAACACAAACTTCCCAAGGAAGAATCCGATGAAGATAGCCGCAATAACAACGAGCAGTGAGGGGAGCGATTTGGAACTGGTTTCCTTCCTCATCATGGCTGCCGTGTTCGAGACCACATTTTCTGATCGCTGGACCTTCCTCATTCGTAGACCCTCATCCTAACAAACAATAATAATAATAAAGAAGAATCGAGTTATACCTCCAAATGTTGGAGAGCAAGAAGGCATTTATTACACCTGCTAATAAATAAACAAATAGGTGTTTGTGTAATGAGCTATATGTAGTTTCTGCGGTCATTGTAATAAATGTTTTGCTCTACACAGCACATAAGGCCTCTTTGTTCAGTTCCTCGTTACCTTAAGTTGTCGGTTCTCATCTCCCAGTTTGCTCAATTCTAACTGCAGCCTCTTGCACTCCTCCAACAGCTTTCTCATCTCTGTGTCGTCCATAGCCATGCTGCCGGGTTTGACTGCCGATGTGCTGTCTCCCTTGGAGGAGTTAAGGACAGGGGCAGCTTTGGTTGAATCGATGTCATTCTGTTTAGAACAGTAACAAACAGCTTTACACACATGAGCTGAGACTAGTGCAAGTTTACCAGTAAAACAAAGACAAGTGTGAGTTTCCATTACAGATGATACGAGCCCAGTTTATCTGTCATTAGCTGATGTGACTATTCTTAGAGAACTGCTGAAAAAGAAGGCTCTTACCTGCCAAGTGATAAATGTATTAATTTGTATACTATTCATGAGTATCTTTTTTTGAACCACAAATAATTTATAACTAGTACGGACCAAGTCTCAGTTTTTGTTCGTTCCAGTGAGTAACCGGTGATTTAAAACCACGATTAAATAGCTTCTAAGTTAAAATTAAAAGCCTGTATTCATAAATATCATAAGGCCTTTCCCCTAACCTGGCCGACCCAAAAAAAAGTTGGCATGTGGAAAAAAAAACTAAACTTAACTTACCGACCTCTCAGTTTAGTAAGCGATCAGATTTTTTTCATGTGTCGAAGCACCTGGCGGCTGGTTATTTTGTTTACGTAACAATGACCTATGGACTAAGCAAAAGCGTTTCGGATTTGTTAGTGACTTGCCGCATCAGCCGATGAAAATGCGTTTAAGTGTGCAACCAGTTGCAACACTATATTCTATGTTTGTGTTGGGGATTTGTGTTATTTCTGTGATGAAACGGTTCTTGTGGTGCTGCTGGCTGTGAAAACCATGCAGGCAGCGGATCTCAAAGAAATCTCTCTTCACCGGTAAGTGTTATTTATTCTTTGTAAAACTGTAGTGATGCAGTAATTTACGGATAACCGCACAGCATTCCAGGCGCAGGAACTTAATACTACAGACATCAGTCGGCTTAATAAAGTACACACTGATCTGCACAACACACAGTGTAGGGAGAAGCGAGTCGAGGCCTGCACTGACAAGATGCTACAAGCGCAGAAGGAGAAGCTGTCTGAAGATTTGGGTCATTTTAAAAGATATTACCATGATTGCGCTGGTAGCATGTGGTGCTTATTTAAGAGGATTTAATTGAATGATGTTTTCATGTATATTCATTTTTACTTTAGACTAAGAGCAACTTATTGTTCACATTCACAAATACAGAATAATTATGATTTTGGACACATGAGTTCTGACAAACTCACTCATTCATGGTTTTGGGGGTATACTCTCGAAAAAACAAACAAACCAAAAAAGCCTACCTACTGACCCTATTTCTTTGAGCCCATTAGGGAAAAGAGGATAATTTTGGCTAACCACCAATCTTTAGTCTTACACTACCACTTTATCATTTCCTCTTTCTTAAATTTTTTTTTTTAAGAAATTATAAATGCTTTTTTTTAACCATTAACCCGTGTGAACTACTTGGACTATAATCAATTGAAAAGGTGCTAAAATATTAACCTTATATACACCTGCTCACGAAATTCTGACATGGCTCCCTTTCACAAACCAGACTCTGTCTGTCTCTCCCTGACACTGTGAAAGTCAAACACACTGCCTGCAGGTGTGAAGTAATCTCCAGAAGCGGAGGCTGCGCAGCTGCCCACACAGCTCTGCATCCTAGGGGGTCCTGAGCCCCGCTACAGGATCATATATACCTGCCTTTAAAGGACAGAGTGGAGCAATATACTACAAATATACACAATTACAAACATGATCTGGTAGCACAGGTGGTTTAACATTGATTATTAATTGCAATCATGTGATCATCAGAAAAAAGCAGAAATATGTTTGTTGCCTTTGCTGTTATATATTGATACGTGTCTAAAATGGCATCATAAGAATAGCACGGCTCCTTTAAAGACTGATTGTGCACACGTATGGTGAGTGTGTGGTAAAGCGAGAAAGAGATTGTGCGAGCGTGGTGTTCGGAGTAGAGAGAAAGCGTAACAGTAGAGTGAAGTTACAAGATGCATATTAATAATTCCTGCAGCTCTTCAACATTAAGAAGTCTCTTGTTTCTCCCCTACTGACTACGGGAGGATTTAATCTCAGAGATTGCAACTTTAGCCCAGGAGGAAATAAATAAATCCTTCTCCCCTGTGTTTCCTGACTACAGTGTGGAGCAAAAGCAAGCAAAGATAACACCAAGTTTTCTTCTTCTCGCTTCCTTTCAGTAACTGGTCTCCGTGTTCATTTGTATCGCCTGTCTTCTTGGTTTAATTATCCGTTTAACGAGTTCATGTTCCGTGTTGCTTTGCTTGACAAGTTTGTCTGTCTTGCTTTTTATTCTGTGTGAGACTGAGTGGTGGTGGTTATTAACAATAAATCTGTGGGTTTGGGTTTTTTTGCTGTCTGTCAACAAATTAGTCAGTGATATAGAGCAACCAATCAGCATCAACTCAGCAACACAGCAACCTTATTGGGTTTCCTGTGGTGGGTATGTGTGGACATAGGACAAACATCTAAGTCATGTTCCATGTCTAAGGTGCCCAACATTAAATTTTATAAAGGTCCTTCAGAGTATGCACCCAAACACATTTAAAATATAAATGGAGAGAGAAAAACAGTATTACGGTTAGCCACTTAACTAACTTTAGCAAGCACATTAATAGGATTAGGACTCCTTCATCGTTGCTGTACAGAGAACACTGAAATTTGTGAAGGAGTATCGAGAGCAAGCATAGAGCCGCTATGTCTCTGTGTGCCACCATCTTGTTTAATATTACAATTTGAGATCATTTTCCAAATTAAACCACGGAGAGCACTTGAATTATACTTTATACTACATCGTCTTAAAACATTGATGATAAAAATTCATTAACTTTTTACGACTCTGTCCTAACGAGAGCTGTATCTAACATTTAACTGAAGATTACTGCATAATGTCAGACTCGAGACTGAGATTATAAATACGTTTCCTCACTCCATTACTAGTCACATTATATTAGGGTTTAACACTAGGGCAGGACAGCTAAAAGCTCCACATCCCTCTCTGCTCATTCGGTATTCTAAATGTCACCTCTCTGCTGATTACTCAAGCTGTTAAAGGAGGAGTGTGCACAGCACTACTCACCATTTTATCATTTTCTGAAGGCAGCTCAAAAACACATCTGAGCTTCGAGTCCATGAGGTCCTCTGGCTTTGCATCCTTCCACTGTGAGCATGGAAAGAAAAGAAGATACGTTTATTGAACATGACGTAGGCTACGTGTAAAAAAAGGTTTATAAAATCTCTTTTCAACCTCAAAAGTGGCAGCACGCCACTGAATAGATCCTTTATCGACCTTTAGAACTTAACCAATGATCATGGAACGAAATATCTGTGGTAACAGTGAAGGAAGAATAAATGATGAAACCACAAGAATGTGCAGGGACGTGAAGATAAAGAATTCATCAGCTGTGTTTGAAAAAGCAAATGGCTTTTTTTGAATGTGCTACTTCCTACAGGTCAGCGAGACCACAGCCAGACCTTGGGACACTCGCTGCGTAAGGGAATAAAGTGTGTAAGCTTATACTGCCCTCTGCTGGTGAACACGGTGAATGACTCCGTTTAGAAAAGCCTGACATCAACAAACCACAAAGTAGAAAAAAAAAAAGCAAGACACTGAACAGAGATAAATGGAAAATGCTTACCACTGCTTCCAAGTCAGTTATGTTGGGTGGAGCATAAATGGTCTGCACCATGAATTTATGTTTGCTTTTTTCATTTGGGTCGTAGTCAAAAGGCTGCAGCATTACTGGAACAAAACATAATAATAATAAATAAATAAATGTACATAAAGTATTATTATTCATTCAAAATACTTTTGCGCCGTTTCTGATTGGTGGAAAGCCACCAACTAATTTTTGGTGTCCTTCTACGAGCCACCACCGTATTCAATCACCGAGATTGGATAAGCTGAAAAATGATGGCATGCAACCACGAATTATTCGAATACTCATCCTCACAGAAATCATACATAATAAATCTTGGTTAATACAATATACGGCGAAGCACTGCGACTGAGCTGTTAAAGCGTCATTTTATTTTCTCATTATATACGCTGTTGTAAATCAGAGAGTGAACAGCACTGACCAAGGCAACGGCCGCACAAGGTTCCTCCTCCTTGATCTGAATAATTCTCCATATCCTACTTCACCTCATTCAATAAGTGTTTATTATTACATTTCTGATATCATCACACCTAACCATTCTGTAACAACCAAAACAAATCTGAGCGGCAAAAAGCTACCCTTCATTATTAAATAAAATTAATAAAGAATTCGACACGATTCTGGTCTCAGGGTGACACTTTAACCCCCAAGATCTGCGTTACAGAATAAATAAAAAATAAATTATCAGCGATAATAACGGAGTTGTGTGCTCCATTTAATCCACTCCTGAAAATCTTAGTTTAATGTGAAACATCTAACGGTGGCTGTAAGAGGAGAGCAGGTAAACAGAGCTAAAGTATATATACACACATTAGATTTAAATCAATAATACAGTATTCAGACCATTGCTAAGACCATTGCTAATCTAACACACCTTTACTATAGCGTTGAAAAACCTCTGTGCGGGGACGTGTGTGTGTGTTATTGACTGGCTGCTGGTTTACTAATCTGATACATTACACCACACCACACATACCTGTAAATTAATAATCAGTTCATGGAAATCGAAGGGTATTAGTGTCCCGATCATGTCTGAATTCTAGGTCATGTGTATTTTTGGTACACACTGGGATAGATGCATCTAATTATCAAAACATACAGCTAGTGAACTGACTCCTGTTCCCACATGAACCGGAACTTGGTCAGGTACTACATTCGAGCTGTTGCTATCAATGCGGTGCAACGGCTGAATGAATCAGACATGGAACAATGTGCGTCATTCCCGGCCCCCAGAGCTACGCAACTGTAATGAATAAGGTTCAATTAGACCAGATGGGACGGCAGCATTAGGAAATTCTGCGAGACAGGAGACGCTGCTAAACAGAATGTGTCTTGATCGGGCTGTTACGGTTTCAGGGTTAGTCACACTGTATGACAACAATGTCATTTTCAAAACACAGATTACAATGCATTATCTGTCTATTACCTTTTTTTCCCCAGTGTGTGTGTGTGTGTTTTTAACCTACTTAAGTTCTTTACACCACTCTTACTCATCCCTTTGTGCCTGCTTGTGACTCCTTCTAAATCGCACTCCAATAACCTTCATTTCTCTGCGCAGGATACGCAGCCGTACTGAAAGCGTTTCTACCTCTGCTGCCCACTTTATTATACACAATGGCACATCAACCGCACAGAGGAACATGACGCTGTTCATAATAACTACACAAAAGTAAGATCTATTTTTACCGAGCAGTGCTGCACGTCTGTGCTACTTTGATTACTCAATTTTTTGGCTCAGTGCACCCTTTTCTCACAGTCCTCCTCTCTTTCAGCTTATAATACTTAAACAAGCCACATATATATCAAGCTGTGTATGAATGGGTGTATTCGTAAAGCATTTAAGGGTTTTTACAAAAGAAACCTGGTACTCCTATCATTTCAGAAAATTATTCCGATGTTCCTGCTTGTGTGTAAATTTACATATAAAGAAGACTAACTCGTTTAAACCTCAACTGGACTGACTGTCATTTTAATATACGGAACATACTGACAAGTTTAAATTGCTCATTGTTATTTAAATCGGCTTTAAAATAGCTTTGATGATTTTTTGAAAAAGATTTAGAGATATGCTTTAACCTCATTCCACACACTGTACACTCAAAAACACACCCTCATGCCAAGTTTTTAAATCCAGTGGAAATTATGGTGGTTGCAACGTCAGATTTTTTTACAAGATGGTTCTAGGTTCAAGTCCCGGGCTTCTGTTCTCCGCGTGTTTGTATGGGTTTCCTGCTGGTACTCTGGTTTCCTCCCACAGTGCAGAGACATGCACATTAGGCTAATTGGCTGTTTAAAATTGCCCCCCAAGTACCCCTTCATCCTTCTGGGAGACTTCAACACCCATGTGGGTAACAACAGTGTAACCTGGAAAGGTGTGATTGGTAGGTATGGCCTCTCCGACGTGAACCCGAATGGTGTTTTGTTAGACTTCTGTGCTTGGCACAGTTTGTCCATCACAAACACCATGTTCGAACATAAGGGTGTTCATAGCTGTGGCCAGAAGGTCATTAGGGGCGGTGTGTGGAAGGAGTTTGGTGAGGGCCTGGAAAGCGACTATTGGTTGGCCGCAAAAAGGATCTCGATCTAGATTAGAGAGGAACGATGTGGTATTCGTCTTGGCTGCAGCACTCTCGACCAGCACTACACACTTTCAACCGTGTCGCTCGGGCTATCTTGATGGGGTGTGATCTGGAAGTACGTGTAACGGACCCATTGCTATGGGCCATTAGGTCTCCTTATCACCGGCGCTTGATCTGCATATGGTAACAGGTCAAATTTGTTTCCGGTGAGGGTTGGACTACTCAAGGCTGCCCTTTGTCACCAGTCCTGTTCATAATTATAATCCAAATCATCGGAGTGATTCACAGCTGAGTGTGAAGCGGCCGGGATGAGAATCAGCACCTCCAGGTCCGAGGCCATGGTTCTCAGTCGGAAAAGGGTGAAATGCTCCCTCCAGGTCTGGAATGAGGTCTTGCCCCAAGTGGAGGAGTTCAAGTATCTCGGGGTCTTGTTCACGAGTGAAGGAAGGATAGAGCGGGAGATCGACAGGCGGATCAGTGCAGTCTCTGCTGTATAGCGGAGCTTATACCAGTCCGTCGTGTTGAGCCAGAAGGCAAAGCTCTCGATTTACCAGCTGATCTACGTTCCAACCCTCACCTATGGGCACAAGCTTTGGGTAGTGACCGAAAGAACAGGAACAAGCGGCTGAAATGATTGTTCTCAGAAACGGTGGTCCGCCTCGGGCTGCAGATTGTGACCCGGTTTGAGAGTACATTTTTTTTCCCCATTTGAAATCAATCTCCAGATTTGACTGTTTACAATACTGCATATATAATGCGGAAATAAAATAAACAACCTTACTGAGATGTGTGCTGTTTGTGTGAATGTATTTTGAGCAGTGAATAACAGCCGCAGAGACTGCTTCCAGTCGGTGACATGCCGACACCCCTATGTAAAGCGACCGTACAATAAAACAACCCGGTACATGTTCTCACACTAGTTGCACGCACTATTTTTTTAACGTATTCTTGAACGTGGGTCAGCAGGATTTGAAAGGTGCGTAGTTTAGCTCCAGGCACCCTGTATTTGTGAATATTGCCTTGGGAAAAACGGACAGTAACCTTGAGTCCATTATTTTCCATTTCGACCCACAACAAAGCACCTGGACGTAATCTTGCCACTAGCGCATGAAGGCAGCATAACACTGCAATATTTTTAGATTATGTATTAATACCATGGAAACACCGTAGTAACTGCCCTAATGTCGTTTAACTGCGTGAGCATAACTTACCAGAGATAATGACTGCACAACCAGGATCGATGGAGCCGCTGTTGGGGCGCACGCAGTAGCGACGAGGTGCAGTTGTCTTCACTTTGAAGAATACTTTTTTGTCGGACGGGTTAGTGAGCCTGAGGTTGGTGGTCACAACATCTGTAAACGGGCCTGTGAGTAAAAATATCTTTAGTATATTTAATTGGCTTCTTAACAGTAAAACCTTTTAACAATATTTATCACTTGCTTATAATAAGCAATATGCAGCATGCTAGGAAAAAAGTGTCTGGGCCTCATTGCACAAAAATTACATTAAGAAGGTAAAGAAGGAGGGAAAAGAATTAATCAGTGTCCTTAAAGTACCATTTACAGCCACCGGATTCACAATCCATATTTTCTACAGCGTTTAGCATTTAGGCAATCTTTAGCGTATATGATTGGTCCACTTTTTTTTTTTAATATACCGTAATAATTCCATAAGGAAAAAATTATACTTATGCATTTAACCCATCCACAGTGAGCACACACACACGTGAACAGTGAGCACAAACATACTTGGAGCCGTGGGCTGCCACACACTGCAGCTCCCGAAAAGCATTTGGGGGTTAGGTGCCTTGCTCAAGGGCACTTCAGCCATGAATGTAGAGGAAGGGAAGGTGCAACTCACTCCGCCCGCCCCCACACATTTTTCCTGATGCTTCAGGATTCAAACCAGTGACGTTTCGGTAACAAAGCCGCATCTCTAACCTTTAGGCTATGGCTGCCGTGTATCTCGGGATTAAAACACATTAATCTGTGTGGATATTTCTTGAATCAAAATGATGGGCTCTCACTCAGTCAACGTCAGTTACACCAGACGGTGTCTTCATTATCATGTTTTAAACTGAATAAATAGACCACAAAAATCTCACGTCAGTTTGTTTTTCGTGTGTTCCTGCATAATGATTTAATAAAACCCCTTTTAAACAGTTTGATGTAGTGGGTACTCTGGATGAGTAGGCTAAAAAAGATGCCATTAACTATTTAGCGTTTAGCCTGGCTCAAAACGCAGTGCTCACCTGACCTGGCCAATACAGGGTGACCCAGTAAAACACTGACCCAATTTTTTTTTTAATCTAATTCTTTTTTTCACATGAAACTCCATTCAATACAGTTTATAAACATAATTTTGTTGAATAAGAAATTCTTAAAATGGTGGCCGTCATTGCCTATAAACACTTGGAGGTGATTCTAAAGACTGCCGTGGCTTAACGGGTCATGTCGAGTGGAACAGCGGCTATCTCCTGGTTAATAGCAACCTTAAGGGCTTTAAGAGTTTGGGGTCAGCGTGTATACAAAGTTGAGCCGGTCACTTGGAAATTCCGCAAAATGGCTTTCTAATCTGGAACATTTTGGTTCTGGGGAACACTGAAACGTCCTCGAAAGGACCGAAACAGGTGTTTGCTAAGAATGTGTCGACAGCGAGCGCAGGTGGCAACTGAGGACAGTTGTGGTTGGGCTAACATAAGACCATCATGCCACCTCTCCTGCCTCCTAAGATTCATGTGTGTGAATAATGAGGAATAAAAACTGTCTAGAATGAAGTTTCATGAGTCGGTTTTCTGGGATTACCCTGTATAAATAATGTTTGCTTTTCTTTATGTTCCCACGTAGTATATGCTAAAACTTTGCTTATGTTCCTGTGTAGTATACACTAAAACAATTATATGCCAAGCTTGCTGGACGTCACTGAATTCAACTACTGTTTTCTGTGTTAAAATAAATAAATAAATCCACCAGAGGGTACATTTAGGACATGAATAGGACTCAATGCTCGAGAGCCACTAGGTTTAGAGATTTTTTAAGAGTGTTTTTCACCTCTAGTTCTGACGACATTGTCCTTCAACGTATCAAATTTCCTCGACACATCTGATCCACATCATGGAGGGCGTGTTAATTAGCTGGTACAATGCATTAGGTGTGTTAGAATTGGGGAAATGTAAAGCCATACAGAGCACTGGGCTTACAATCGTTCATACTCGCATTACAGGAACAATGCTTTAAGACTGAGATCGCCTCGCTGTTAACTACATGTACACAAACATAGTTCACCAAGCAAACCTGTGGTCATTTGGCATGTGCTACATCACATGTTCGTGAGGTGCTAGATCGGTGTACGCGGTGCCGTAAAGTACAATGTGGCAATGTGTGTGCTAACGAACAAACAAATCATCACCGTGTCTTAAATAACACACTACTGTACACTGTTACTGAAGAATAGCTAACTGTGCATAAAATCACTAACAGTGTAACTAATTACAGTTTGAATTATAAACTAAAGAGGAACCCGAGGTTCGACATACTAATAAATTATTGTATCGTGATTTGCCTTTGTACTGTCAGATAACATGAGTATCACGGCCTGCCTGAATGATCAACTTTCCTTTCAAAGATGAACCATGTGATGTCCTTTCTTGTCTATGAACATGATTTTCATAGCAAAATATATACTGCAATAAATATCACTATTGAAGAAAATGTCAAAAACTGTCACAATATTATTTTTGTTTCATATCACCAAGCCCTACACAAGATGTACAAAAGAAGATTCACAACTGAATATGAACAACACACACTGCTTAACAGCTGCTCACACACACCCTGAAGATGCTTGTAAATGATATTTGCACCAGGTTAGTACAGGAGACCTTTCCATTACAGTATGGGAGACCTCTTGATCGTACAAGTATAACAAGTTTATTTCCCCATTATTTCATCAACACTGTTTCACCGATCATTATCCTGAATGGTTCTCCGGTATTTTGGTGAACTGACTTACTGGTCACTGACTTTATTTATAAAGCTCATGACACCATTTTTCATGTTTATTTCTTTAAAATCTGCATATTTTATCAAATTGAACAAAATATAACGTTACACAGAGAAGCGCTCTTTAATGGGAACTTTTAATTGCGCGCCCTTGAAAAATCGATAGCTCCTGCACTGAAAACCGAGGAAGAAGACGGAAATGATGTCATTGGCAGAAGTCCAGTCTTGTGAAGCCGCACTTGCAGTTGTGGTTCGATTGTTTGCTGTGGCTGTGTTTGGAAGCTGTCCACCTTATATTCGACGACATGCCAGATTGTTGTGTGGCAGGGGAGGGTGGTTATAGTTTATTTAGATTCCCTAAAGTCGTCGTGAACAGTAGAGGAAACAGGTTCGCCGGAGAAGAGACAAAGGCCGGTCTTGTGTGTATAATCTATGCCACCAGCTGTTTAAATATATTTGTCCATTAAAGCAAGTAGTCAATCTCTCTAAGAGAAGAGCCTCGGGAGTTCCAACAACACCACTATCAACTTCCGTGACTGGTGCATTTTGATAACTTTAAAGTAGGTAGCTTTCTTCCAAATGTATTTAAAACTATCAAGAATGTGGTTAAATATCTACATTACACATATTTAAAATTTCCCCTCTAACAGTCAGAACCTAATACTAAGCCATTTACTACAGCCTAGCTACTGATGCTATACCTCACGGTATCTTTTGTATTATGCTGCCTGCTGAAACTATACATGGTTATACTACTTATAGCATTTTAGCTACAGCACAGATAAAAATATATTTCTACACTTGTCATTTATATCAGAAAACTCAGGCACCTCTGTCCCTTCTCAAAGCCTTGAACAGCCAAAGTCAATGGCTCTCTAAACGTACTTACGGTCAGAAAATACAAGACATTTTTAATGACCCTACAAACTCCACGAGAACATGGCATGGCTTACGGACACTATAAGTGTACTCTATAAGACAGCCCTTCCTGTGTGCAATAATGAGTGACTTCCTCAATGACCTGAACAACTTTTTTGGAAGGCCTGAGGCACTAAGTGGTACTCCTGTGGAGAAAGAAGTCCCACGGCAAGAAGAAACAGCACTATGTCTTGCCTCAACTGATGTGCGGAGGACCCTGAAAAGAGTCAAGACCCGCAAGGCTCCGGGCGTGGACGACATTACCGGACGAGTGCTCAGGGAATGTGCTGATCAGCTGGTGTGTGTTCTTTAACACCTCACTGAGCCGAGCAAAAGTCTTGTCGTGCTTCAAGACTGCAACCATCGTTCCAGTGGCCAAAAAGACCCATATAATTTCTCTAAATGATCACCGGCTTGATGCGCTCACCCCTATAACGATGAAGTGCTTTGAGAGAGACACAGTGTCCCAAGGTTTGTCACAAACCCTATTGTGAAGTTTGCGGATGACACAACAGTGGTGAGCCTCATCAGTGCTGACAACCTGGCATCTTCACTAACTGCATCTCTGTGTGGTGCGGAGGATGCACTGCTGCCGACTAGAGGAACGCGAGGAGAGCAGTGAGGACAGCTGAAAAAATCGTCGGGATCTCTCTTCCTTCAGTGAAGGACATCGCCCCTCAGCGGTGTGTGTTCCGAGCCAGAAACATAATCAAGGATGCCCCACACCCCCACCATGGACTTTTTTTTCCACTTCTGTCCTCTGGAAGAAGATTCTGCAGCATCCGGTGCAGAAATAGTATTTTCCCCGAGGCCATCAGACTCTTAAATCCATAGACTGTAATATACTACTGAACTACTCTTTTTAAAACCGTATCTTATTGCACTATTTTTGCCATTTAAACAGTCTATATTCCATTGTCTATTATCTATACGCTTACCATCTATATTTTCAATTATTTATTCTTTTCGTAAAATTTTTTTGGTGTGCATACTGTAGCAAGCAAAACCAACGACATTTTGTTCTGTATATGCTCGAATACCTGAATAAAAAATCCTGTCTAAGTCTTGGTGTAAGTCTAAATCTTTTATTTTATGTATACTTTTGATTTTTTGGTTTTAAATCTGTGTATTTTGTGGCATCATAAGCGCTTTAAAGGTAATTCTAAGGTCACATGTCGCCAGCTAATACGTGAAAACCGTGACTGGGACTACCGTGGCGATTCTGGCAGATTTTGGAGGCGATCTGTTACACATATGGGTGGAGCAAATATGCAAATGAAGACATGATAGCAAGTTGAGGGTGGGGGGGGAAAGGCACAACAATTTTTTACAACAAATTTTACCATGATCAAACTGTGGATATGTCGGGAATGGATGCCATGCCCTCCCAGTTCTCAAGGTAGATCTCCCAAGTATTCCAATGAATATGCCCAGAACTCTGATGGGATACAAAGCAATGAATGATACCAAAAATTATTCGGACCGAGTCAGACAACCATCTCTGAGATCTCAATAATTCCACCTATCACACAAAAGCCAAGTCCCATAGCTGTTTTATTATTCATTCGATTTTCTTTCGACTTATGCAATGCCAATGATGGATAAGTCTGCATGTTGAAGAAAATCAAGATTATTTAATTGCTTTTCTTCCATCAGAGACGAGATATAATTTTGAATAAATTATAATAATGCAAGTTGACACCTGAAAAGAAGAAAATCATTTAGCGTCTTTAACTAGGGAGTAATTCAGGTTATGTGAGACCACCAGCCTCGGGCCTTTTCGCTTAATCCGTAGTGGTATATTCCTTGGACTATGATGACCAGGCTCCTGCTACTGATGATCTTTAATGATGGGGCAACATTCAAATTGTAAATTTTTATATACTTGAACGGTTAGCTTCAACAAGCTTATTCCATAAACAGGCCTGGGCAATATGACAAAATATCCGTAACAAGTCTAAGTCTGGATCATCACAGCCGGAGCTTATCCCGGTTCCTATAGAGTGAAGCAACAAGGAGTTCAACTGCTCTTGAATGGGACGCTGGTCCATTGCCGGTTACCTTCCCAGTATTTTTACTGGTACCCATTTATACTGCTGGGTGGACAGAATCACACTTGGGGTTGAGAAAGGGGTCTTAGTACGGTGGGATCAAACAGGTATGAGATGATCTAATAAAATTATAATAAATGTTTTAAAGCTTCATAATGTCTTTTTATTACAGCTTTGTTACTACAACACTTAAAAAATCTAGTTTAGTACCAGCTGTTCATTTTCCCCCCCATCATTCAAGCCCAAATTGAGGATACAAGCAGAGCACTAAGACCAATGGCCCACATGGATTGTCAAGTTTTGAAGACTGAGTAGATTTTACAGTTCAAAAGATACAGGTTTTAATGTATTATACAAAGAGAATGCAAAATTTTTGTAATATACATATGAAATGCTAGAGGGATCGAATCATACCACAAACTGCATTTCAACAGCCTTATCTAGTTTGTGTGGTGGCCAGATTTATACCTGCCTAGTAGATACAGACTTTTTTTTTAAGCAAATCCATTTTTTCAGGCAACATGCAGCCCATGTATTTGTCAACAAATTCATAGAGATCATACTACTAGAGCTAGAAATGATTTGGGTTTTCTTTTTCTGACTGACAAAGACAAACACGATAGTTTTAAGCTAAACAACATAATATAACACTTTTATTTACTATTCCTACTATTCCTATTTACTATTCGTAATGCAGATAGAATGTCTTCAATTTGAACAGATCAACTGCTCTCTTAAATATATAAATAAATAAATACAACATACCTAAATTCACCTAATGTCACACGAATAAATAAAATGTGTTAGACGTTTTTCCACAATCTTCAACTTTCAGCTTTTCTATGCAAATATGTTAGTAGAATATATGCTTTCTCCAGTAAAATACAAAATCTCTCCAGGTCATGCAAAGCTAAGAAACACAGAGCATCCCATTTCACGTGTAGCCCATAAGGTCCCGGTCCCGACCAGTCCCACCGTCCCGTCTCCCATTAGACCACATTGTTTGTAAATGTTGGTTGCATGTCCTGGTGTCAGAATCAATTTGAGTGAAATACAGCCACACTTTAGACCGCTTAGTTTTACGCGTCTTACCTGTGTTTAAGGTAGCTACTACCTAAGAGTAGTTGTCAGCTCTCACCAGACCAAGTGTAATATTACCTAATGACGATAAGTAAAATGCAGCGACACATCACCGGGAAAGTCAGTTTTGGTGCTCCAGAGAGCACCTAATTCAAATGACAGCACAGGCACAAAAACCTGCCTTGTGACTCGGACCGAGTCATACGGGCAGGCTATGATTTCAGGACCCAACCCTAACCACCAGGGGCATTATATCTTCTTGGAAATGTTCAACATGCTATGTACACCCAGAGACTTGCTTCTCATTTTATGTACACAGTGTGAATCATCCTCTAGTCCTCGGACTGCTGATGGTTAGTGGATAGTTGGACAAATCTTCAAGTTCACCACAGCAATCAATATACACCAGCATGGCAGAGCCATGGTACATCACCTGGTCAAAACAAGTCCAATTGGAGCAAATGAAATGACAAGGCGCACAGCAACAATTCAGTACTACAGTGCACCTAAAGGCCGGGTGCACCTAACAAACTAGTCAAAGTGTCTAATTTCGTAACACCTTGATCCCCAAGATGGCACACTCTCATCCAATAACAGAGGTATCTCTACCAACACCACCACCATCACTGACTGCCTTTACAGCTCAGTTCCCCAAACTAGCCATGTGAGCATCGTCACTACCGAAGGTAATGTGAATCAGCACTGGTCAACATAAAGAACAGCGACTGAATTAAAAAACAAAACCCTTCCAGTTAATTAGCTTCTTGTTAGCCTGCTAGCTACGTTCCCCTTCTGTGTAGCCCGTATATTTAATTAGCTAGCTAATCAATTACACCTCCTAGCAGGAGAGTGTAAGGGCACGGCGGTTAGTATTAGCATGCGCTAGCTAGGAAACGACACAATATATGTTTTGTTGACATTTAGTTTTGAGTGAACAGCTCGAAATAACTGAACCAAGCTTAAATCATTTACTCTGTGGAACCCGAATGGAGTAAATTCATGACGGCAAATTCCGTTAAACCGTCGTTTTCGGTCGTAAAGCTCAAGCTGGAACAAACTGCTAATGTAGTAGCTGTTATTATTTTTATTAGAGGCCTAGAAATCCTCGTCCTTCGTTCAAAATGGCGGCGGTAGATACCAGCTACTAGCGGGCTCTAGCTACATGTTTTCCGAGCTACGTTGACGTCGGAGACCTGTTAGTTAGCTTGTTAGCTAGCTAGCTAGCCGATCTTAGCTAACGTCGCAAACTTGAAACAGGTTAGCTAACTAAGCTAGCCCAGTAATCCGCTGACGAGCGGCCACCGGATCCACCGAGAGAACAGGAACGTATGGAGTTTTTACCTTTGAATTTCAGGTCAGTCGGCGGGTCTAGAACTAATATTTGCTCTGGTTTGGACATGTTGTCTAAGCAGTGATGTTTCTCCGCAACCAGAAAAGCCGGCGTGGCTATTAGCTTTAGCTTGCCTATCTGACTATTCAACTAAACGCCACTGAATCTCACTGAGTCACACAGAAGCAGGCAGAGAGCGCGCGCACACAGGAACGAGCACGACACAGGCAACGCGCGTTGCGTTGCACCGCGCGTGCCCGTGACTCATACAGCATTTCCTCTTCAAAGTTTTTTTTTTGGAAGACACTGGTTTAATGGGAATACTCTATGGACTTCACTTCTTACTAAAAATAAAATAAATCATGGAAACTTCACTGATGGATGTATTTATTATGCACTAGAATAAATTTACCTCAGAATATATTTCCTCATATCAGAGTATTCTACGTTAACATTCTAGACTGGAAATACACGGGCAGGATTTGATTGGTCCAGTATCAGGGAATTTAAAATAAACAAACAAACAAACAAACAAATAAATAAATAAAACATTAAACCGAGTAAATAATGGGTTCAAGCCCTATTACCCCCAAACTGGCACAACTACCTCAACTACCTCAACTGCTCAGTTGCATAAAAGAAATAAAATGTAAATCACTCAGGAAAAGGCCGTCCGCTAAATGCCATAAATGTAATTAACCAAAATGACGGACACTCACGGTTTGTTGCAGTCACTTGGAGCATTTGGCTTCATCATTGTCAGGCATGAAATAGAAAAAACAAACCACCCAGAGGAAACCCATGCAAGCACGGGTAGAACATGTGCTGTGTTTGTTTCTGTGTAGTATATACTAAACTCTGAATGAGTTTAAAAACCACGTCTTCAGCTATATAGCACTCCTCTCTTTTTGGAGCATGCCTGGCTTACCTTACCTGACCTGGTTCTGTCGTGGTTAACATACGTGTCTTTTTGCTTAATATTCTCAAGTAATATGCACTAAAACGTTTATGTAATTAAAGGCATGGATGTCAATAAATTGAATAGTCCCTTCAATGTTAGGGGCACTGCGATGGCCTGGCGAGCTGTCCAGGGTGTACCTCGCCCAGAGTCGGCTGAGATGGGCGCCAGCCTCCCTGCGACCCTAATTAGGAATAAGCGGTTCGGAAAATGAAT
>JBCNYG010000001.1:13470885-13484725 GCA_039654305.1 Porochilus rendahli
GCCTTGGGGTCCCCCCGGAAGAGCTGGAGGAAGTGTCTGGGGTGAAGGAAGTCTGGGCATCCCTGCTTAGACTGCTGTGTCCGCGACCCGGGCCCGGATAAGCGGAAGAAGATGAAGATGATGATAAAGAAACATATTTCCATTGAATAAATATTTTAACTTCCCTTGTGTCTCCGGGTGTGCCTTTGGGTCCTGGTATTTCATCGAGGTTCAAACCATAACAGAATACTCTGGCCAGGAATGGACCCAGCAGACCCAGACCCAGTAAGGGAGGCCCTGTCCTCCCAAGGGATCCTCATCGGACAGCACGAAGGCATATTGCATGAAATCATGGAGCCCCTTCGTAACCTGCACCAGTAGGTCACTCAGATCGCTTTGCAAAATTCACAGATGGTGAATTTTGATGATCAGCAGTCCAACCCCACTAGTGCCCATCCCACAACAGGTGACTCACCTAAGCCTGCCCTCCGCACCCCATCCCCCCCACCTCGCAAAGAGCCGTTTGTTCCCCCCCTCCTGGAGGCATATTCATGGGATTTAGGTTCATGTGGGCAGTTCTTATTAAAGTGCACTCTAGTGTTCAACCTGCACCCTTCAAGCTATCCCACAGACAAAGCCAAGATTGCATATTGATCAACCTTTTACGGGACAGGGCGACTAAGTGGGCTACTGCGCTGTGGAACAATGCCTCCTCCGGTGTTAGCTTACTTTGATGCTTTTTCTTGGGAATTGCACAAGGTTTTTGATCATACGGTTAATGGGTGGGAGGCTACCAGGCGGCTGCTTACACTCATACCACATTCTACAGAACCATAACACAACCTGCTCCACTGATCTCACGAGGTGTTGTCAATAATGTCTAACTTTGGTTAGAAGCAAAACCAAAATTTCAATTCGGATGTGTATAAATAGGACCAGAGCAACATGGTTGTGCAGTGATTTGAACGTCTGCCTTATTGGAAAAAAGTCCTGGGTTTGAGTCCAGGGGTCAGTGAGGGCATTTCTGAGTAATGGTTGCATGTTCTCCTCATGCTTGTGTGGGTTTTCTCTGTGTTCTCCTCTTACAGTCCAAAGACATGCACATTAGGCTAATTTGCAGGTTTTAGATATTAAACTCAGTGTGAGTGTCAGTGATTTGTGTTGGCCCTGCGACAGTGTACCCTGCCTTCTCCCAGTGTCGGCAACCCTAGTAGGACTAAGGGGTTCAACGGTTGACTGAGGGAATGAATGATTAAGTAAATAAAATTATAAATTTAGTAAATAAAATTATTATACAAATATCATATCAGCCGTGACCCGACCAGCGTAACCCACTTCACATTCTAGTGTCTGTTAATCTGCTTAAACCACAACTATCTATAACGATGTTTATTAATGAATGACGCCATGGCAGTGAAGCCACAGACAGAGAGGGGTCAGAGTGTGAATAACACTAAGTGAAAGTGTAATTTATTTTATGGGGTGTGTCTAAATGAAACGACAACAGAAATTAAGCCCATGGAAAAGTGTCTAGTCTGAGCAGAGTTGGACTGAAAAAATGAATAAAGTGAACGGCATGCCTGTCGTTCACTGCTTTATATCCTGTACCTGGGAAGTCTCACAATGGTGCAGAAATCTAGGATACTGAGTTAGACCAGCCAAGTTGGATTTCACATCTCTCCAACTTGGTACAAGTCAACCACGTGGTGCAGAGAAGCACCAACAACAGATGCTGGTCTCCACACACACTGATCAAGAGCAGCACATTCAGTCACTGTAGCAGGCTCAGTATGAAGTAGATTAGGGTGTGCTACAGAGCTCCAGTGCTGCCATTATTGCCACCTCTCTGATGCCCACTGGCTTCCCCATCCCAACCCCTACCAAAATGGGGCCTCTTGATGATCCTGGAAGCTTCCTCAATTTATTCAAGCAATATATATTATATATTATTATTAAATATTCAAGCAATAAATCGGTTGTACCTGACCGGCCCATGTAAGTTATGATCGTACATATGTGCGTAGCCGCACATACACATGTATGCGTAGCCTATTGCCCGTATATATGCATAGTAGTCTACCTATGTGTACATCCGTAAGCTATGCACATATACATACGTCAGTGCGTAGTCTACGCAGGAATACAGACGTACGTGCGTGCATATAAAAATCAGTGTGTGTGTGCACACCTTTACCTTTGTTTGCAATTTTATAAGTGTTAGTCCGCAAAAATGTCTGTTCATGCTAAAAAAAGAAAGATTGGTGCAGAATTTAGAGATTTTAACTAAATGTGGAGTTCAAGGTATTTATTTTCTGAAGTCAGAGGAAAAGCCGTGTGTTTAGTTTGTGGAGAGCAGATCGCTGTGTTTAAGGACTACAATTTAAATCACCATTAGGAGACTAAGCATGCAGAGAAATACGAAAACATGACGGATGCAGAACGGGCACGGATATCTGAAGCTTTGCTAGCTAATCATATGATATAGGATATGATATATGATATATGATAATATGATATATGATATATATATCATATCATATATCATATCATATATCATATCATATATCATATCATATCATATCATATCATATCATATCATATCATATCATATATCATATCATATCATATCATATCATATCATATCATATCATATCATATCATATCATATCATATCATATATCATATCTCATGTTATATTATATTATTTCAGCATAGACAGTGAGAGACATGGCCGGCATTTGATAACCAGTTGGCTGCACTGGGGGACAGTAGTGACTTTTTTTTTTTTTTTTCTTATAATATAATGCTACAATGGAAATATCAGAATAAACATAATAGAAGAACCAGTGAATAATATATATAAATAAAAATTCATACATAATAATTCAATAGCAAAACTAGAATAAAAGTCTTATTAATTATCAAGGAAATTATAAATAAAAAATTACAAATCTATATATTTTGAATTTGCATAATTATTACATTTATTTAAAACATCAATGAATTAATAAATTAATTAACATATAGAAAATATACTAAATAAGGAAGATAATACATTATACAAAATAAAGAAGGGTATTAAAATATTTGAAACAAATAGATTCGTTAATTAATCAGATAATAAAAAATTCCCATAGCTTATATATAGATAATTTTGAGATTTATATTTCATTACTGTTTGTATTTATTTAGATATTTACTTATTTGGAGATCTCGCCGTTGCATTTTGTCGAAAGTGCGGGTGTGGAATCGCACAGACGACCACCGCTGTGTGCAAAGTGTTTGCGCATGTACTATTCCCGTCACGTGGAGTTTGGGGGGGGGGGGAAGGACCGTCAGGCGCACGCGCGGTGCGACTCAGCGACGGGCGAAGTTACGGGTAGTGACAGGGCTCAGTGTGATCTCAGCGCCGCACTCTGTTCCGTCCTCCTGCATAGTTTAGCTTTAGCTTAGCTTCCCCCCTCCAGTTGTTGTCGCCTCATCGGCACAGACCACTTTTAAATGTAGGACCAGGACAAGATGGCGGGTATGTTAAAAGTCCACCTGAGTTACGGCGCAAAACTGAAAGAGCGGTGCTTTAAACCCAGTTTCGGGGTGTTGCCTTTGGTTACGTTGACGTTACCTCGCTAATTATCTTAAAATTATTTCTGAGAAAACACATGCTAGCCTGGCTAACTGGTGCTAGCTAGCCAAGTTCAGGTGTAGCTCGGTGGTGATCACGACTGAACTCGTTTTTTTGTGTGTGTTTCATGTCACAGATATTTCGCTGCTTCAAGAAGATTCTCAAGAGGAGATAGACGGATGTGAGTATTATGGTCTGTGTTTATGTGCTGCTGTACCCGAAGCTAAGCTTGCTAATGAGCTGTGCTAGTTAGCTCGGAGCTCCACCGGGCAAACTTTACTTCTCCCAGAGGCCTACACTAACCATTAATGCTCAGCGACAGGTCATTTTAACCCGGGGTCTCACCCTGCATGACTGAAGTGTGGGTTTAAACCAAATAGTTTTCTCTAAGCTAAGTTTAGTACAGATCTTTTCTACCAAACAAGTCGCTACAATCAGCCTCAGCGAGACGGAAATAAACGACACTTTCCCCAGACTGCTATCTTATACAGTAGGGTAAGTGATGTTGGGCGTTCAGTGTGTAAACATGTCGAAACATTTTGCTTTTACCTGCTTTTACACTTTACCTCAGTAGTATATTTTGTACTGTTTCATACTGAGTTGTTTGATTAAATCCGGCTTCCCCAGTTCCTGGTCTAGAGACCTTGGAGTGATTTTTGGTATTTGATGGTCCTCCTTTGCTCCAGCACACCTGCCAACCCTGATTATTTACCCCGGCAAGTTCAATCAGGTGCCCTTGAGCGGGGAAGTTATTAAACTGTTCCTGTATCAGGTTAAAAAGAACCACTGTAAGCCAAGAGCCTGGGTGAAACCCATTACTGCTGACCAGACTAGCTGTCAGTGTCAGTGAGATCTGCTAAGATGTTGAGATCAGTCTGTGAGATCACTAAGATCGTAGACGTTCATATCTGATGGAAATGCCTCATTGGGGAGGAGTGCACGATCTGTTTGCTCTGTCAGTCAGTTTATAATGCTGCACTGAATATCAGAGAGGTGCCCGGTTTAATCTGTTTGCAAGGGCGGTGTTTTTAAAAAAATATAAAAATAAAATTGTCAATGCTGCAAATCTTTTCTGGAATGAAAGGTAACGGAGACTGGTGCGCAGCGTGAAAAAGCATCTCCATGAAGTGTTGTCTCGTGTCTGCACTGCCGATCCCGTTCACCACCTTTGCGTGCACAGGTTATTCTGGTTTTTGCCCATACTCTGAAAAACACAGCGTTATTACTAAACTGTTGACATGGCTAACGAAAATGATTATTTAATCAAACTGTCTAATCCAAAGACTTCTGATTGTTTCTATTATCAGGTGTGTTTTACTTACATTTTCAGAATGACGGTATCTTCTGGAATTCGTTTGATAGTTAGCCAGTTTGAAAAGACAGCCAGTTTACTCGCTGGTGTGAATTGTGTAAAACATTCTGTTTATTTAAGGCAAGATAATGATAAAGATAATAAGGTCAACCATGGAAATAAGAGATGTTATTTATGACTTACTTTTTGGTTCTCATTTTTATTGAAGTGTATACATGTACTTTTAGTATCATTTATGTTTAATTATGTGCATGTTGGACTTTTTTTACAATATATATTCATTCATTCATAATGGCAAAAATAACAGTATACAGACAACAAACTAACAACAAATATAAGTGACCTTTCGCGTGGCACCAACTGTCATATACAGTGTTAGATCCTTGTTGTATAATAGGGCCTAACATTAGGTTACGTTATATGAATGAAGCGTTACTACTACTGATAACATTACTACTGTCCTGACGTTAGTTACTGTGTCATTAGTGAAGAAGTTAGAAATATAAAGCTTACCTCTTCCAAGTCTTCAGACACATGCTCTATCTAACTTGAAGATGAACTTCTAATTAGATCCTGGCGTTAGACCTGTTGGAAAGTTCCTGTCTATGTAAATGTGAAGACTATCGTAATATTACTTTACATTTGTACAATTTCCGTAAGCTCTCAAATGTCTAATACTGACATGAACAATACATAGCTCACGTGAAAGGTATTAACTTACTAGCATCGACCGTGCAATTGTGGACTGAGGACAGACAACCACGCACACACTTTTCTGCAGAACGAAAATCGGCACGTCACTATACCTTCCGCGTAGCTCACATGAAAGTAAGCTAGTGAACATTTGAATAAAATAAAACTAGGCACATCTGCACTTAATCCAAGCTTACACTCATACATCAGACAAACATTCTCGTTAAAAGGAACGAGTAGTATGTCCCGTGTTTTGCTCATATGCAGATTTCTTCCATATTTACCGTCACATACACGTGAATCATGTGCAGCTTTATTTCCCCTTATTATTCCTCTTGGCATGTACCTGTGTGCACGGAACTGTTGTCTGGTTTTGTAATATGCGTCGAATGCAGCTGAGTGTAAACAGGCAAGAGATCACGCGCCACAAACTGCCGCAAAAAGCCAAATTGAGACGCATATCTTGAATACATTCTATACAGGCCTGATTCAGAATATCCAAACCAAATAAGCTGTGTATATGACTGCTATCAAGTTAAGAATGGTTTCTTGTTTGGATTAATAGTGAAATATTATAATATAGTGCATGTAAACATACTGACTACCCTTTGGTGTTTTTCCTCTTATTTGCTTGGTCTTATTTACACAGTGCACAAAAACCCTCCGAAACCTCTTGTCTTTCAGCATTAGTGCTAAACATAGTGGTTGTTTGTATTCTGGTCGCTCTTCTTTAATGGGTAAAGGTCTTCCTCACTACCAGAATGTGTGCTGGGTGGTGGGTTCTGCTCATAATATTTCCAATGTCTCTAATAGTTGGTGTGGATGACTACAGCTCAGAGTCTGACGTCATTATTATACCTTCAGCCTTGGATTTTGTAACGCAAGATGAGATGCTGACACCCCTGGGAAGGCTGGATAAATACGTGACGAGCGAAAACATATTCAACAGGTACTCACACGTGACTTCTTTAGACGCGTAATAGTATTGACTGTGCTTAATGTTTGCATTAATGAGGTTTATTGCCGCTTGACAGCCATTAGAGGTGGATTCAGAGGCAAATGAACAGGATATGTCCATAATATTTCAGCATCATGTATAACTAAGGGTCTTTGTAATCATGTTGGCATTAATTTTGAAATTTCGTAGTTTAGAGTTGCACCTCTCATTAGTATTTTATTCACAGACAGATGGTGGCTCGCAGTTTGCTGGATACACTAAAAGCGGTTAGTGAGGATGAGAGGGATTGTATTGCAGTCCTCGAGAGAGTCAGCAGACTTGCAGAGGACTCGGGTAAACCACACTTTGATACCTCGACACATTTTTAGTGTTTTTCTGTTTGATTTCCAGTGTTTTAAAACGACCTTTCTCACTATTTTGTCTTAAAACATTGCGCACCAAGAAGGGTGATGTTTATATTTAGAGTATCCTATAACCTTTCTGTGTCTCAAGTTCAGTGTTACAAAGAAACGGGCTCCCTTTAGCACCCATTAATGTTTGATGGGAATGGTGCGAGTTATTCAAGTGCCTGTGCCAGGCAGCTACATTACAGAGCAAAATGTGAAGACTTCTCCGTAATTATTTCAGACCTGCACACCTTTCTAGCTTGCTAACGCTTAACTGCGGTGTGCCCCTGAGACATCTAGTAGGATATCCTGGCTATACAGCGCAGGGAAAGGTGACCCAGGTGCGAAGGTTTTTCTCATAAGGGTTACCTATTCGACGCACTCAAAGCTGAGTGAAGACACATACAATGGAAAAAGTTGTTCTGCTGAAAAAGTTAATATTTGCCAACTGGAAAGACGCCCTAACTGGCATTCACCATATGCCAGATTCTTTATCGCCGTGACCCACTTTAGCATGGTGGTCACTTGATTAGTGATCATGTTTAATCCTTTTTGTTTTAATATCACATGCTGTCTATGTATGTCTTTTTTTTTTTTTTTGTTGTTTTTTTTTTGTAGAGCCTACCGTTCGAGCTGAGCTTATGGAACAAATTCCCCATATCGCCATTTTCTGCCAAGAAAACCGACCTTCCATTCCCTTTGCATTTTCAAAGTATTTGCTGCCCATCGTAGTGAGATATTTAGCTGACCAGAACAACCTGGTAAGTGAGCACGTCTTTAAGGTCAGTGCATTTTCTCTTAGTGTTCAGTCCTGTGTGCTTGTGTTGAGGTCGATGGTAATGTGCCTGAAAGAAGCATTTTGCTCTTTGGGCTTGATGACGTCACGGAATCCATAAATAAATGTTTAGGGCTTCGTGTTGAACGCTGTACCATTTCTAGCATTAATTAAGTGATGTGCTACGATGTGTTTCCCCCGACGTAACAGGTGAGGAAGACGAGCCAGGCAGCCCTTCTGATGCTTCTGGAGCAGGAGCTGATAGAACGGGCAGACATCGAGAATCTTGTCTGTCCTGTCCTTGTTGATCTCACCGCCCCAGACAGCAACGATGACGTCAAGACCGAGGCGATGGCAGTGAGTTTTTCCACCGGATAACTTTTCATTCTTACCCTCTGACTCATTTCTTTCTTTCATTGTTGTTGTTGTTGTTTTTTTTTTTGTTCTCCCCTTTTAACACTGATGTTTGGACGCAGATCATTTGCAAAATGGCACCCATGGTAGGGAAGGATATTACGGAGCGTCTCTTCCTTCCACGCTTCTGTGAGATGTGCTGTGACTGCAGGATGTTTCATGTACGAAAGGTAGGCATCTCTGTGCAGCCCTTTCATAAGGATGATTGCACCAAAGAACAGTTTTGATTTGCTGTTTGGTAGATTGAGGATTTAGAAGCGGGTGCACTGTGGTTTAAGGCCATTTTCTTTACTTGATAGGTTTGTGCAGCAAATTTTGGAGATATCTGTACTGTTGTTGGCGGAGAAGCAACAGAAGAATTACTGGTACGTCTGCTTTTTTAAAATTTTATATAATATTTATTATTATTATTATTTTTTAACGGCGATAGCGGACTATACTGGCACGTTGTCGCTTATTGTATGCACAGTATAGCGTGTAAATAGGCGTATTAAGTAGTACAATGGTTTAACATGAAGTCTAGCTGGTTATCCTATAACTGTAATGGTAATTGTAGTCCTAAATCATTTTAGTAAAAGAGTTTACCAGCACTGGAGAGTCATCTTCACAGTTTCTGAGTAGGAGTAGGAACGAGGGGTCTCAAATTTGAGAACCTCAACCCTTGGGTCAATACTGGCAGAGACTGTTGGGTTTATTCATTAATAGGTCTGTTCTACCTATTTTTGTCTTCGAATATTAGTTTTGGATTTATAACATCATTGTTTATCCCAGCCGTAATGAACTCTCCTGCTTTCGCTTGCACAGCCTGTACCTATTTATGCTTTTATTATGCGCTTGAGGTTTTAATGCGGTTGCATCACAAGCGTGTCGACCAAACTGTGTCAACGCGTCGTCACGCTAGTGTAAGCAAGGTGTAGCAATGAGAGGCGAAGCGTCTTCAACAGCGCTCGTAGTAGTCTGGGTTTACTTTTTCATGTTCTGTGTTCACACCGTATGAGCAATGGTTACTCTTAAGTTACCCCTCGCTGTGAATGACTGACAGCTTGTGTGTAGTATCCTGTGGGGGTTCATGTCTTATCCAGGGGTATTTCTGCTTAAAACTCAAGAGCAAACTCTAGATCCACTACCGTCCTGCTTCTGTACCAGATGTTTAGCACTGCTGCAACAACCCTGGTGCATGTTGGGCAATTTAAATTACCCTTAGTCTTGCATAGCTTTTGTCGCGTGAGCATTCGCTTAATTATGAGGAAGTTCATGCGCCCTGATCTGTACTTTTCTCGTACAGGCTAAACCTGTATGCCGTGACCATCCCATGGTATCTGGATTATCCATCTGAGTGTTTTAGTGCATCTCTAATCTTTTTTTTTTCTTTCTTTTCGAGTATATTTTAAATTCAACCGAATAACTATCATAATATTTTGCTGTTATCCTCTTTAATATAACCAGACGTGAGTTATTCCAACGCTCATTATGTTTACAGCGGTCAGGGGAAGTTCCCCCCCCCCTCTCCAAGTGTGCCCTAATTGTTTTTCCTTTTCCCCCTGTATTGTCTCCCTGTGCAGCTGCCACGGTTTTTCCAGCTCTGCTCAGATAACGTGTGGGGAGTGCGGAAGGCCTGTGCCGAGTGCTTCATGACCGTGTCCTCGGCAACCTCTCAGGAAGTGCGCAGAACCAAGCTCTCAGCTCTTTTCATCAACCTCATAAGTGACCCCTCCCGCTGGGTGCGTGACTTCCCTCCTCCTCGGGCAACTGCTCTGAGGATGTTTGTTTGTTTAGATAAATGGGATATTTTTTTTTTTGCTGTTTTTATCCCCTGGAATCTGGGCTAGGATCGCTATATACAGATGTGAAATGCAGGGTTGTGTGTCCGCAATGAACCGTACTTTTATCACAATTCGGTTTTCTTTCATTTTTTACTTTTATGTGAGCGTCATTTGACATCGGATATATTTATGAACGTTTTCCGACTGTAGGTGTTCTCTGTATGAAGCGAGTAGCTAATTGCCGCGTGCTGTGTGTCCAACAGGTGCGCCAGGCAGCGTTCCAGTCTCTGGGCCAGTTTATCTCTACATTTGCCAGTCCAAGCACTAATGTGGGCCAGTACTTCAAAGAGGGCACAGAGGAGGCTGACTGGAAAGGCCAGCAATCACACAACCGGTAAGAATGACCTTTGTAGTACAATATTTATGTATACGTTTGCTCACGTCGTACGTTTGTGTTTGCTCTGGCCTGATTGAAAGACACTCCTGTACAGAGTAGCTTTAAAGAAGTGGAAACAGCTGATGGTGCAACAATCTAGAGCACTTCCCGATCTGTGTTGATTCATAACCTGAAAGACTGTGCAGCTGGTATTTTTAAGTGCTTTTATAGTTTAATCTCTAACTGGAAGAAAAAATGTGACGACCTAGACGATCGCCAGAAGTTTATAATGACCTCTCCTCTTTAAGAAGGCTTTCCATTAGATATCTGGAGTGTGGCTATGGAGATGTGCCCATTCAGCCACAAGCGCATTAGTGAAGTTAAGCGTTAATGTCGTGGTGAGGATGTGTGGGGTTCACCAGCCATGTTTGATGGAGGAGAAATCTCAATGATACAGCATATAAACTGATTCTGTACTATGTGCCTCGATCGCTGTAGCAGTAGTTTAGGGAAGGCTTTATAGCGTGTTTCTTCAGACAGCGTGTAGAAAATCTTTGCGTTGTTCAGTATTTTTATTTTTTGTCTATTTTTTTTTGTCCATCCATCTAGAACTGGTGAGAAATCCACAAGCACTAAGACACCTGCTGCAGAAGACAGTGCTCAAAGTCTCCCACAAGAAGAAAAAGCTGCCTCCTTACAGCCCAACTGCATTTCCCAGAATCCTCCATGCGCTGAGGAGCGTTGTGAAGACCAGCTATGCCAGTCAGAACGGGAAGGTGTGGACATAGCTGAGGAGGGCGGAGGGGAGCAGGCAGCTGAAATTTTACCTCTAGATGAGTCATGCTGCCATGTTGACCCAGATAGGCCCGGTCCACACTGCCTTTCTGAGCTGGGTGATCTAGACCTAGGTCAGTCAAACAAGGAATGTCAATGCTCACCACCCACAAGCCCTACATCACAGAACAGCCCCTCAAACACCTCTGAAGACCCTTCGGTAGAGAGTCCTACACACTTGAATCCGTACGCCGCCACCTGTTCAGAGGTTCCCTCCACTGCACTACTAAACGAAGTGTTCGTGAAAGCGGAGATACCAGAACAGGAGCTGTATAACTCATTCCACTACTGGAGGACGCCCATCCCGCAGATAGATCTCGATCGGGAGCTGTCGGAGGACAAGCGCAACGGCGGCGACAAGGATTCTGCTGCCAGTTCCTCGACCCAGGTCTCTACGCCTGCTCTGGACAGGAAACACCTGGAGGAGCTCATCGAAAACCTGGAGCCACACATCGATGACCCAGATGTCAAAGGTGAGGAAGCTGGTCTTTCTGTCATCGTCTTCTTTCTTATGTAATCACTCTGAAAACACCAGACGACTGTGACGAGAATGACCAAATGATTGTCGTGGTATTCTGTGGTCAAGCCTGAAAATAATTTTGAGGCCCCAACAAACTTCTTAAAAATTTTTGGGTGGTTGACAGTTGTTTATAAATTATATTGGAACCAAGAATTGTGTTAGCTTAGAAAAGATCTGTTGGTTTTTATATCTATTAACCCAGTTGAAAATGGCACACAGTGTACTTTATAAAACACGTACCATGTAGGACGTTAAAAAAATGACAGGCCTGTTTTCCTGGTAGTGAACTTGCGCCGCATACGTTCAAAGGTTATCGCTGGCAGCTTTAAGGAGACATTGATCCGATCGCGACGTGTTTAATAACTGCAGAGTTGCATCCATCAGATCAGTCGACCTTTGTCTGTATGGTTTGCTATACAATCCTTTGCTTACTTTGCCTTTGTATTTTTATCTGCGGGGACACATTCAAGAATTAAAGACTTACTTATAGGTCATGTTACAGCTTTAAATGCTTCCCATCTGCCTTGTTGTAAACGATCGATATGTCCTTTCCTGAATCCCATTACTGATGTTATAAGTTTCTCAGTCTGATTGTGGTGTTCCACCGGTTTTAACAGGTTGATCAAGCACTGAACATGGCAGAGGCTGTCAGGGCTGTACTCGTGTCTCTGGTGAAAGGAAATGGGCTTGGGGGAAATTGAGCAACCTTTGAATAGAAAAGGGTGTGTCAGCATTAACAATAGTATGACAAGACAGCACTGTGCTTTAACTTTGAATGATGTAAGCTCGGTTTGACTGGTATGACCATACATATGGTGTGATGTAAGAAAAAGGCCTGTCATTACATATTTGGAGCTATCGTTTATTTAAATGAATAACAGTGACTATCATTACGATGGTGTCTGTCTCTGGGTGGAGTATATTAGGCAGCGAGTGAATGGTCTGTTCTTGAAGCTGGTGTGTTGGCATCAGGAAAAATTGGCAAGAGTAAAGACCTGATTTACATTGACAAGAGCCACATTAATATGCCTAGCAGACAGGGTCAGGGCATCTCCGAAGGTCTTATGAGGTGTTCCTAGTATGCAGTGGTTAGTCCCTCCCAAAAGTGGTACAAGGAAGGACAAACGGTAGTCCAGGAACAGATTCATGGGCACCCAGGGCTCACTGACACGTGTGTGTAGTAAAGGCTAAATTGTTGAAAAGGTTAAAGCTGTCTATGGTAAGAAGTTGTCAGTACACACTGTGAGTGTAGATTGCTGCATATGGGGCTGTGTAGGTGCTGAGCGTTCAGAGTCAATCACTGAAAATGCTTACAGTGGACACGCGAGCTGGACCAAGGAGCAGTGGGAGAAGGTAAACTCGTATGATAAATCACTTTTTTCTTTTACATCATATGGATGACTGGGTGCATGTCTGTAATTTGTGTGGGGAAGAGACGGTAACAGGACGAACCAAGTAAAGAAGCCAAAGCACCGGAAGGAGTGTGATGTTCAGGGAAACGCTCTGCTGGGAAACCGTGTGTCCTAGAATCCATGCTGGTGTTACTTTGACACTTAGAGTAGTGTGCAGTGAAGATTATACACTAAAAGGGCTCCTAATACACTACCTCTCTATAAGTGTTTGGTGAAAATGTATTGAACAATGTTATTGTAGGCAATGAGAACCAAAAAAAAATTCTGACAGTACTTGAATAGAACCGGGTTTCTGATTTATCATTTTGTTAAGTGTGTCCTCATCACTGCACACTGCTGTACTCTCTACCTATACCGTTGCAGATCATGTACATCTCTTTATGGCATTGATGTTCCTTTACGGTAGTCGAGCTGTTTTGGTGACTGTTTTGAGGACATGTGCCATATTTTAAAAGTCATGGGTAAATATGTGTGTGTGTGGTTTTTAAGGACGGGTTGCAAAAAGTTCATGATCAGTTTTGTTAGCTTTATTTGGGCCGCTAAAATCTGAATAGGGCTTTAAACAAGATTCTTGAGCAGTTAAGGGTTGTTGGTATCTACAAGAGTTCTATTTGGAGTCATTCTGAATAGAGAAACAAGAGTTTTAGTTTCATTTTATGTTGCAAATTATTTTTGGTGTGACTTTGGTCTCTGAGAGAAATGTGCAGAGATTCTGGTTGAGAATTTAAATTAAAAACTTAATCAGAAGGGCTACACTAACAAGGTGAAGGCTGTGTGTAGTTGTGTGTGTGTGGAT
>JBCNYG010000001.1:13527123-13541021 GCA_039654305.1 Porochilus rendahli
CTCCGGTTTCCTCCCACAGTCCAAAAACATGCACAGTAGGCTAATCGGCTGTTCCAGATCACCCCTAGGTGTGAGTGCGAGTGCGAGTGGTTGTGTGACTGATGGCCTGGCGAGCTGTCCAGGGTGTACCCCGCGCTCGCCCAGTGTCGGCTGAGATGGGCGCCAGCCTCCTCGCAACCCTAATTAGGAATAAGCGGTTCGGAAAATTTATGAATGAATGAATCTGGACAATTTTGTCAGTTTAGGGGAAACACAAGCATTTTTTTACGCCTAACCCTGGCCTTTAATACAACACTACAGTGTAAAAATGCTAATAAGGCTAAGCGTGTGTTAATATTTTCTCAGTGTACATTATCCTGTGTCCTCCTGAGATATCCTATAGCCAGTGTATTCAGTGAAACTTAATATTTGTGTTATCTTTGAAAAGAACTGATTTCTTTTTTCGATTTTATTATTGCAGATCTCGCTGCCAGTGAACAGCTATGGCCTCCTCCTGAGGAAGGT
Source organism: Porochilus rendahli (assembly GCA_039654305.1). Taxonomy (NCBI): domain Eukaryota; kingdom Metazoa; phylum Chordata; class Actinopteri; order Siluriformes; family Plotosidae; genus Porochilus; species Porochilus rendahli. The sequence goes on from JBCNYG010000001.1 coordinate 13,527,628, forward strand.
GAATAATTATTTCCTCAGTGTGAACATCAGCTTTATTTCTCGGGTTGTTTCATGCCGAGTAGTAATTCCTCCTGCTTTTTACAGAACAGAGAAAGAAGACCACGTTTTGTCACATTTCTGTTAAAGAAGTGGGATGCCCTAAAAGCCATCTGGAGTGGCATGACCAAAAATACAAATGCCATATGTGTCACAAGATGTTTCATGATAAAGTTGTCTTTTCAAGACACCTTAACATGCACGTCGACTCGAAGCACACCTGTAATGTGTGCAGGAAGATGTTTGGAAGTAAAAGTGGTCTGTTAAAACACATAAGTCTCCACAAAACAGACTGGGAAAAGTGCAAGGACTGTGACCAGAAGTTTCCGACTAAACAAACCCTGTATTCGCACAGAGAAAAGACACACGCAGTGCCAAAGCCGTGTCCTTTCTGTGAGCTCACCTTCACCCGTAACAGCAACCTTAAGAAGCACCTGGAGAAGCATAGAGCGGTTCATAATTAACCACGTTTTATTTACATTTATGCTCTACACACTGTTAAGTTGCTTCATTTTTTTTTTTTTTTTCAATAAACAGACAGACAAATAACACCGACCTGTTTTTCTGTTACTTACTTCTATAACCTTGTAATAAGAAACTTGTTCAATGAGTTTTAATGATGGAACTTGTGTTAGGGTAAAGATCTGTCAGGTTTCGGATCTGTTAGGCTCCAGCCTCCCTGTGGCCCTAATAGGATGTAGTGGCTTGTCAAATGAGTGAGAGGGAATGTGTGTAGTGTTTTGTTTCATGTTGATTTTTGATTTCGGTGTATTGGATTGATCACACAAGGAAAATTTTGGCCCTGAATTTAACCCATCCAAAGTGAGAGCACACACACACACACACACACACACACACACACACACACTCACCACACACTGCGGCACCCGGAGAGCAGACGGGGGTTAGGAGCCTTGCTCAAGGGCACTTCAGCCATCAATGTGGAGAAAGGGAGGGTGCAGCTCGCTCCCCTCACCGCCACACATTTTTGCCGCTGGTTCGGGAATCAAATCAGTGACCTTTCGGTCCCATTAGTCCACAGCTGCTCCCATTGTTAGTAAAGGAGACAACAAGCCTCAAATCCATGTTTAAACTGGGTGGACTGGCTTTAAAAAAAATAAAAAGTAAAAAGTGGTGTTCTGAACCAAATCCACCATACGCTTATTCACATTTTCAGAAACATATTCTGATTAGAAAACAATTTTGGCTTAAAGCATCTTTGATAAAATGGTGATCTAAAGGTGAAAAGCAAAAAACTAACAAAAAAAATATATAAATAATGTGAGAGAGACACTAGAAAGCATGCTTACATAAGATCACTTCCTGCACTTCCTTCTGTGGACGCAGGAACGTGATGTATTTGTAAACAATACAACACTAGAGTTCCTGGTAATCTTCAGGCGGTGGCGATGTCTATGCTGCGAGTTGTGCTGGAGGTGGACTTGACCAGAAAGAATACATGTCAGATTACTGTCTGTTCCACGATCCAAGCACAAAAAATGTCACTGGAGTCTCTTGATTCTGTTCTTTTAAACGGTTGTTGCATGGAAATGTACTATCGTCTTGGTAAAATGGCAGTCATTTATTAACTGATTGTGTCTGTCCTGCAGAGTCTAAAAGAAAGTGTTCAGCGTCTGAGTCTACATCAGCTACAAGAGCACACACGGTAAGCATTTTCATACTTAAGGAGACAAATAGGGGTATATAGGAATGTAAATAGGTTAAATACATATAAAAAACAGGAATATAAATAATTCGTATGCGCTCAAATCTCACTGAAAGAATGAAATTTAAAATGGGAAAATTCAGACTTCCTGGTGGTACATTGAACAGGCGCATGGCTATCAACCTTGACGTTGTGAGGTCAAATGCAGACATCCGCGGCCGGGTGTCCACACTCGCGTGAGAGTTTGCGCTCTACAATGAGTTTAGTGGCAGTGGATGAATGATTTCATGTTTAAAGATGCCAACCAATCAAAGTGAAGCTAATGACATTTTTTATATTTAAAAACAAAGCCCGTCTTTTCATATTATGGAGTTTTTGTACCATGCTTTAATGACTCAGGGAAAAAAAGGACATTGTTTAACAAATGTAGTGACAAATGTTTAACAAAAGAGTGTTCCAGGGAAGGCTTTCGGCACCTGTACTGTTTATTTCCGTTAGCACTGAAAAATCTTAATATTAAATACCTAAATAAAATAGGAGGTGCACAATGGCATTATAAAAAATTTGATAGAAACTGAAAATTGGTTGATGAGCAGTTGGGGATTAGATGCGAGTGGGACGACGGACGACATCGATAATGCAAGACGCCACACAGTGATCCCTTCACTGGTAGGCAAGACCGAGATTACAAACTTAACAAAAAACATCTCAGGGAATAATATATCGATTTGGAAAAAAATGTGTAGCGCGTTCCCTTTAAATAATTCAAAGATTTTTTTTTTTCCGATAAAATCGATTATCGACTATTTGTTCTGTTTATTTCAATTCAATTCAGTTCAATTTTATTTGTGTGGCGCTTTTTACAATTGACGTTGTCGCAAAGCAGCTTTACACAGTAAATTAAATTGGGGAGGAATCTAAAATTTCTTTTTAATGAAAGAAAAATGAAATTCGATTAATTTGAATACAGACTTGAGAGCCTCTGATATTAGAAAACTTCAGTCACTAAACTGAACAGAAACAAACTGATTCTGAAACTGATGTTTGCTTTACTTTTATATTCCTCTGCTGCAGAGATGGAAACATACACCCGCAGAAACAAAAGAAGAAATGACGGACAAATCTGTTACAGAACGAGTGAAGAAGCAGCTACATGGTAAGTGACTCGAACCACCGAAAAACGAATGCGATGCGATGAATATTTATATATTTACAAAATGATTTAGTTCATTATATTAAACAATTTACCATCCTGAACCACGTTTGTAGTTTGTTTATTTATTTATTTGTTTGTTTGTTTTTTTTGTCTAGATACAGAAATTTATAGTCGACGTTATGTTTTTAGTAGTGAACTCCGTACTGAATCCGAGAGATCTCAAGCTGCTCTCCAGACCTCGGAGTGCGGTACCAAGGTAGGCTCACACTGTGAGAGTGACAGTGAAGAGAGTATAGTGCTGGACGAGATGTGCCTGACTGAGACTCGTCGACACCGAAGAGCGGTGGAAGAGGAACGGCGGCAGTTTGACGTCTCCTGCTTGTGGACACCTGAGCTACGGCCGAATTCCGCAGACCCGCTTAGAGAGCATCAAGCGGCCTTCGCCAACTCTGACTGCACGCCGACTTTACATCTGGACAAGGATTCAAATTCCGTCCCGGGAGCCAAAACTGCTAAGCGTTCAGATTTTTCCAAAGGGACCGCAATTTCTCCACGATGTGAGAAAGCAAGCATGTTTACTTGTAATATCTGTGGGAAACATCTTTCAACCAAAAACTCACTCGCTTCCCATTACAGGCTTCACACCGGAGAGAAGCCATTCGCGTGTCCTCAGTGTGGAAAGTCTTTCGCCAAGAAATTTAACCTAGACGTCCATCACAACATCCACACTGGTGCAAAGCCCTATACGTGCACACTCTGCCCAAAGTCGTTTGCCGATCCAAGTGCTTATAGACGACACGAGTGGATACACACGCGCAAGTCACAACCGAATGCCTGCAGCACGAAATACAAGTTCACTTGCAACACGTGTGGGAAATGTTTTCTGTCGAAACCATTACTGGCTGCACATCACCAACTGCACACTTCGGAGAAGCGACACAGTGTTCACGACGTTTTGTTCTAATGTTGAGAGACTTTTAAGAAACAGCAGGACAGAAGTTTATTTAGCGAAGACAGGAGTTCATATTGTAAAAGGATGAAACTGCTTTTTCATAGACCTGTATCTATTTTATAGATTTATTTTATTTTATTATTTGTGCGTTTAGCCTTGTTCAATTATAATTATTCAAGAGCCCATTTGATATCCGTGCCGTCAGGGAAGAAAAAGTCCACTGATGTGATAATCTGCTCATTCAGGTCATCATCTGATTTCGTGTAATTGCTGGGCTGGTTTTAATGTTGCTGGGCCTCGACCTGACCAACAATGCTATGGAGATTACATGCTGTGATCAAGGCTAAATGCACACCATAAAAATATGTGTGACTTTTTTTTTTTTTTTTTTTTTTTGCCTGGCTATGAATGTTCCTTTTAATAATTTGTAAAAGATCAGTCTGATATAGCTAAAATAAAAAACATGATAGCCTGTGCATCTCATATGCAAATGAGGCTCAAGGTTACTTTAATGTGTGGTAATGAATTTGCGTAATACGCTTTCTCATGCATGAGATATCCTCCCGAGATCCTGCTCCTGTCCCGCAACACCCAATCATTTGAAACTTGATCAATGTCTTCAAACAAGGGGACGTTTGGCAAAAGAGTGACACCCATTGGTTCTCATATGAGGATCTTAGAAGGACATACACACGATATTGTGTAGGAAAAAATACGATGTCCTTCTAAGAGCACAGTGGGGTACAATAACCATGTACCAAGAAAGAATAAAAGTGATCTTTGTAAACAGAGAAAATGCATTAGTTTAACATGTTGATAGCAAAACAGCAGAACATAAACAGAGCAGCATGTCTATCTTTAAATATAGCGACGAGCGGCAGTTACGGGGTCCGAACACACAGATTCACAATCAAATGAGAACAGCATACCAAAATGATTGCTTCGCTTCTTGCTCTTAAGAGCCACATAAAAACGACTGCCCCACGTGACTGTTAACACACAGTACCAAGCTATATAATGATTTATGAATTTGGAAATAGGTTTATATCCTGATATCTCTCATATTCTGATTGGAGAAGCTTTTAAATATCAAAAATAAATGAGAATTTTTATATTTTATTGAAATGTGTTCGCATTAATGCCCTATGATGGTCTGGCGAGCTGTTCAGGGTGTACCCCACCTTCACCAGTGTCGGCTGAGAGAGGCGCCAGCTCTCCCCGCAACCCTACTGGTGATTTCCTGTACAATAGTCGTAGAGATCCAAATGGGTCTTGCACTTAAGGAAAGAAGAAAGAAAGAAGCATGCGGTTTTGTTTTCAGCCAATCACAGCAGAGCTCATCAGCATATTTTAATGAAACCCAGACAAAAGGAAAACGGTTTGTTTCATCAAAGAGTTAAAGATTTGCCGCCTCAATGAAGAACACATTTGGGAAACACCAAATAATTATTTTATTAATCACAACTTTAAATAACTTTGTCAAAACATTTATTTTGAAAGGTCTTAAAATAAACACACGTGAAAGATTCACACGCCAGTGCATGATTGTCCAGGTTTATTTATAACACACGGCCACTTTGTGTGTCCCATACAGTTTATGTAATTCTGAGTCACGTTTCTGTTGATAAGTTATTTACTAGAGGCTAGGTGGCTACTCAACTCAACTCTCAACGTAAGACTAAAACACGACTTTAACATGACCTAAACCTGTCCGTGGCGTAGCTAATTTGCATATGCGAACATTGACCATGGCACAGTGATTTTGAACATATAAAGTTTGTCCGGGCCATTGCTCGGCTCACGTGCGTGATAGCTTTCTGAGATTTCGCGTAGGAACTCCCTGTGACCTAAACCTGTGCGCAGGGTGGCTAATAAACTGTTGATTGTCCGAAACTGTTCGTATGGATGGTGTCTTTTGTCCTCCGTGTGCTTAAAGCGTCCTGGCTGAGGGGTTACGATGTTTTATAGAATTGGGCTATTTTTAATTCAAGCATCTATCTGGCAAACTCTAAATAACGTATTAAATACTTCAGGGAAGCTTATGCAGAAACACACCAAAGTGTGACTTTTATATTTATTAATTTTTTTAAATAATCATGAAAACCACACGGTAACAACCTCTCTTTAATGCTCCCACATCCTAAGTGCTGGGCAGCCAACTGTGTCTGTTTATAGCCTACTCATTAAACGTGTTAGTGTACAGTATACGGAAACAAAAGAAAAACAAAAATGTTTCAGTTTTGACGCACGATAATGACGCCACCTGCTCCATGTGACTGACAAACTGTGAGTGTACATTGTTTTGATTATCCAGTCGGACTGATGTTTTATAATCCCCCGATAGCAGAACAATCAGGTCACACCATTCTCGTGTGGTATATACTAACGTATATTTGACCGACGGTTAGATAACTGATATTCTGAAAAAAATATACATACACTGTCCATTTTTTTTAAACCTGTGCACATTCATTAAACTAATCTGATCTAAATGAGCGTCTCACGGGCCAGTAAACCCGTGCATATACAGATCAAAAGCAAACTGACTTGGTTAATATTCACGTCAAACACCTGAATGAAAGAATATCTCGGTAACTTTTACCATGGCACTGACGTTAGTAACAGAAGTCACAACACATTAAACCTTGACAATTCTGCCACATTAGGCTCCACTCCTGTCAGCCAAGGACATGACTCTGAGGCTATACTGGGCACAGACTCATCCAAAATGGGCACCTGAAGACACCTTTGGCGTGAGCTTTTTTGAGGAAGGTACTGTGACGCGCCTATTTTTGTTCTGCGGTAAATTGTGTTTGTCAGTCCTCGGTCACGGGGGTCAGTCGGGTCGCGGGGGCAGCAGCCTAAGCAGTAAGGTCCAGACGTCCCTCTCCCCAGCCACTTCCTCGAGGTCATCCAGAGGGACATTGAGGCGTTCCCGAACCAGCCAAGATACATAGCCCCGCCAGCATGTTCTGGGTCGACCCTGGGGTCTCTTCCCTGTTGGACATGCTTGAAACGCCACACCAGGGAGCCATACTAATCAGACGCCCGAGCCACCTCAACTGGCTCCTCTCGATGTGAAGAAGCAGCGGTTGTACTCCACCCGATCTCTGAGGGAGAGCCTCGCCACCCTCACATTATTCTTTTGGTCACTACCCGAAGCTCATGACCATAAGTGAGGGTAGGAACGTAAACTGACTGGAAAATTTAAGAGCCTTGCCCTCCGGCTCAGCCCCATCTTCACCACGACAGCCTGGTGCCAGTTCCGCTGTACAGCAGACGCAGCACTGATCTGCCTGTCGATCTACCGTTCAATCCTTCCCTCACTCGTAAACAACACCCTGAGTTACTTGAACTCCTTCAGTTGGGGCAGGACCTCATTCCAGACCCCAAGTAGGCATTTCACCCTTTTCCGGCTGAGAACCATGGCCTCGGACTTGTAGGTGCTGATTCCCATCCCAGCCGCTTCACTCCGGCGTGAGCCGGAGGTCCCGGCTTGAGGAAGCCAAAAGGACGACGTCATCCGCAAAAAGCAGAGACGAGATCCTATGGCCACCAAACCAGAACCACTAAATGCCTTGGCTGCAGCCGGGACCAAAACCACATTGTTCTTCCTGAGTCCAAGGTTCAACCATCAGTTGGAACCTCCTCTCCAGTACTTGTGAATAGACTTTCCTGGGTAGGCTAAGTGTACTTCCATGATTGTTGGAACACACCCTCTGGTCCCCCTTTTTAAAAAGGGGAACCACCCCGGTTTGCCAATCCAGAGGTACGGCCCATGATGACCACGCGATGTTGCAGAGATGCGTCACCCAGGCCAGTCCTACAACATCCAGAGCCCTGAGGTATTCAGGGTTTCTTACTACCTGAGGTATTCAAGCTTTCTTACTACCTCGGCGACCTCTGCCCCAGTGATGAGCAGACCCCCTCCCTGAACCCTGGGCTCTTCCTCTTCCACAGTGGGTTAGTTGGTGGGATTGTGAAGGTTCTCAAAGTATTCCTTCCCCCTCCCGACACCATCCCCAGACAAGGTGAGCAGCTCCCCACTTCCACTGTGAACAGTGTTTGCGGAGTACTGCTTCCCGATCCTGAGGTGCTGAATGATGGTCCAGAACCTTTTCGAGGCCAACCGATAGTCTCTTCCATGCTCTCACCAAACTCCTCCCACACCCGAGATTTTTTATTGGCCACAGCCCAGGCTGCACCATGTTTGGCCTGTCAGGACCTTTCCGCTCCCTCGGGAGCCCTATAGGCAAAAAGCACCCGATAGTCCCACTTCTTCAGCTTGACGGCCCCCCTCATCGCAGGTGTCCACCAAATGGTTCGGCGGTTGCCGCCTCAACAGGCCCCGATGACCTTCCGGCCACAGTTCTTGGCTACCGCCTCAATAATGGTGACATGGGACATGGCCCATTCGGACTCTATGTCCCCGGCCTCCTTTGGGATGTGGTAGTAGCTCTGCCGGAGGTGGGAGTTGAAAGTCCTTCGAACAGGAGTGCTATATATTGTTCATGTTATTATTACTAGACATTACTAGACTAAAGTGAAGTAATATTACGACAGCCATTAGATTTACATAGACAGGAACCTTCCAATTTCAATCGGTCTAACGCAAGATTTAGTGTTTTGTGCGTACTGAAATGTGTTTCTGCTCACCATGGTCACCATGGTTACTTTACACTTCCTGGCTGCTTGAACCAATCTGGTCATTCCCCTCTGACCTCTCTTATCTACAATACACCTCCAGCCAAAGTATTGTCATTGACTCAGTGCCTTTAGTTTTGTGCGGAAATTTCTCAGATAGTCAAATCTTCCCATCTGATACCATTAACCATGCCACAGTCAGTCACAGAGATCACACCTTTCCTTTATTCTGATGTTTGATGTGAATTTGAATGGCATAAATGTGCAGGTGTTCAGGGGTTCCTAATGAAGTGGACATAAGTATACTCTCCTGTATCAAATAACAACTTCATAGACCGCAGCGTATATACAGAACGTGCCAAACACAATGTGGGGACAAAGCGTCAGACTAACTGAAATGCGTGTTATCCTTCACATACTTTATAAAAAGGCAAGGATTTTTCACAGTGATTAAATTCACACTTAGCCTGATAATAGCTGCACTTCTAAAAAACAAACAAACAAACAAAAAAAAAAATACATAAAAACACACAACTCTCCCGTGTCCCATGTCAACATGTTGCATTTCATCAAGTTTAGGCCTTTCCAAATTTAAATTAAATTTCCAAAATTATATGTTATTGATCCAAGCTGCCAGTTCAACACCTGTGATGTGTCATAAGCAAGATCATTTTACACTTTAACTACCGGTACTCTACGCACCTAACAGCAGAATTTATTAGAATTTAATTATATGAATATGAAATTAAAAAAAAAAGAAAAAGAAAAAAAAGAATTTAATTATATGACAATAAATAGGTCCATTGCCATGCTAATAATTCTGGTTACTGTCACCTGACAAACAGTAAATATACACTAAATATTTATTTCTCCCAAAAACTCAAAGAAAATACAAAACACACAAAAATCATCCCTGCATAGCATACCTAATATTTGCATTAAATAAATTCTAACAACTTTTTTTAAAATCAACACCCAAATCATTAAGCCAATAAAACTAGACAAGTATTAATTAACTATTAATTAAGATGATAAAGCTACTCAAAGACTGCAGAAGCTGAAAGTTAAATGCATGAATACTCTTTGGTCTTTAGCACAAAAATCAGTTTGTGGCTGACTGCACGAGATAAGCTTATAATTGCATGCAAGCAGCTGGAAGTGCAGTTGAGCTGCATTCAATTACTTGGCTTCAGATACAAAATTAAAATAGATAGAAAAAAAAAACAACAACAACAAACAAAAAGCAACAACAAAAAAAAAACATTTTGACAGGCAGCACAGTTGCACAGTGGTTAGCACGTCCTCCTCACTGAAAGAAGGCCTGGGTTCGATTCCCAGGTTCGGGCGTTTCTGTGTGGCGTTCAGTATCCACACCATTGAGAACACCCCTCATATTTTTGTAAATATTTTATTATATCAACATTGAAGATATGGCACCTACAACAAAGTAGTCAGTGTATAGCTGGTATAACAGTGTAAATTTGCTGTCCCCTCGAAATAAGTCAACACACAGCCATTAATATCTAAACCACTGGCAACAAAAGTGAGTACACCCTTAAGTGAAAATGTCCAAATCATGCCCAAAGGGTCAATATTTTGTATGGCCAGCATTATATTTCAGCACTGCCTTAACTCTCTTGGGCAAGGGGTTCCCTACCCCTTCAATCTCTGCAGCAATGCTGGCGGCACTCATACATCTATTTCCAAAAGACAACCTCTGGATATGACGCCGAGCACGTGCACTCAACTTGTTTGGTCGACCATGGCGAGGCCTGTTCGGAGTGGAACCGCTACATGGTCTTGGCCACCGTGCTGCAGCTCAGGTTCAGGGTGTTAGTAATCTTCATATAGCCTAGGCCGTCTTTAAATAGAGCAACAATTCTTTTTTCAGATCCTTTTCAGAGTTCTCTGCCATGAGGTGCCATGTTGAACTTCCAGTGACCAGTATTAGAAAGTGTAAGAGCGATAACACCAAATTTAACATACCTGCGTCCCGTTCACACTTGAGACCTTGTAATGAAGGAAATTGACACTTTGGGTACAAATTGGACATTTTCACTTAAGGGTGTACTCACTTTTGTTGCCAGCGGTTTAGCCATCAGTGGCCGTGTGTCGTGTTATTTTGAGGGGACAGTAAATCGACACTGTTGTACAAGCTGTACACTGATCGCTTTACATCAATGTGTTTCAAGTGTCATATCTTTAATGTTGTCTGATGAAAAGATATAATAAATAATTACAAAAATGTGAGGAGTGTAGTCACTTTTGTGAGATACCGTAGGCTAGAGCCTCCCCTCGACCCTAATTAAGATTAAGGGAATTTTCACAGTCTCTTAGAGCAATCAGTCTCTGACTGAGATTTTAATAAAGTGAAAAAGTAATAATTTTGTTTAAATGTTCAAGGTTATAAAAAAATTTTTTTTTGGCTGTAACGTTATTTTCTTGGAAATTATGGCTATTGAAAGTAGCATGTCCAAAACAATAACATAAAAAAAAAAAAAAACTTTCATTGTCAGTAGTAGTAAGATTTAAAACCAGTTAAAACCAGTTCAATTTTTGTTTATAAAATTTTAATAGCATTATTATAATACAATATTAAAATGTCTGCACTACTGCAAGTAAAGTTCAACTGATTTCAGAGTGGAAACTTTTGGATGGACACATATTCACATACTTCTGTAATCATTTCAGGATCTGGTCCAGATGTGTTTTGCGCTAAAGTTACATACCTAGATGTACTTTATAAAAAGTGCATCTGATTTAAAAAAAAAGATACGTTTCCTATTATCACAAGAGATAGAAAAGTCGGAGTGATTCAGAACAAATCGGGGATATTGCCACCAGTGCACGGCTTAGTGCGCGACATGCTAATCTAATTTTGAATGGAAAGATTTTCGTGACAAACGTCCTTCTACTGCAAATTATTTCAGTTGGAATCCTCAGAATTTTTCAACTTGGAAACGCAAATTAGTCTTGCGTGTATGTATTCAAGACAAGGTGATACTTTTTGTTCATTTTTTTTTTTTTTTATTTGAAGATACTCCACGCTACTGTGTATTTATTCATATACGAAATTTTACACATGTACAGATTTTGGATCAATAAAGCCTCATGTTATGTATCCCCAGTGCTCTAGAAGACTGTGAAAAGGCTCTTAAGCGGCCTAGAAAACGAATGAATATATGAATGGATGAACATTTTGGCCTGAAACGGATCACAGTTAAATACTTCCTAATTAGGCCAGATTAAACAAATCCCGGTTTCTCATCAGAACTTTGCGAAAACCTAAACGCAGCATTTTTTATTTTTTTGACAAAAATGAGGTAAATGTAGGTAAAGTGAGTACAGCTGAACAATACACTCGAGATGACCAGTCTTTTACATGTAACATCTCTGAACAACTGTCTATAGAACAGCAGCATCTATATAGAATATAGAACTATTTCAAACAGAACGAAACCAATCTCAGAATCTCAATCACAGCAGCTAGCACGGAATCACTTTCTGTGTCACGTTGTCTGGGATGTTTTCCAAGGTTTTGAGGGAGACATTTCGAAGGAAAAAATTTCCAGGTGCTGATGAGAAATCGGGAATTATCCAGCGCAATATCTTACCTGGTGTTGAGCGAATACGAATATCGTTCGAACACTGAAATATAAACACAAAGTGTCTTGCGTGACAGCACAGATCTTCACCTGACATTTCTTTAAATCTAATAAATGTAATCTAACATGTCTATTACTATCAGAAAAAAAAGAAAAAATATATATATATATAAAGAAGTGAATGAATAATGGCTCGACATAATTAAAATAAAGTTCTTTATGAAGGCATGTGTCCTGAGATGGCCTGGTGAGCTGTCCAGGGTGTACTCGGTCCTCGCCCAGAGTCGGCTGAGATGGGTGCCAGCCTCCCCGCGACCCTAATTAGGATTAAGTGGTTCAGAAAATGAATGAATGAATGAATGAATGTAGGGGTGTGTGTAGGCAGCCTTTCGATAAAGACGCTGATATGAAACGCACGTTGCAGCATGAAATACAATACTATCAGTACCTGTGTGTGTGCTCCACTCAGATTTACATTAGTTTGGCAGGACCTGAGGAAATGGTTCATCTTAAACTTGTTGAATGTAACATGCTGAAGAACCCATGGCATTACCAGCTAGGCTGAAATAATACAAATAAAAATTACTACAGGAATATTACCGCACGAGTCACGTCTTCATTTTACTGAGTGTAAACCTTTAACCTCGCTCAGAAGAGAGCTGCTCCTTGCCTTGTGCTAGTTTTCTCCAAAACTAGTCTTCCATTAGGGTCCGTCGTCGTCTTCCTCACTGACTATCCTGCTGACTTTTTCCACCAGGACCTCTGCATTGATTTTGGGAAGTCCGTTATCCAAAGGACAGCCTTCAACCAGACTGTTCATGGGTGTTGGAGGGACACCGGGGTCCTCTTCCATCACAGTGTCCTCACAGTACTGAGAGTCCCCCTGTTCCTGCGTGCCATCATCCTCCAGCTCCAGGTCGTCCAGTTGTTCCATTTTTCTTTCCTTTTCTTTCAGGAAGTCTGAAATGATGGGTAACACCTTCTTGCGTGAAGCCAGCGTGTTGCCCTGAACATAGGCTTTCACGTCTGTATATGGACTGCTCATGGGACTGAGATCGAGACGGGGGTTTCTGGCTTTTTCCAGCGCTTTGATTACCTATTAAGAAAGACAATCATTGTATGACAACGCTCTCACATGTACATGCAGCCCTTAGGGATGGGTAAGAATGTATCGAAGTGTGCTTTGGGCAAATGTATTTTGTGATTACATTTTCCAAAACTGAAATACGATTGGGCGGCACGGCGGCGTAGTGGTTAACACGTCCGCCTCATGGCAAGAAGGTCCTGGGTTCGATTCCCAGCTCGGGCGTTTCTGTGTGGAGTTTGCATGTTCTC
>JBCNYG010000001.1:13581995-13601546 GCA_039654305.1 Porochilus rendahli
CACACACACACACACACACACACACACACACACACACACACACACACACACACACACAGTCAGGCTCCTGAGTGGCACATCAACACCTGAAGATCACTGATTCGAATCCAGGTTGATCCACGCAGCCATCTGTGACCGGGAGTCCATGGGAGCTAATTGGCCAGACTCTCACACGAGAGAGGTTGGTGGTGGTCGTTTGTGACAGCTTAGTCAATCCTTTGTTAGGTGGTAATTGGATATGACAAAAACAAAAATGTAAACCCCCCAAAAGTAAGTAAGTAAATAAATAAATAAATAAACAGGATAAAATGTAATCTGTCTATAAAGACAATCGACCACATCTTTCTGAATTCAGGGAACAAAATACACTAGTTAGCCTGCCAGCTAATGTCACTGGCAGATAAAGTTATAGGCCTGGATATATTTCCACCTTTAAAAATTAAACACCACTACTTTTTCCAGGTTTCAGTAATATACTACGTTTGTGTGTCATTTTCCCATCATTGTACAGAACAGATTAAAGGAAGCAGAGAAGTTTACGTTCAGTAAGAATATCATACCACTCAATGCAGAATAAAGAGCCTCGGATGGAGACTTAAAGACGACCACACCGTCTTCAACGTGACCTTGACAGGACTTTCAGACTCACCTGTCCTTAACCTGCAGCAGGTAGCAGATGAGACAGTAACCTGCACAACTCTGTACAAAGTTGCGCTGCGCAGTGAGGAAGGCTTCTGTAGTGTAGTTGCCATGCTCCTGCAGGAAGTAGTCCAGCAGTGACAGCTGACTCTGCTTCTTCACTTGATGAATAGACACAGCATTGACCACTGGCTCAATCATGCCACTATCAGAGGAGATGACCAGGATCTTATAGGGCTTAATCCACAGAGGGACACGCTCTTGTTCCCAGATCGCCTATAACCGTGCGGCACGGAGATGATCAACAAATCAATACACCGGTTTATTAGCCAGGGGGTGTACATGACAAAATATAACTCGGTTTAATGTCGTTTCATTATATAAGCATTCCAGCAATGCTGTAAAGAAATACATTTACATAAAAAATATATAATAAAAGCAGGACAATAACCTGGAGTTGCTTCAACACTTGAAATGCAAGGAGCTCCTGTCTGAGATCATCACCACATTTTACTATGACTGAGAGGAGACGCCAGTTGGGCAGATGCCCATAAGGAGAGCCCTCACGGATTCGTCTGTTTAAGAGTAGGAAAACAAAAGCTCACCACAAGTTTCAAATAAACAAATAAGCAAAATCTGGAAGGAAACCCTCTACCCACGGTGTGAGGTTCTTTTCCCTACTTACCTAACCTTCTCCTGCCAGGGCTCCTTCAAGGCTACTGCTGAGGGATCTTCTGGGTCTTTCTTAAACGTGGTCGGTGTGTGGGCTAGCTGCTCAGAGAGGCGCCGCCTAGATAATTTAGGAAAGAGAGAGACAGTGACCCAGGGTCGATTCTTCAGCATAATCCAGACACGTGTCTGCTGTGCAGAAATTATTCTATATCCAGTGTTGAATAGCTCTTCTAGCACATTTTGAAGAATATATTTATGCCACACAAACACACCAGTTAGTCCGTTTGCCCGGTCCTAGCTATCTGTTTGTTGTCCCACACTGCATACAGTTAAACAAACCAAAAAGATGATGTGTGAAGGGTAAAGAAACTCTCTGAAGGTACGCAGTAAACTTATAGTATCACTCTGAGCATTAAGAACCCAGAGCTGGCACTTAACAAAAGATCCATTTGTTTAGACAACTAGTTTGAAACATTTTGTGTCTCAACTCTTCTGTTCATTAGTTTCGAATATCCACGTCTCATCAACACTCATCATCAGCGCTGTCCTGTGGCTCCTTTTGCAGCGTGCAGCTCAATTTATCAGCTTCAATCTACAGAAACTGTTCCTACTAATTAGCCAAGACCCATAATAAAGGTTCTGTTTGGATAATGTGGAAATACTGTTTCATTGTCAAACAGTACTAACTCCAGTTCTCTGAAGTATCAATGATAAAGAATGGGCACTGATTAAATCCAACACATTTTACAAAGTGCTCATGGACTTTCACACTTCGATGCAAATCCAATCAGCATCTAATATATAATAATATAATAAAATACTATAATCTAATAAACAATTTCCAGTAAAAAGTGGTAATGTGGAAGCAGCGACGTTTGTTTTAGATGGCATTAGATGCTTAGGACCATATCATAATATGTCTAGGTCACCAAAGTGCTGAATGATTGATGTTACAAGTACGT
This sequence comes from Porochilus rendahli, assembly GCA_039654305.1. Lineage (NCBI taxonomy): Eukaryota > Metazoa > Chordata > Actinopteri > Siluriformes > Plotosidae > Porochilus > Porochilus rendahli. The sequence goes on from JBCNYG010000001.1 coordinate 13,584,269, forward strand.
TTCAAGTTACGATCCATGTTCATTTAAAAACAGCCTGTTGCTTATACTGTCCAGTAGATGGCGCAGGTGTCTTCCCCATTAGAGTGAAAATACTTGCATTTAAACTTGATACTAAAGAATTCTGTACCATAGACAGACAGGATTTTTACTTGCTTGGTGAAGGTTTGTGCTCTCTGACTGCTCTTGTTCAACTTATAGTTGTTTGGGAAACTGTACCGCTTAATCCAATTTCTCTAAAATGTACAGGGCTCAGTGAATATGGCTCTGGATTAAAGGTTTGCCGTACAAACCCCCATACCACCAACCTTCCAATTGCTCAGGTGTTACTATAAAAGTTTTTTAATGTTCTTTTCTTTACTGTCAGTTTCATCCGTCTGACATCACTACAGTATGTGAGAAGAGCTCTGCATATTCAGCTCCACTATTGCACTTCTATAATCAACAAGAGGTTCCTGATCAGGGACGCCCGGGACTTCCTCAGCTGTTTCCGGTGGTTTATGCGATTCGAATATTGTCCCATGTGCATTAAGTGTCATTTTCATGTAGAGCTATCGAGTTTTTACAGAAATGGGGCAGGAGTTAAACTGATTCTTGCATCCAGCCGTACCAGGAAGTAGCGCTTCATAAGAACACACTCCTAACTTCCTGTGTACAAATGTAGACATTTGGCATTAAAGAAAACATTTCAAGACGAAAAAAAGAATGATGTCGTTTGAGGTAGTTTAATACAAACTGATGTATTCATTTATGAACAGCGGTCTTATTTGGGGGGGGGGGATCCCTTGGCAACAGTGAAAACCATCAAAAACTGATAGAGTATCAGAAACCCCCTAAAATATCTGTGGGAGTCCTGAATGCCCCTACCCCAGATATAAAAGTACCAGCTCCAATATGGCACCCCACCATCAAAGACATTGCTGAGAGCTTCCCCAAATATTGGTCACGAGTGTGCAGAAAAATGAACACATCTCTATGCACAAACAAAACTGGATGAATCCAGTTCAGTGCGCAGACATGTGCACATGTACATTCCACACATACCTCTGTGTATCAACTGCTGATAACTGAGGACCGGGCTAATAATTCATACGGACTAATATTCAGCATACATGAAAGGCTCTGATGATTAGTTGGCGTCGGTCTGATTAAACGTACCTGATGTCTCCAGCAGCAATAAAAATGGGCTCTTTGCTTTCCTGGCTGGTGATGCTATCAACTGAGAACTGGGAGATGTTGTCACAGCTGTTGGTGTGGATCTCAGGCAGCTAAGAACGAATAACGGACCGAATCATTTACAGAAGGCCGAAATAATCGATTTGTTCATAAATAAAACAAGCAGCTTGTGACTGTACCTCGACCTGGAGCTCTCCAATGTCATCCACAGACCAGGCCTCATCATCGTTGTCGTAATTTGGGACGGTTGAGAAGCTGCTGGCGCGCTGCTCGGCTGTGATACCGCAGTCTGGGAGATTCTCTACGGATCGCGTGCTGCGGATTCGTGTTTCTGGAATCCTCACAGGTACACTCGACGTCTCAAAGTTCTCACACTCCAGAACTTCCACGTAGATCAGGTACGGCGCCTGAAAACAATACCAAAGCCTACATTTCCCGACTTGTACGAGTTACTTTAATGATTAAATCGTTCGCTTTTAAATGATGTCCACCTTGTCTTTCGAGTTGAGCACGACGGCCTGTGTGTGCGGAACTCGCACTACATGGTGGTCGAACGCCGCGGTGGGCAGCCACACACGGGCTGGCAGCTTGTGGTTCAGAAGTGACAGCTCGGAGATGAGTCGCTGGGTCTTCTGCTCCTTGGTAGGCAGAGTGGCCAGTCTTTTCCCAATACCCATCAGAGACTTGATGAACTCGCGTTGTGGAGTCAGACGTACAGGCTGAAAACAGAGGCCAACTTCTTCAAGCAGCAAGACTTACTGGTAACATTAACAACTGAGATTGCATGAGTAGGACAAAATGTGTGGACAGCCAGATTAAACATGCATGAGACAAACATTATGAAATCAAAGCAAAGAATGATGGTATAAACAAATAAGGGAAGAAAAAAAAAAAACACCAACACCACACATACACACACACACACACACACACACACACGAGTGCTTTCTAGCAATGCTGACCATAGGGTGGCACAAGTGTGACATGAATGCACGTCTGAATGAAAGCTTTACAGAAGATGAAAAATGAACCCATTCCACAATGGCCACACGTGGAGAAAGACTCTTCAAACTCCTCCATATGTGTTATCCACCACTCCCAAGGTAACATAGAAACATAGAGGAAATCTGATTACTGTGTATAAGAAGCTGAAGAGAAACTACAAATCATTGGCCTAGAGCAGGTGTCAGACCTCATCATCAAAGGGCCAGCATGGGACAGGTTTTGATTGCAAACAAGTAGGAGACGCACCCGAGAGTTTATTTGAAGTAAAGATTAATTGATTTCAATAGGAGCGAGGTGTGGCTCCTGCTCGGTCGGCATTAAAACCTGCCCCCACACCAGCCCTCTGCGGATAAGATTTGACTCCCGAGTGGGTGAAATCACATGTTAAAGAAGCTTAAAGACAGGAACATCCCAATTAATCAAGTTATGAAAAACAACAGAGTGCTGACGATTGTGTGGTGATTAGTTGACTGTACAGACAATACCTTGAAGATATAAAAAAAAAAAAAAAAAAAAAAATTATGGAAATAAATAATTTGTCGAGAGTTTGTTTACTGAAAGGAACACCACAAACAACTAACTGGAATAAATATAGGCAGATGGAAAAAAAGTGTTCTATACGAAATTCTTCATGTAAGTAAATCAATGACTGAAGGATTTGATCTGAAATAAATCTGGCACCAGGATTCCTAGTTACCAGATATAGAGAACCACAAAATATTTTTACAGATTGGTTAAAGAAAAATAACGTGAGCGCATTTTAGGAAGGCAGTACTCTCATGTTTATGGATTTCAGGTCATTATGGCTATTTGGGGCTGTTTCCAGCTGACGTGCCTGAGGAACGCAAACTGACTTTATACTTAGGGGAGCAAACATTCAATTATGGACTTTGTCTGGACTAAAGGCCTGTACACACCAAACAAACACATACACCAAGAAAAAGGTCATTACACAATTTTAACGAATACATTTCAATAAACGCCTGCACATATACATTGCCACTGCTGTGCTGCACTGACGCGTCTGGTTTGTGTCTGTGCCGACTTCATCCTGGTGAAAAAGGTGAAGGTAAAGACTGTTGGTCTTTTACACCCATGCCAGAGCTTATCCTGGTTTCTGTAGCGTGAAGCGACTGGGAGTTTAACTCCTCCTGGATGGGACGCTAGCCCATCGCAGGTCACCTTCCCAGTATTTGTACTGTTAGCCATTTATACTGCTGGGTGGACAGAGGCACACCTGTGGTTGACACCTTACCCAAGGCACAGTGGGGGTCTAACAGGCATTCGAACCCACAACCTTTCGATCTTGTGCCCAGCACTCTACACCGCTGGCACCCATTCTGGTGAAAGCTTTCATAACAACCAGACAGCACAGATGCTGATACATGGTATTGTGTGGCACAGTTCAAAAGAGGGGGATTACAAACGCATGGACTGGAAACTGGGCATCATCAGAGAGCCAAAGTGAGGTTTTACGGCTTTACATCACTTGAGCTCCTCTTAATTCAACGCGCCACAATATCATCTATATTTAATTACAAGTATACAGCCAGTGTATCTTGTCACCTGTTAATTTGCACAACGTTGCTTTCATATGCAAAAGGTTTCTGAACATTAAACCTGCCGTCATCTAACAGTGAAATATTGACTGTACAGTTCGAGCTCCTGTATGGGTAGCCATTGCCGCCTTCTTAAAAAAAATGAATGGAAAGCCTTCCAAACTCGTTACGCTGAAATTGTGTACATTTCCATCATCTGGTGGTTTTTACTTACATTTTCAAAGTTGCAATTTGCTGAAGTCCATCAGATAGTTTGTATTAGCCTGTTTGAAAAGGCAGTAATTCGCAATAGGACGTGGAAACGCCCGTTCATATAAGGCAAGACAAAGGTAAAAATAACCTTGTACAGATACTAAACTAACCAATCAGATATAAACTTGTGAACTTCAAAATAAAAAAAGGCTAAACACATTAGGAAACTGACATTTAACTACATTACATTTACATACACCAGACAAGCGTCTGCTCATTTAAACGAACACGTCCTTGTTAACGGCGTCTCTAACGCAAGTCACAATACTGTTCTGTACTTTTCACAGTACAGCGGCGTGAGGATACATTACCCGATTTTTTTATGTGCGTTTTAATGTGAACATCATGCAATGCATTAATTTTGAGGGATTTGGGCTTTTTATACCCGAGCCTACAGGCTCATCTTATCCCTGGTTTTCATAGCGTGAAACGATGAGGAGTTTAACTCATCCTGGATGGGACGCTCCTCCATTGCAGGTTAACTTCCCAGTAGTTTTTTATTGTCACATTTATACTGCAGAGTGGACAGAGGCACACCAAAATTTGGGTTTAATTTCCCTTTAAAGATGAAAAAGGAAAGATACCAATTACGAGTCCGCGTGCTGACACACACACAAAAAAATAAATAAAACAAAGTAAGTTCTTTTGTAAAATATAGTTCCATTTTCGATGTGAAAAGGCCATAATGCTCCATAAATGATCTTTGTTCCATAATCAGCAAACTTCTATAAACAAACTTTCACCAGAAAAGAGAACCCCTTCTGTAATTTTCCCATTAATTAACACAATGGGAGGCATAACAGGGGGAAAAGAACAAAGGCTACATTTCCAAGCATGTCAGCTCATAGACATAACCACCAGTCTCATTACGTATGTGTCCCGATCAGACAGAAAAACAACAAAATAAACTCGAATAATAATATGATCTCGGGATGACATGCTTGCAAATTTTAAAAGGCACACATCTGAAGGAATCTGGGAGTCCAACCCCAACTGCAAACAGAAACAGCCATCATCCCATAATGCACAGATAATGATGCTATTAGACAGTGGTTGACTTACGGTACCAGCCTCTAACTCAAGACTGTCGGAGCTGGAGCTCATATCCTGGGAAAAGGAGGGGTGGGTTACGGTACAAGAGCAGGGGATTGGTGGAGGGGGTCAGAGCAAGACAAAACAAAAAAACAAAAACACAAAGCTCACGGTTATGTTTAAAGAGAAAAGGTCATGGATCACGTCTGAGAAGTCTCTGGGTCGCGCGCTTCTGTGTATTGCAGCCAACGCTTAGGACAAATGAGCACAGCACAGTTATCTTAACTCTCTCTCTCTCTCTCTCTCTGACACTGAACAGATGTGCTTATACAGCTGCAGGTCATTTACATATCTTCGGCATAAAATCTTCCCTAAGTTTAACTGGGGAAAAGAAAAAAAAAAAAAAACCCATCTGCCTTTTTTCGCAGGAAACAGCAAAATTTGTATACAACCTCACTACGCTAGCAATTACACGGAAATGACAACGAGGTCCAGTATGAAAACATCCATTTTTATTTGCAGTCGCCACAGAAACATAACGTGCGTTAACTCTGTAACGTCCCTGACTGATGTGTAATAAAAGTAGCACTCAATTTTTTTGTAATTTGAAACTTATTTTGCTCTAGCAAAAGACAATACAATTTTTAAGACGCATGATGATACAGTGCTGTTTCCAAACAGCGTTTGTGTGTGTGTGTGTGGCCCTGCGATGGTTTGGTGAGATGTTAGGGGTGTTCCCTGTCTTCGCCCGGTGTTAGCTGAGATGGGCACCAGCCTTCCGATGGCACTTATAGAATTAAGCAGTTTGGTAAATGGGTGAGTATGTACAGTGAAAAAAGGCTTTTTAACTAATTAATGCTGCCATGACACCTACTACAATACCCAGAATACTTATAACTTCCCAGCTAAGTAGGACTGTAGGAGAAAAAAAAATCTATCAGTCCAGACTTAAAATAAAAAAAATCTTTGTGATTGAAAAATGAGAATAGGAAGGCGAAAAAACCCCGGAAGAACCTATAACGAAGCCGAGCACACAATTGCATCAGCCCTATATATTATCCTAAGGACACATTAACGAATCATTTGATCTTTCATGGTACTTGCCGCGAGCTCTCGAACACAGGATGGGAAAAATGCCGAGAGTCAAACAAGCACAAAATTACAGAGAAAAGCATTGTTGCCAATTGTTGCTTTCCACTTGTTTATAAAAGCTTGTCTCCTTTTGGTAAGGCAACAGCTGTGAGTCATCAGAGACAGGAGTCGAGTCCAAACTCCTCTAGATTAAACCGTAATCTCTGCTGCCTGGACAGTTGTGGTCAACATGCTGCCAGTTTTGCTGCATTCGTCTCTTGTAAGATAACACTCCTTATAAGCCCTTCTACTCAACCTGTACATTAAGACTGGTGTACAAATTCTGAGGAGCACACAAACTAGCCAATCATAAGCAGGTTTATTACAAATGTGGGTGGAGCCAGAGTTTGTTCAAGAAAAGCAAAAACCACAGCATAAATGTCTGCAGCTACTGCTGCTCCCCTACTAACTAAAGTTAAAATGAAAAAGAACCTGGTGATTATGTAAGAAACGACACACAGATTGTTCAGTCACGTGAAAATAATTTACATCAGGATGTGATATGGCAAGTGCACAAGTGTCATCCATGCACTGCATTATTTAAACACACACACGATTACTTATACAAAGCCAAATCTACTGTGCATTACTCCGCTTAGATCACAGTGACTTGGTACAAAACAAAGTTTTATAATTATTTAATATGCACAACCAGTCATTAATTACCAGGTGAAAGCACGAGGCAAGTTCCTGCTTTCATCTCTCTCTCTCTCTCTATCTATCTATCTATCTATCTCTGAGAAAGCAGAAACTCCCTTGCCGTGAACTTACAACTGACCCCTTCAATAAACAAATGTCTCCTTAAAAATGCTACATCAACCAATCAACAGATGCTTTTGTTAAACAACTCATTTTAACAATACAACTAATGTTCTTTGATTATGTGAAGGGTCTGTGTGCAAGTCCCCGTACATGAACACACTACAGAAATAATGACCATACATGGGGCAGTCGTTAAGGCTCTGGCTTAAGTGAGTCAAACGTCATGGGTTCAATCCCCAATAATACCAAGCTGCCACCCTTAAATACGATCCTTAACTGGTCAGTTGTACTAAAAAAAATGTAAACGTAAGTTGTTTTGGATAAGACTGTCTCCCAAATGCCATAAACATACTATAAAAAATATAGAAACATAAAAAAAAATACATCTATATTGGACCTCGTTCACACAGGAAGTGATCACGCAAAGTTAATGATAGCACGCGTGATACGCGTGACGAGAGGCTACAAAAAGCTAAATTTTCTAACGTGACATGAAGCGAACGAGTGCAGGGTTCAACAGAGCTGAACTTCCACGCGACGGGTTTCAGAGAATCAGAGTTTTAAAGATATTGTTGATTGACAGATGCTTCCATACATGGACGTCTACATAATGTTTTCGTGTGGAAATCATAAAGTTTACAAGTTTAAATGTCCCGCTCACATCAACACGGAAGAGCTGCTCGTTACTGCAGCGTGTAAATATCCTGTGCTTTATGACTGCACACAGAAATTTTATAAGGATAATACGCGATGCCTGGGTGCACGTTTCTGAAACAGTCAGCATTTCCTGTGAGTTTATACTTGTATACAAGTTTATTTAAAGCTGCATGAAAAGTACATTATGAGGGTTGGGTATCAGGAGCGGTGACGTCGCTGGTACTCTTTCTCAAACAGAGAGTGGAAATAGGAAAGGAGAGCAAACGGTACCCAGTGCTGTTGTAGGAAAGCGCGGGGCTGCTCACAGTGTCACTCGTGTCTCTTGTCACTTCCTGTGTGAACGTGGCTTCAGGAATTCAACCACACTGTCGTATAATACCAGTGACATCATGCCCTGAGTGATCCTGCATTCATGAAACACTGCGGTGCTACAAACAGATGTTTGATCCAGGTGTGGCACTCCATAAAAATATATCAGAATACTCCTTATACATAAATTATACACACAGCTTGACCTACATATAGACAGGACAGGAATGATAAGTAGTTTACAACATTTGGGAAATTGTGCTGTTTCCTGATTCTCTATTAAACTGCAAAGTGAAACAAGGATCCAATTTCACTGCAGTATATATTTATTCTTCGGGCTATAAATCAGTACAGGTACAGAGAGAAATCTCTCAAGCGCTTTACTAATCATCACCACCACAACTGCTAATGCATACCAGTAGTGACAGCACTGTTGCTATGGCAACACAAATAAGCAAGTAAAAGAGTGCATCCTAAATTGACAGAATAATGCTAATGACGAGAACGGTAAGTTTCTGTCTGAGGATGTGATGTAATGTAACGTCAGATCCAGTGCATTGTTTCTAAGACGCGTAGCATCATCTATGGTATCCACATGGCGATTACTTCTTAACATAATTAGATCAGATAGATGAGCAAGAAGAATCTGATTACAGCCACGAATACTTGGACTTAAAGGGTCACTGATGACAAATTCCTCTCAGGGGCTTAAAATAATCAGCACCGGTGTTCACCAGATACGGTTTGTGAACACCCAACCTCATTTTCAGAAGTGGTTCTATCAAGCACTTCCTGTTGCTAGGTCACAATCAATCAATCAATCAATAAATAAATATTCTAGCACTTCTCTATTTACTTTAGAAACAGTTAGTTACAATTATGGAAAGAAATCCGAAAGATTTCAAACAGTGCTTTCGAATGTAAATAACTGGGGGGTCGGTGTCAGACTCAGTTTCTCCGCTGCCACTGTTAACAGCCTTGATATTATAAGTTCCGCCCCTTCTTGATTTTGATTGGTCGGTGAGAGAGAAAAGACTTGAGCTTGGTGGCATTCCAAAAGCTGTTCTGTCCAAAAGCGTCCACCTCACAGCAAGAAGGTCCTGGGTTCGGCTCCCAGGCTGGGGCTTTTCTGCGCGGAGTTTGCATGTTCTCCCTGTGGATGCGTTGGGTTTCCTCCAGACACCAAAGACATGGACGTTGAGCTAATGTATATGTTTGTATGAATCTGGCTGTTCCAAATTGCCCCTAGGGCTGAGTATGAATGGTTGTGTGTGTGTTGCCCTGCGATAGTCTGGCGAGCTGTTCAGGGTGTACCCTGCCTTCGTCCAGTGGTGGCTGAGATAGGCATCAGCCTCCCTATTAGGATTATGGAGCTCGGCAAACGAGCGAGTGAGTGAGAAGATGCCACAGACTGATTTCTACATCTAGGGACGCAAGACTGTTATTAAATAAAGACATCGCCACACACTAAGAAAATGATTTCTGGAAACTTCATACTCAACATTGTGAGAATAACACACACACACACACACACACACACACACTCACTGACTGCTCACCTCATCCTGGCTGCTTTCCACTTTCGGGTTGCTGGCTGTCCTTTTCAGGTTGCTGCTGAGGCTGATGCTGGCGGTGGCGTCTGATTTAGAACGCTGATGAGTGCGCTTCGAGGGCGAGAGGCTGTGCTCGCTCACGTTTGGGCCGAGGATGTGGTTCTGGTGCTGCTGGTGGAGACGAGCGCGCTGACCCGTCGGCTTCAGCTCGTCGGACAGGATGAGCCGGCGCAGCTTGGTGCCGCGCGAGTGCCTCTGTGTGGAGATGTGCATGTCGGAGGAATAAGCGCCAAGCAGCCAGGCGCACTGCAGTGAGAAGCCGATGCTCTGGCGGCAGCGGTGCACCACATAGGGCTTAATGGCATCGCCCACGTCCTCGTCCATATGGATGTACATGTTGAGCAGCTGGGGCAGGTAGAAGTCCACATCCTCGTCTCGGAAACTGAAGAGCCGATTGCCAATGTAGGCCTGCACGCCTGGCTCTTTTGAGTTGTATAGGTACGAGATGGCCATGGAAATGTCAAACAGCTTGGATTCAAACAGGCGCAGAAGCCACGACTGTTTGGAGGAGTTGTTCCTGTGGCGACGGCGTGCACTCTTCACTGTACCCACTGCTGGGACCTCCTCCTCCTCAGTGATCTTCGGCGGTTTACCCGAGCCTGTACCATCTCCGTTCAAGGGCTCGGTGTGTTCAGTTCCATTCACCAGGTGAGGTTCGGTAGCCGGCAAATCTGTATCCCCGTCACTTTTAAAGAACTTGACCTTCTGCAGCACCTCCTGGCACGCTTTCTTTGCTACTTCCGTATCAATAACCAGACTCAGTTCACCCACACCCTCTGATATGACATCCAGGGGAGGGCTAGAAGCAGGCAGGCCATCGCTGGGACTGGGGCTGGAGCTGGTCAGAGGCCGTGGGCCAGAGGACGGCGAGGAGGGCAGGGAGAGAGACGAGGTAGTGGAGGTGGATGAAGCCGACGGACTTTTTTGTAGCTCTTCCAGATGGGAAGGGTCCGCCTCTGTGTCACCCATGACCAGATAGGGTTAGGCCCCTACATTTGGGGAGGGGAGCACAGATAGAAAGACAGAGAATAAGAAAACAGCATGAGGTTAAAGTGGCTTGGTTCAGCTTAAGCCTAAAAACAGTTAACAGAATTATTAATTTTCTATAAACTAAATCTAGTAAAAAAAATGAATAAATGGCAGCTTTGATATTCTGCAACTAGCCCAAACACACACACCATTCAACTTACTCGGTCACGTAACCCGACACAGTTTTATTTGTATGGTGCTTTTCATACCTGGCAACATATTCCTTTATCATCCAGAGTAAAGTACAAACTATCCTACTCCTGCTATCACTGCGGGAGCGCTGCAATCCCAGCCTTCTCACTGCTCCTGCATTTTTGCTCTGTTACACCCATGGCGCACAGGATTAAGTCTCCCATCATGGATCTACAGGTGGGTCTTAAAGGTGCCTACATACCTCGCAAAAATATACATTTTCCTGGTTGATTACAGATTTTTTTTTTTTGCATAGTGTCACCTGCTAACACCAGTTTGTTTTTACTACAATTTCTTTTGAACAACTATAAGTGACACTATTATTAGTAACATCATTAGCAGAAACACCAGATATTATTTTCGATTATTTCAGATTTTATACTATAGAAATATTATTACTAATACTACCACTACAAACAGCAAGAGTAATGATAACAAATATCGATTTCCGGTGTCTAAGCGACGAGACTACTGAAGAGCACAGGCAGTGATGAAGAGGAGTGACGGTGAAGAGGAGGACGACGCCCCAGACATGGCTGGAATCTGAGAACCTTTCCCAGAAGTGAAGTGATTTTTTTTTTAACCTGTTGGATTGTATTAATAAATTTGCCTGATGCTCGGTGCATCTCTAGCACGGCTTCTCGTGGCTGTGAGGATGCACTGCATGGCGGATGCTGGAAGAGACTGAGGTATTACTTTGGTGATATGAGAAAAACTACAGGTGTTACTTGTGGTATTTAGGAGATGATGTCACAGAGAGGGTTTTTTGAAAGAAGACTGAGGAAGAGGAGTGATGGTGGTGAAGAGGAGATGATGTCACAGTGAGAGAACGGAGTGTGTGACAATGTCACAGAGAGAATTTTATATCATAATTATATTAGTATTATTATTATATAGTAACACTAGGCCACGTATCTCTTGGCTAGACTGATGAAAGCACTGCTACTGTTAGCTTTAGCCACTCTTCCTTTGTTAGCTTTTTCAAACTGGGCAAGTTCAGCTGGTTGATGGGGTTTTAAATATTTAATCAGGGTTGCATTACAAACTTGTTCATGGTATTTCCCCTGGTTTACTTTGGCCTTACATGTATTACAAAGTGCCAGTCTCATGTCCTTCACATTTCCGCATTGAACACAGGTTAGCCCTGTTGCTTTAAGCATGCACGCAACTATGACATCACTACCCGCGCCAGAAGCATACAGTGCGCTTCTCAGAACCTTTATTATTTTTTGTTAAAGCATAATAACAATGGCTTTGATGGCATTAGCCTGCTTGAGTGCCATCAAAGCCATCATTATGTTTTAAAATGGAAAAAATAAACCATAAAAATCTTGTTCTAGATCGTATTTCATGCTTCCCGAACCCACACTATAAACCAAAACAACTTTAGGGAGCATCGATTCCTTTTGTTTAGAACAGACACACCGCTTTTAGAAAGCTGAAAGCGCAGGGCTAAACAGATCCGCCCCAGTGTCGTGGTTAAAATGTATATATAAACTCTAAAAACTCATTTTTTTTTGTTTTCTTTCGTTTTTGGAAGTATGTACTAAAACACCTTTACAAAGAACAGTGTACATTGATTTTACTACTCGACTTTCGTTTCAGAAGACACACTGTTAGCAAAACAGCTATTACCAAGAGTCAGCTGGGATCGCCTCCAGCTTCCCCGCAACACTAAACAGGGAAAAACGGTGTGGGACATGGGATGGAATGAAGCTTTAATGCAGCCGGCGCACAGCGTTCACCTGACCTGTCTGTGTCATGGTTAAAATATATAAACATAAACCATAAAAATCTCGTTCTAATTTTAGTTTAACGTATAAACGAGCAGGCTGAACTGACGAGAACTGATGCCAATAGCTACACGGTGTCTGAGTTAGAAGCCAAGACAAAGCAGCAAACTAACCTTCCTCAATGATGTGGTTAAAATATGCAAAATGTAAACTATAAAAATCTTATTTTGTTTTTCATTGTTTCGGCACAGAACCACCACAGGTCTGTACAGAGTTTAAAACCATCCCACGGCTCTGCTCTGCTCGTCTGTGCTGGGAGCTCATCTGCATCCTTCATGATTAAAAGCAACAAAAATAACAAACATAAATAATTAAAGTATAAAAATCCCATTCTAGTGTGCTTTTTAATTAAGTGATAGTGTATACTAAAACATTATGCACCTCAGGCTCAGTGAATGCCGCCAAAATTATTATTATTATTCTGCGACATTTCCCTGCAAAAGCAACAAAGATACATACGCCAACGTAGAAAAGAACCCACCCCTTACATGATGTCAGACGCTTATAGACATCATCAGAAGTATCACTTGGCTCAATTTCCTTTAAAACACTTTTTCCAGATTCCATGTGCCTGGCATCCTTTCCTCACTGACAAGGATAAAAAAGCACGCGAGGGAAACCAGGATGCAGTTTAAGGGATTTGAGAAGCATCCACAGACCGTCTCCGAATCGGAAATATGTGAGATTGCCTGGCAGTTCTCCATCTGGGCTGCTCATGCTGAAAATGGTCTGATTCCGGTCTCTACTTGGATTCTCTGTGCTTCTCTAATAAACGAGATATCAAAATGAAACAGGACGATGTCCCTGTTTAGGGCTCAGAATGGATTCGAAAAGGTTATAAGCAGAAGCAACATCATGGCATTATAAGAATCTCTTCTGCTATTAAAATATGTCTACAGTTTTTTTCTGGAAAAAACTTTGGTTAAAGAGATAAAACAGACTCCATGCCAATGTATATATATATATAAATAATTATAATAATAACATCTAGGAACCGTGATGAATACTTATCTACACAGAAAACGGAATGGCTTTAATATTTCTTGGTCATGTTAGCCTGGAGCTCTGTTACTGATCACATAAGAACTACAACACAAGCCTTGGACAAGACACAGACTCAGAACAGCAGATCGTGGTTGAGGAACGTGCTAAATTCATGACCGCTCCCTATTCCTCAGTGTGGAATACACTTTAACATTAGTTTTTCTACACTTTTATTGCGCAATCACTGACATGTAAACAAAAATCAATAGTGCACTTGAGTAACAGACAGACAGCCCGAGAAAATCTACCGACACCAAGTTCTTGGCAAGAAATTTACAAAAATGCAAATAAAAATGCAGAAGCTGAGGGCGGTCCCCAAGGGAGTAATCAGACATGGCCTTTTGAAATTCAGTGTAATGTCTGTAACAGCACAGAGGAGCTCAGGAGCAACATGTCCTTTAGCTGAACCTTTTGAAAACAGCCACTCAGAGGGCCGCAAGAATAAAAGGCATTTCGGATTGTAGTAGTCCTCACAACAGCTGCTGTGGGCGTTTCCCTTAAAAGTCCCATCTGTACGCTCCATCGCTTCACAACAAACCTCGATACAAGAATTCTTGTTGTTAGCCCTCCCTACAAATATGATCTCAGACCGCCCTGTCTTTCTCGCATAAAAGACGTCTTTTCTATTTAAAGTACACAAAGAGCTGAAGACCAGATTCACCAACGGAGCAGGCGGATCATTAACTGCAGTGGCGCCTAGACTTTGGAATTACAGTATCTCAGTAACGATTTCAACCATACGAACCTTTCTCCTTCCAACACTATCACCTCTCACCTTGTTTTCTCCTCTTCTCCTTCTACACCGTCACTTAATTTACACAGTAACGTCATTGCGTCATTAAAAAACCTTGACTGGGATTGCTCATAAACACATTCTTTAAAAATGAAAGAGCTTTTTTGATCCTTAGTGGTTTACTGCTTGATTAATCCAATCACGTTTAGGGCAAGTTGGTGCCTTTTGAGCATAAAGCATTCTCACCCCCAGCTGCTAAAGCTTAGCTCGACACGTGATCTGAGCTCTCATGCAAATGTTACTGTGACCATGTGAGGACACTTCCCTTTAACCACCCTTGCGTCGATACACCATCTTCTCTAGTGCCTAAAACATCTCCAGACCGTGTTACCTTACCGGCGTGTCATTATCAGTTAGAGTTACAGTCTCAATCAACATGAGCACAGGGGGGAAAAAAAATTAAAAAAGAAAGTACATTTTAAAAAAAGATTTATTTCCTCTTTTTTTTAAGATGCAGTATAAACTAGACACTTTCCCAATTCCATTGTTTCACACGAGAGCTTAATGATTAGACCACAACAATACGCTTCAATCCGAACTAAAATGAGATGAGCTAAAATATTTAATGTTTCTAAATCAATCCACTGACAAAAAAAACTAACCACAAAAAAATTATACTAATCAGAAAATAACGACAAATCATTTGCAAACAATTTGGTCCAATAAATAATCTTGACTGAAAGGCATTGTGTTAGTGATAACATTATAAGGTTACACTTCCCACTTCCATGTGAGCATCCAAAACAATGTTAGATGATTCGATATGACACTGAAAGCCCAGTGGTGTGTGTGTGTGTGTGTGTGTGTGTGTGTGTGTGCTGTGACCACAGTGAATAAACACACATCTCCTGTTGCAGTGGAATCAGCTTCCAGTGGCTCTGGCACTGACAGATGACACCACATCCACCTCACAAAACAAAGAGAAACCCTGGACTTGATCATCTTTCCTAGGTTCTAACAAGCAAAGCCTGTCACGAGGACTATGATGGACAACACTGGCACGAAAATCAAATCTTTGCCACTGTGGTGTACACAGCAGGGGTCTAGTGAGGATCTGTGGCTTTACTGTTGGTTATGATAAACCACAAACAAGGTAGAATGAGTTTAATCTCACTTTCAGTACCAACATCATGTTTAAATTCAATCCAGATACACATTTGTCTCAACAGCAAAATCAGTCAGTGGGATGTTTAGTGAAAAAAAACCCACTAATACTATATTACACATTTTATTAGTGATCTTAAACCTGTTGGATTGTATTAATAAATGATATCTGGAGTCTGATAAGGTGTCCAATGAACTTTAGCAGCTAGCTACACATTACACAGCACCTGCAGCTGGGAAAAGTTCACAATTAGGCCCTGACGAGCCATTTGATTACTAAAGAACGCTACACTTTTGATTATCAAAAATTTTGTAAATAATCCTAAAAAGACCCCACACAAGCTAGCATAAACAATGCTAACGCCGCTAGCCTGAGATAGCTAAACTACGACTCAACATCGGCCCATCATGTGTTTATCCAGCAAAACAACATAAACACCACATTTACACGTATTACTAACTAATAATTAACATTCGTGTTCAAAAGCTGAGGCACAGTGAGCCTCTCGGTGAGTCAGTATGTGCTGTTTTATGACGTTAGCGACGAGCTACGGCAGGCCGATGGAAAATGTTGCGTTCGCTTAGCTAGCATTGAGGAGCTAGGTGTGCTAACAGCGAAGCCAACGTCAATACAAGACATTAAAACTAATAACTACATCCATAATAAAAACCAAACTATGTTTTACAAGCGCAACAGATACGGAGTTAGAACTTAACCTGGTCAGAGGAAGGTGTTTTTTTAGAGGGATGGTTTACCTCAGGTGGGCGGCCAGGAGGATTAAACTGTTCGTAAACGCTAGCTTAGCATCACCAAATCGCTAACACTCGCGAACGAAATCGTCACTTCTCGATGCAGTAACTGGCTAGAATGCAGAATAAGCGATGAATACGGACATCTTCTCTTACCGAACTGAGTGAACTGGTCGGCGAGATAGTTCGCTCTACCTCCGCTGTAACAGCTCCATCTGGACTGTACGATTCCCCGAAGGATGCCGAATAACCGGCTTGCTCTTGGTGGGTACCGTCTCAATCCAGCCCAGCGCACTCCCCCTACCGACTTCGATTTGGTAGCGCCCATATTCTAGGTGCACAGACACAGTGACTGAGTAGCACACGGGATTATCAGTCTGGTTTGAATAATAATTTCATCCGAGAGCTTCGTTTAATGTGGAAAAAACAAAAACCCACCAGCAAACACATTAATAAAGAAATTATGAAATATTCGAGTTTTTTTTAAATAAATAAAATATTTGTTGTAAAACTTTGCACCCCTATATAAATGGACTGATCCAAGTGGAGGTGGTAAGGGAAAGGGATTCACTTGAACGAATTCTATTGCACTTTTTTTTTTTTAAACAAGAGATTACTCCCCAAAAGCAAAAGTGTGGTGTTGTAATATTAAATGGGGAAGAAACAATCAATCACTCATTCATTTACTGAACTTCTTAAATCTATGGTATCACAGGCTCAGCCGACATGGGGCGCAGGCGGGGTATACCCAGAACAGTTCACCAGACCACCACAGGGCCAAAACTCACTCACACAGAGGGCCAGTTTGTAACAATTAGCCTCATGTGCATGTCTTTGGACTCTGGAAGAAAACCAGAGTATGCAGAGGAAACACGCACAAGCATGGGGAGAACATGCAAACTCCACACAAACGCGCTCGCCTAGCCCAGGACCTTCTAGCTGTGAGGTGGACGGGCTAACCACTACGCCACCGTGCCGCCCTAAGAAACAAACAAACAAATAATAATTCATTCATTCATTCATTTTCTGAAGTGCTTATTCCTAATTAGGGTCGCGGGGAGGCTGGCGCCCATCTCAGCC
>JBCNYG010000001.1:13736725-13747460 GCA_039654305.1 Porochilus rendahli
GTAGGGGTAGTGAGTGAGTATTTAAGGTTAGAGAGTGAGTGTATAGGGGTAGTGATTAAGTGTGTAAAGTTAGTGAGAGACTATTTAAGGTTAGAGAGATAAGTGTGTAGTGGTAGTGAGTCAGTATTTAAGGTTAGAGAGTAAGTGTGTAGGGGTAGTGAGTGAGTATGTAATGTTGGTGATTGACTATGAAGGGGTAGGGAGTGAGTATTTAAGATTAGAGAGTGATTGTATGTGGTAGTGAGTGAGTATGTAAGGTTGGTGATTGAGTATATAGGGGTAGTGAGTGAGTGTGTAGGGGTAGTGAGTGAGTATTTAAGGTTAGTGAATCAGTGTGAAGGGGTAGTGAGTGAGTATTTAAGGTTAGAGAGTGAGTGTGTAGGGGTAGGAAGTGAGTATTTAAGGTTAGGGAGTGAGTGTGTAGGGGTAGGGAGTGAGTATTTAAAGTTAGAGAGTGATTGTGTAGGAGAAATGAGTATTTAAGGTTAGTGAATGAGTGTGTGGGAGTAGTGAGTGAGTATTTAAGGTTAGAGAGTGAGTGTGTAGGGATAGTGAGTGAGTATTTAAGGTTAGAGAGTGAGTGTGTAGGGATAGTGAGTGAGTATTTAAGGTTTGTAGGTGAGGGTGAGGGGGCAGTGAGTGAGTATTTAAGGTTAGAGAGTGATTGTGTTGCGGTACTTAGTGAGTATTTAAAATTAGTGACTGGGTGTGGGGGGTTGTAAGTGAGTGTGTGAGGGTAGTGAGTGAGTATTTAAGGTTGGTGTAAGTGAGTATTTAAGGTTAGAGAGTAAATGTGTAGGGTGGTCTATGAGTATGTAGGGGTAGTGCTTGAGAGTGCAGAGGAAGTGATTGTGTAGGGAAGATCAATGGGCTGTGATTTGGGACGCGCCCTGTGCAGCTCCTCTGTGGCGTGTGTGGGAAGTGTTCCGTATTAACACAGCTGGAAACTTCAATCTGACAGCGCTAAGTCTCTCCTCCGTGTGGAGTTAAGTGAGTCACTGTTACATATTTTAATCAAAAACACTTACATTGATTTTATGTTTTAAATCGCCTTTATATACGCTTTTAACATGAACTGTAGGTGATCGTGTGTTTTGTTGAACGCGCGAGCTCGGCGTTTATCGCTAGCCGAGGCGCTAATGCTAAGTAAACATGCTAACAGCTTTTCAAAACAAACCTCGCATTCGCAAAAATTGTTGCAGCCCTAAAACAAAGACTTGTGAAAATTTGTTTTCTTGAAATTTTAGAAAAAATTCTGGTAAATTAGTAACTAATGTATTTGAGTGTTTTTCACGACGAATGGAAATTAGCGCGTTTAGCCTATACATGGTGATGTTATTGTTTTGCCTTGCTCTTTTCCTACCCGCTTTTCGTCATGGAGTATTCGGATTGGTCAGTTTGTTTATTGGACGACGTTAAAGAAGTACTGACAGTCAATCGTCACATAGAGTATCATCGTAACTAACCAACCAGCGATGAGGAGGCAGGGTTTGGCCCAATACGGGTGACATGAACCGTGCTTATGTAGAGGAAATGTCACATAAAAGAAAAGAAAATGCTGAGGAAAAAAGAAAATGTTAATGAAACTACTTCAGCTTTTAATTACATTTACTACCAGTAATCATAACTTTATTTTTTCGGACAGTAAAGTTTAAAAAATTTATTCTTGTTTCATTATGGTTTAATCACAAAGCACCAGATTATAGTTATAATTTATTGAATAACAGTGATGTAGTTTCTGTTTGAGAATGGAACCCTTCAGCTTCTCAGGGTTCCTGTATGAGCAGCGAAGCTCACTTGTTCTCACCTGTTCCCAGCTGGTCACATCTTCGTCTCACCTTTGATTACAAAAAGTACACCCAATCCAACAGGTTTTAGAGTCGCTTTTCCACACAACACACTTAGTCCTGTGACCAAAGGTAGTCAGAGGTGGAGCTGAAAAGCTTTAAAAGTAACTAGACGGATAAATAAATAATGAAATAATTGTACTGGTGGCTGTAAGAGGAATAAAATAGTTTTGTGGTGGTTTGTGTGCTTTTAAAGTAAATTAATAATGGGGTCATAACTGTGGTTTTGATCGTTAATAACATGCGCACACACACTCACACACTATGATTTACTATTTTATATATTGTCATCTCTGCTCAGAGCCAAAGGCCACTGGATGTGCTTATTATTGACACAGAACATTTACACATGCTCTCTCCCCGTGTGTGTGTGTGTGTATTCGAGCAGCATGGCTCGAGGACACCAGAAGATCCAATCTCAGCAGAAAAACGCGAAGAAGCAGGCCGAGATCAAGAAATCAAAAGGCCACGACCAGAAGACGGCGGCGAAGGCTGCACTGGTGTACACGTGTGGAGTCTGCAGGGTGGGTTAGAGCTCTCGCTCTCTCTCTCTCTCTCTCTCTCTCTCTCTCTCACACACACACACACACACTCTAAAACTGTATTTAGAAACCCACTCATTTGCAGAACTGCTTAATCCAATTAGAGTAACGGGGAGGATGGTGCCTATCTCAACCGACTCTGGGTGAAGGCAGGGTACACCCTGAACAGTTCACCAGACCATCGCAGGGCCAACATACACAACCATTTACATTCACACCTAGGGGCAATTTGGAACAGCCTAATGTGCATGTCTTTGGACTGTGGGAGGAAAACAGTACCTTGAGGAAACCCATTCAAGCATGGGGAGAATGCAGACTTCACACAGAAACCCCCCTCACTGAGCCCAGAACTCAAACCCAGGACCTTCTTGCTATGAGGCAGATAACCACTATAAGTGAAGTATCGTGGCGGTATAACAAACAGAGCCAAAACAGATTTCCACCGTCGTCGTGATCATGATCCACGTCTCAGATCTCAGCATTCTGACACTCCATTCTGTCTAAAGGGAAACCCTCTGGAATAGTGCAGGGGTGCAGAGTGTGGTCTGAGGCAGTGCTATTGGACGGAATGTCTGCAGCGCAGCGAGTCTGAAAGACCAGTCTGAAAATGACTCCCAGTGACGCTGTAGTGCTTATACACACAGTCTGATATTTTAGATTTTAATCTGTGAAATGTCCAAATTAATAAAAGTTTTTAGTTTGTCTGACACAAATTAGACAAGGGACCTCTGAATTGCACTGCCACCAGGGGTGCTGCAGTACCAGTAATAGATTATTATTGTTGTAATTAATATTATTTATTTATTTTATCATCACTGAATTTACATTGAAAAATTTATATAGTGAATAAATAACATCAATCCTACAAAATCAACCTGACAGGTCAAAACTATTAGTAGTAGCATTTGTTGTTACTGTTATTGATATTTAGTTAATCATTTTGTGTTTGTTTAGTTTTAATGTTGGCTGCTCTGGTGATTTCTAGTGGATTTTAGTGATATTTTAAAAAAGTAATGTACAGTTTGTTTTATAGATTTTTTTTTCGTAATAGTAACTCAGGAATTTGTTTTCCACTCTACGTAAATTAACTAATATTCTCCAAATGACTCTTGTTTTTAAGCAAGATTGTTGTAGCAAGGACTTTAAAGAACAACATTAAATAATTAAATATTAAAATAGGTAAACATGACAAAATTTGGATATGATCCGGATCTGAATGCGGGAATTTATTATTTATTTATTTATTTATTTATTTATTTTAGGATTTTTTTAACATAAAAAAGACAATGTTTTTTGTTTGTTTGTTTTGCGGTTATTGTTTTTATTTTAGAACAGGAACAGCAGGGGGTGCTGTGTAGTTTTGGTTTTTTTTTTTTTAGATAGAGGTTTGCACTCTCTGGGTGCCCTTAATTTATATACACTTATGTTGTATGATCTAATAATGATTATGTATTAACTGTTTATATTTGATTAACGGAGCAGGTTTGCGCCTTAAAAGCACTCAATAATTCCGAACGACATCCCATGGTAAAATCTGAGGCTCCCCCTGTATGATTCAGAATTAGTTATCTTATATAAGTTATATATGTTTTTATATATGTATATATACATAAGTCATGAGTAGAGAAACAGAGAAATGAATATAAACAGAACAGTTCCAGTGCTTGTGTATAGATTGTTATTAGCCGTGCTCCTAGCAAGCTCTCTAAATTGCCCTGTCTCTCTGTAGTCACAGATGCCGGATCCGAAAACGTTCAAGCAGCATTTCGAGAGCAAACATCCCAAAAATCCTCTTCCTCCGGAGCTGGTGGGTGTGGAGGCCTGAATGTCGCTCCCCAGACCTGCACTGCGGCTTCGAGATCAAGGACTGTTAACGGTGTCAACTGTTTCTCCAATGGCAAAAAAACCACACAGACGTCCGTCTGTCTGTTCGTCTGTCTGTCTAATGAAACACACACTGGTTTGGTGTTTATTCTGTCGAACACTGCTGTGCTGGAGTAGATGATAAACGGGTGATGGGTGCTTTTTCACGCAACATGAAGTACCGTACTTTCCGGGTTATAAAAACCAGTCAAGTGTTTCATTGTCATGGACTCGCCCCTTTTTTTTTTACTTTCTAAAGTATAACTTGAACAATTGGCATCGTTTGAAGTGTCTGTGCCGAATATTGTAAAAATGAAAGAATAAAAACAACGCTATGTGTTGATGTTATGTAAATATACCCCAAAGTGACAAAAATATGTTTAATTTCCTCCCGTGAGAACGGTGGGATTCTAAAGGTCAGAGAACTTTATACTCCGGAAAGTATGGTAATCACAGCCTGTGGTTGGCTGGATTTAATCTAAGACAATGATAAAAGTGGTGATAAAATTAAAACTGTTTGTAATCTGTGTGAGATCACTGGATATAGATGAGGGTAATGACCACCTTCATCCCTTGCAGAAATATGCATTATTATTACTCTTCACTGGAATTGTGCGCAGAGGTATGTTTTGAAGACCACGTTCATGCTTCAGTGATTTGATTCCTGCACCAATGTAATATAACCTTCTAATAAAGTTTAATTTTGTTTATAAACTCTGTCTTTTTTAAATTTGGTTTCCAGTGAAGAGGCGGGGCTTACAGTCATACATGCACACATTTATTTATTCATTCCTTTGATGAGCCTATCTCAGCCGTCTCTGGATGAAGGAAGGGGTCACATCAGGAGATACAACAAGTGTATCTTTATATGTGCTGAGCAGCTCTCGGCCAGGTCAGCCAACACACATCAGGGTACACCCTGAACATCTTGCCAGTCCTTTGAGGGCCAACACAGACACGTATAACCATTCACACTCACACAGAAGTGCCCTCAACGAGCACGGGACTTGAAGCTAGAAACTTCTTACTGTGAGGCGGACATGTTAACCACTTCACCACCATGCCGCCTTGCTTAAGGTCAAGGATGAAATTATACTATACCATGTTTATACATGTACATTATATTATACCTAGCATCTGTGATGGCCTGGGTGTACTGTGCCCTCGACTAGAGTTGGCTGAGATGGGCGCCAGCCTGCCCGTGACCCTGATTAGTATAAAGCGGTTCAGAAAATCAATGCTACCAAACTTTGTTGCTACCTTTCTAGCAAAACTTGGCAAGCTAACATTTCTTTCACAGGTGCTAGCTTGCAGAAGAAGAAGTCTGAAATTCAACCCTTAAGCAAAACTCGTATTACCGCTGTGAAGTTTTCAGACAGGAGGCTAGCTCAGGTTTTGTCGACAAACTCTCTTGTGTAGAAAATATGACAGTTTGATGTCAATCTTATTACAAAATAAACTGTAAAAGCATTTCCTGCACCCACTGAACCATGTTCGGCATTGCATGATGACAATGACATGACAGACTTCCTTTCTCCAACACCTCTGACCTGATTTGTTATCTGTCGAGTGCATTCCATGTATCTCGTCTCCACTCTCACTCCAGTCATGTGTTCTGATCATGAGAGAGGCCTGCAGTCCTGGGTGTGGTTGTTTTAATGAATTCCTGAGAATTCAGGTGAGCCACACCCTGACAGAAACTGCGCATAGGCTTTAAGATAGCAGAATGCATAAAAAATTACATACATTGTACAACTTTATACTGAGGCTTGAAAAACCAACAAAGTTTTGGAAATTTTAGGCCACACCCTCTTGTCTGGTTTAGACCTGCACATTCGGTGCAGCGTGTTAAATATTGAGGCTTCCGTTTATTGTCAGGAGCATTTATCCTTTGAGCTTTTACACTGTGGTAAGGAGGGAACGCTGCGGAGAATTAAACTGGAGTTTGGACGTTAGTTAAATTATTACTGGCAACGATTCCAGCCTCGGAATGACAGAGTGAAGAATTTTCGGAAATCCTCTTCATCCTCTTTTATACACCTCCTACTGTAAGTTCTGTTTGTGGTATCAACGTCTGTCTGAAGTGGGTTACTCCATCAAACACTCCGGTCCAGAGAGAAAACACGTGACTGGGGAAAAGTAGATCTCTCTCTCACACACACACACACACACACACACACACACACTCATACCTCCTGTGATTTCACTTGATTTGTCAGTTCAGCTACTTTGGAAGACGAGTGCTCCAGGGCATGGCTTGCCACCAAACGCTCTTTTTCTCTTTGGTGGTCTGCCTTGAGCGAGGCCAGCTGCTCCTGGTTTTGTTCCCGAGTCCTATAAAACAGCACGTCGTTACTAACACACTACCAACACAGCCACATTACAACCAGTGGTTCACATACCTCCGGAGCTCAGCGTGCGCTTGTTTAACAGCTGCGTGAAGTGAACTTCTTTCATCCGACCACTGCTGTTCCAGCTGCTTCTGTCTGACCCTCAGCCTCTCGTTTTCTTGCTGCACCTCAGAAATGTGGGAGTCTGAGAAAACCCCAGGCTGATAGTCCTTTTCATCCTGAGTCGATGGAAAAGTCTCAGTCCGAACAAGGGAGGAATCTTTCTCTGTGTGTTTGGACAGAGCGTTGGAGCTTTTGAATTTTGGGCTAAACAACATGCTTTTCCTCTCTCTCTGAAGTCGTTCTACAGTGCGTTTCAGCTCTCGGATTGTGCGACCCTTGGTAGCGAGTTCTTGGTTCAGGCGCTCTATCCGGGTGTTATGTGCTGCCTCAGCTTGCTTCTGGTGTCTGGAGAGCTTCTCTGGCTCTGTTAAAGAATGAACCTGATCCTTTAAAGTAGCCACTTCAGACTTCAGAGCACTCACTTCATCCTGGTGCAATGACTTTAGCTGTTCCAGTTCTTGCACTGTATGGGATTGGGTCTCTGATTTCTTAGATAAACAGTCACAACATTCTGGTGTTCGCTCAGCTAACCGTCGCTCCAAATCAGAGATCTGCTGCTCATACTGGAGCTAGAAATTTAAAAAAATAGAGATGAAAAACCAACATAGTCTCAAGTTGAAATAGTGGAACATCAGTAAATGCTTACGTTATTCCAAATAATGAAGATAATTACAAAATGAATATTGCGTGGATAAATTAAAAGCCAAGGGTTTTAAGCAAGCTATTATAAAAGTTATAAAAAAAACATTATTATTCAAATATTTAATTACTGAACTACTAAATATTGCAGGGCAGAGCAAATCATGAATTCATTAGCTAGTACACTGTGCTAAAACCTTTCATATGCAACCTATTTGTCTTTGTCTTTGCTAATTCACACACCCACTTGTTGCCTCTTCCCTATCACACGTAGTTACTAACTGAAGTATTAACTGAGAGCCCTACGAGCGCTTAGGGTTACATATTTATATCCTTACAAATAATGAATATCAAACCACAGCAGAGAACAACATAGTGTGTTATGTCTGACTGATGTGAGGTATATTAGTTATGCCTAGTCTATGAGCTGGGTATACAGTATTAACACAGTTTTCATGATCAATGTTGATTACATACAGCTTGAAATAGAAGGCCGGAAATATTGCAAAAACCAGACAAATATCATCCGGAGCAGCACAATAAGAAAAACAAATGTTTGTCCCACCCCACAGAATATAATAATTACTGATGGAAGCTGTAAGTGAACAAGGTTAAACTGCCCTTCGATTTAGAGCTTTAAATAGATATCTTTCCTTCATTTCAATCTGCTCTCAGTGATTTAATGTCAGGACAAGGACACAGCAAGGAGCTCATAAAATGTATTTCCATGTCTGTTCTGGTTTCGTAAAACTATCCCGAGCCACCAATTTACTGCAAATAACTGCATTATCTTTAAGTGAATCTATAATACTTTACAAACAAAACATGAGGAATGCGGCTCCCCGTTTGCCTGCCGAACTGATTAAACATATACCAACAATCATAATTTTCCATAATTGAATTTTTCTGTGGTGGAAAAAACACCAGCTTTGAATCAACTAACCTAGGATAACCTCCTTATTTTGTATCTTTTATGCCTCTGATCATCACAACACACAAGTACACACATGCACAGGCAGACATGGTGCAGCACTGCGAGCCTAATGTGCTGTTACTGTTCCACAGCTGAGCAGTCGTTTCTGCAAATGGTTCCGCAAGTGGTTAATGCAGTTCCCCTGGAAATTATTAGAGCGAGAAACAATCACTACTGTTAGGATGGAAAGGAATAGCTACACGCGAAACAAAAAACACACATCACACAACAAGCAGCTACATGTTTGTCTTCAGTTGGACTCTAGACATGAGTGCCGAGGAATAAGAATAAACGAATTAATCGAGCAGAACCGTCAAGTTATTTTCATGTACTGAGCTACACGCTTGTTTGTCTTTGTTTACTTGTTATAGCGTTTAGTATGGACTATTGTGGATTGTATTTATTTCTTTTTGACCCCTTGGGACCTGCATTACACAGGGCTTTCTCCATGTGCTTGCATGGGTTTCCTTTGTGCACTCAGGTTTCCTCCAACAGTCCAAAAACATACACATTAAGCTAAGCAGCTGTTCCAAATTGCCCCAAGGTGTAAGTGTGATCGGTTGCGTTTATCATAGCTATGCGATGGTCTGGCGAGCTGTTCAGGGTGTATCCCGCCTTCGCCCCATGTCGGCTGAGATGGGCTCCAGCCTCAAGACCCTATTATGATTTACTGGTTCGGCAAATGAGTATTTGAACCAGTGCTTTCTTGGAGGTGGTCTTAACTGGAATACTGAAGTAGAACACTTAAAAAGCTGTATAAACAATCAACACTTCAGTCGTAGTACGAGTTGTACTAGGACGAGTTGTTCCTAGTACGAAATGCAGAAAACCTAAAAAAACGTATAACAACCTTCTTTTTAGAGCATCTCTATTCATATTGCAGGACTAGCAGTAGTGTGTGTTGAATTACGTACAGCAGTGTTCTTCTACGCTGTATGGTAGTGCGAATTACTATAATTGCAGACAGAAAACCAATTCTTCAATTGCTCAATGTTCCTTTGTCTAGAGGCTTCACTAATACTCTGCACTGAACATAGATTTTAAATGCGTGTTGGAGACATAATTATGGCACTGAGAAATATTCACACTGAGTCCTGACAGAACTATGACCTTGTTTTTTGAAGCTCTTTCTGTTGACTGGCTCCATTTAGGCCGGCTCAAGGAAAAATAAAATAAACTACTGCGTGATCTTGTGACATGGACAGAGAAGCAACAATAGCTATAATAAAGCTCGGGTTACCCATCGCAGTAGGCTGCATAGCCGTCAGCGTGTTTCTGCCCTGCGATGGCCTGGCGAGCTGTCCAGGGTGTACTCTGCCCTCGCCCAGAGTGGGCTGGGATGGGCGCCAGCCTCCCCGCGACCCTGATTAGGATTAAGCGTTTCAGAAAACGAATGAATGGAAGCTCGAGGGACCCGCTGTGGCATTTCTCATGTTCTACTCATCTGGGTTCTCTTTCTTTCTACCATCATAAATACGTGTACCAGCAACTATATATAATATTTTCCCAAGGTGTGAATGTGTCTATAAAGATTGTACTTTGCAATGGACTACCATCCCATCCTGGCAATGTTTTTTTTTAAATTCAGATGAATAAAATCATATCAGCTATGCCTCTTTGATATATAGTGGTCTACAAGGGTGAGATACTTTAAGAAATACCTATGCACCATATAATAATCCTTGTTTCTATGGCAACAGCTTCTGTAAAGCATCACTGTTTTAGTCCACATTTCATGGTTCTGACAACAATCATTAGGCCATTTTTTGGCAGATAGATCTTGTTCAGGGGTAGTTTGACTGTCCCTCAGTAAATATTGCTATATAAAAGGATCAATTGTGTTTGTGTGAACAGCATAGTTTAACACTGAGTAACAATATGTAAAATACTTTCATCCATTAAACTAAGACCTTTAAAAAAAAAAAAAAAAAAGCCACTGTGTACGAGTTTAAGCCATTAGGCACACGTGGTGCTCGTTCATTACCAGAACAATAATATACAATAACTATTTTCCCCCACCTTGATCCTCTGAAAGTGCTGCTCCATGGCTCTTAGTGAGCGTTTAGCTTCCTCATCACGGTCCTCAAGCTCAGCCTCCAGTCTGTGGATGCGTCTCTCCAGCAGGCCGGCAGAATGAGAGGGCGGAGGAGGTGCACATGAAGGACTTTCTCCTCCCTTTTCTCTCTCTGCAGCTGCTGCAGCAAACATCAGTGCAGGCAGAGAGTTTGGGTTCCTACGGCGCACAATCTCCTCCATTTCTTTCACCTGACAGAGGATATAGCCAAATTTAATTACATTTCTTCTCATTACAAAGATCCTAGCATAGATTATGTACATAAATATATATATATAATATATATATATATATATATATATTTAAATCAAAATATCAAACACTTGCTAATTAAGTTAAGTGAG
>JBCNYG010000001.1:13895172-13905694 GCA_039654305.1 Porochilus rendahli
TGTGAGTGCGAATGGTCGTGTGACTGATGGCCCTGCGATGGCTTGGCGAGCTGTCCAGGGTGTACCCCGCCCTCGCCAGAGTCGGCTGAGATGGGTGCCAGCTCCCCAGCAACCCTAATTAGGAATAAGCGGTTCAGAAAATGAATGAATAAATGAATGAATGATTACAAGGCTACAAGAGTTGTCTGAATCAATCTGAAACTTTGAATCAAACTCAAAACTGAACTTGTGTTCTTGATTCTGTCAAATTTTCATTTTGGTAATGTTCCAGCAATTTCATCTATACACACATGTAGACAACATCAAGAGTTTGCTTTGGGGCAGTGGTGGCTCAGTGTTTGAGGTTCTGGGATACTAATTCGTTGACGCTTCAAGCCCCAGTCCCACCAACCTGCCACTGTTGGGTCCTTAAGCGAGGCCTTTAGTGATCAATTGCTCAGTTGTATAAAAATTTAAAAAATGAAAATAACTACTCATTGCCTCAAATGTTTTCAAAGGCTGAACTGCTGTGCTGCTGCAAAAAGAGGGCACAGTTTAATCTTTGTTTGAAAAATGTTCTCATAGCCAGGTCTTGTTTGGACAAACAGAATCAGTGACTTTCCTTCAAAAACTTATGCATATTCATAACTGGAACATATTTATCAGCCTGTTTAAACAAAGCCCCATTCCAGATGGAGTAGTAGACAGTGTGTGTGTGTGTATGTGTGTGTGTGTGTGTGTACTGATGTGAATTGACTGTGTGTTGTGTAAGACACTGAAGACACTGCTTCTATAGATATAAGTAATGTCTGATGCCAGTCTTGTCTGCCAGAGCGAGGTTCGGACAGGCAGGTTGACCTTTTATAGACACAAACACTTACAATTATCAACTTGTCTCTCCATGCCTGAGATGCTTACTGCACATCTCACGTTTACCACCTTTTAGCCAGCAACTACAAATGATCCTCCTCCTATTCAATAGCTGAACAAAAGACCAGCCAATACATGTTTCGCATGGCCAAAAAAGTAATATTCTCTTCAGATGAATGCAGATGAACCTGACTGTTTTATTTGGCAGCCATACTGTTTCTCACAATCAGCAGCAGCTATACGGACAGATGGTGGAATATAGTGGGTGGAGAAATATACAAATATTTTTTAAAAGAATGAGGGAGAAAGTCAGAAGTGTGAAAATGTTTAAATAGCATTGTAGTGTTTTTAGCTTTTAAAATGCTGGTCCAATTCTGACTGAAAGAAAGAGAGGGGAAAAAAAAAGTGTGCTGGCTTCTGAGACTGTAGGTGGTGCGAGCATATAATGGTTGGAATGGCTCATGTGTTTAAATTTTGACAAAAGTACGGTACTTGTAAACTAATATTGTCTTAGCATGTACAGTACCTTGAAATATGGATCTCCTCAGATCTATCAGGGTGATGTTTGGCCTCTTGCTTCTCTGACTAATGACCTTCTTAACAAACATCTTATTTTGATTGATCACTTCCTCTTAGTGAGTTGTGTTGTATTATATAATGTATTCAATTGTACTATAAAATGTTTAAAATTGGGGATGCATAATAAAAGAAACAACAAGCAAACCATAATTTGTTATTTTTGTTTTAATCCTGTTTTTTGTTATTTATAAGAAATTCAAAAGTTTGGGGCCACCACCAAAATTTCACATTTTCACATTTTGAAAATACAAACTTACATCCAACAAATAAGTTGCATAACAAACCTGAAATATAGTCAAGACATTGACAAGGTAACAAATTTTGTCCTTTAAACTTTGATATAATTTTATATCCTCGGTTTACAGCTGTTATTGTGTTGCAGGTCTTTGTCATTTTAGCTGTCATTTTGTCAAGGTAAGATGAAAAAATGTCACCCCAAGCTCTCTAATGTAACTCACTCAAATTTGGCTTGATGGGCACTTCTTCTGTACCGTACAGTCAAGCTGCCCCTATGACAGCTCAATTCGAAAGGTCTGAGGTCCGGTGACTGCACTGGCCACTTCATTATTGACAGAATACCAGCTGACAGCTTTTTCTTTAAATAGTTCTTGCATAGTAAGAAAGTGTGTTTTTGTCATTGTTCTGTTGTAGGAGAAAACCAGGTCCAATCAAACGCTGTCAACAGGGTATGGCATGGCACTGCAAAATAAAGCCTTACTTTTTTAAGATTCTTTTACCCTTTTCAAATCTAACGTTTTACCACCTCTAAAGCACCACCAGACCATCATACTCCCTTACCATACGTGACAGATGGCATCAAGCATCATCAAGCACAATCTTCATTCTTAACCTTATAAATTATCTTTTTTACCCAAAGACCTCAAACTTAGATTAGTCTGATTGGCCCATAACACTTTTCCCCAATCTTTCTCTGTCCAGTGTCTGAATTCTATTTCCATCCTAATCTTTTCATTTTAACAACCACTAAGGTACCGAATACACAGTCACAGAGAGACTATTAAATAAAAAACTAAAATAAAATAAAAAGAAGGGGCAGTGGTGGCCTGGTGGTAGGGTGCTGGATTACTGATCCCAAGGTCGAGGGTTCAAGCCCCACTATCAGCAGGTTGTCACTGCTGTCCCCTTAGTGCAGCTAACTGGGTTATCAAATGCTGGCCATGTCTCTCACTGTCTATGGTGGAAGGCATGTAAAAGAACCATTGCTGATTTTCATCAAAAGTAGACTGAATAGCCGTCAGCGTGTTTCTGCCCTGCGATGGCCTGGCGAGCTGTCCAGGGTGTACTCTGCCATCGCCCAGAGTCAGCTGAGATGAGCACAAGGCTCCCTGCGACCCTAATTAGAAATAAGCTGTTCAGAAAATGAAATAAAAAAAAAATTAAATGTAAAATAAAAAGAAATAAAAACAGAGAAAATGTATAGAGAATGTATAGAGAATAAACTGAGAGGCGAGTTGCCTCGTGGTGCAGTCAAGGAGGCCACTTAGATGGCCCCCTCCTCTCGACCCCGCATGACATACACGCCTCCCAAGTCCCTATATGTTTGTGTGAGAGTAAGAGAGCAGGGAAGAAGAGGGAGTTGGGGATGTCAGTCTGGAAGGAAGCAGCCTACCCTCCAGATAACGAGCAGCAAGCAGCACTAGGCACCCCCGTTCCCCAGGAGGCCCCCCCAGGGCAAGACAGGCCAGTAGCAGCTGCCCACTATAACCAGGCCACCCTGTGACTGCAGCCAATGAGCCCCACAATCCCCCTCAATTTCCCCCCACACCACACAGATTTCAACACATCTGACAATTGTGTTGAGACCAGAAAAAGGTACAGCAGGAGAGCAGGATTCAAGGGTGTAATTGTACCCCAGTGGTGGTGAAATAAGAAGGTGGATTGGGAGTTGTGGTGTTTAGTCATTAGTGGGTCTTAGTTTTAGTGTGATCTTCTGTCTTGACCCTATCTACTTGCCCGTCCAGGAAGCTGCGGGCTTCCAGGCTTGATGTAATCCTAATGAGACTCTGTGTGGTGAAGGACTCTGGGTTACCTTACCTGGCTGAGAGACTCATTTAATGGGGTGCAGTGGTCATGGAATAAATAATGATGTCTGCAGGGGTGTCCGTGATGGTGGCTTGTTATATGGTGCACTAAATTCTGGTTTTAATTCATAGGACTCTATCGCTTAATGTGTCCATTTCAATCACATCAGATTTGTACTTGTTTTTGGCCTTACCAAACTGTTCCTGGAGGTGTTCCAGTTCCTGGTGTAGTTGCTGCACTTGTCATTATGTTTCCTTCAAAGTAATTTTCTAGTGCCCTGATGCAACCATTCTTCGAACTTTGAAATGGTGGCTTTAGATAGCAGTGCCTTAGCCAGGTCAAGTTGGGCCTTGAGATCGTCTCTAGTGGCAACTGCATTTAACTCCTTTTCTCTGGCAGTGGCTTTAAGCTTGTCCAGGAAGTATCCAAGCTCCTCCTTCTCCTCCTGTGTTCCATCATTATTGTCCATGTCATTGGGTGGATAACACCTTTGGGAGGCTTCTAGTTCTAGTTCTAGTTGACAATGTCAATTGTAAAAAGCACTATACAGATAAAACTGAATTGAATTGAATAGTTCAATGTAGTCTTGTGCTTGGATTAGGTTCTGTTGGGCCTCGGTTATCAGTTCATGTGTGTTTTCTTCCTGTGTTTGAAGGATGTACACCCTTTTCTGGAGATTATATGTTTCCTTTTCACTGAGCTTTACATGATCCAAAAGGTGGTGTGCCAGGCAGCCGAGTACCTTCGCTAGCTCTTTGCTCCTGTTTTCCTGGCTGGGTTCTGCACAGATTTGATCGATTCTTTATCTTGCATGAGGTTGACGTGACTGGGCAAGAAGTCACTGGTCATGACATCCAGCCAATCTTGCAGATCCCTCCACTGATCCAGAGGGCTATCTCTGTAGGCCATGCTGCTGCAGAGGTGGTAGTTTTTCGGTTCACCAGTCAGTGACAGCAGATGTTTTAGTTGCTCAGGCTGGGTGGATCGGCTGGCACTGGACCTGGATAAACAAACAACAGGAGAGAAAAAAACAAGAGAGGGGAGGAAAAAAACAGGGATGCACAAAGGAAGAAAACTAGTCGTATAGGTTTCCTGGTTGTAGGCATTGGAGGCTTTAAGTTAATTGAGCTACTTTGGTCTAGTGAGTACCTTAACAGTGAGTTAAGGCAGGGTGTGAGTGATCAGAAGTGAGCTAGAGGGAGTTTAAGGTTATGGAAGACGTGGAAGTGAGTAAGTGAAAAATAACCATGGTCAGTAATACTGAGCTCAACTTTTAAAGCTTAACTCGCAGTCTAGTGTACTGCTCACTACTGGATTAAACAGTAGGTATAGGTTTGGTACGTACTGTGATTCCTGTTGAACCTGTGTGAGTATAGGTTTGGCTATATTGAGGAGATTTAAATGAGACTCCAGTTCTGGTCTCCCCATGTATGTCTGAATCCCACTTCTGACACCATACATATGAACTCACACAATTTCAACTTTTAATTATAGATGTACACACATAGAAAAGATTCTACACATGTTGAGAATGATCCTTTGGTAATTTTTCTCATAATTCATCACTTATTAAATCCTCTAAAAAATCTTTTCTGACCTTCTTGGATCAGAGACGTACATGACGTGCTCAACCCATTAAAAAATATGTATCCTGATAATGGCAGATCAGAGAGACACAAGATAACAACCCCAAAATACTGCCCTGTGCCTCCAATAAAGATAAATACAAATGCACTTAAGTATTATGACACATCTTGCAGGTTTTATAATTTTTAATTTGCTCCCTCTATTAATAGTTAAATGCAGTAATCTTAAGCACGCCTGTCCTTGGTTCATTTGCTGTCCCTCCTTGTGTTGAATGCAGACTTACAATCTTCTGTTTCTTATAGACAGGTACAAAGTAAATTATGTTCCTTCAATACTCCTCAGATTTAGTCCTACTGTAAGTTTGATTGACACTTTTATTACACTTTCCAATGTCAGCATAAATCCACTGGTGACCTCAGCCCCTTTTAAGAGTCACGTTACTGTGGTCGCAGAACCCTATGAACTTAAAAAATTACTCAGAGAGAGAGAGTGACTGAGAGAGAAAGATTAATTATCAGACCAACACATTAAGCAGAAAAGATATATATACTTTTTTCTTTACGTATATTTAGGGATTTTAAACATTTAACCATGTTCTAACAACTTGTAGGACTAAGAACTCATGAAAGCAGCATAACAGAGAGACCAAGCCAACCACAAATGAGTTGCAGACTGACCTGATTTAAGACGCTTCACACTATTATGTTCCATCAACTTCTCTCCAATAAGCGCATAGGAGTGTATCCTTGTGAGGTGTGCTCAAAAGACACAACTCTGCCAATGAACTTGTTTATAGAAGAGAGAGTGTTACTAAAATTATTTCTGCACATTGCGCTTTATTTTTGGTTGTGAGTGATTTGGTGTGAGGGAAAAATAAGGAAAATGTTTATTGTTCAGCTAGAAGGATTAAAGGAGTGAATCCCTTTTCTGATAGCATTCAAGTAGAATTTTAATTCCCCAAACTAAAATTAGCTAAAAGGAAAGGGAAAAAGTAAACAACAACATAAACTCAAAAAGAATACATGAAAATGAAGATTACTCACCAGAAAATAAGTGAATGAGCAAAAATAGGAATGAAAAAAGTGATGATGAATTATGGAATAGGGGGACATAAACAAAACCAGCAGAATACAACAAAAGAGACCAAAAAAAGGAAATTACCAATTCAGTAAACAAACAAAAATGGGGAAGTAGTATAAAATAACAAAATCACTAACTGTAACTAACTGTAACTAACTGTAACATGGCTAGTGGTGCTCGCTGAAGTGTGCATTTATAGCTACAATGTTTGTCAGGTGCTCTTATCCAGAGTGACATACAGTTATCTTTTTTCTTTTTTTTTTACAACTGAGCAATGGATGGACAGTGATGATTGAACTGCTGACCTTAGGATCAGTCCCATCACCTTAACCATTGAGCAACCACTGCCCTCTGTGTAGTCAGATGTTGTAGATTGTGCCTTACCCCCTTTCAAAACATAGTTCATTCACTTCATGCAGTTAAAACAGAGAGAGAGAGAAAGAGAGATAAGGATTGATATAGAAGTCTCCATAGTTTATGAGATAATAAAAGAGAGAGAGAAAAGCAAAACCGCTTACTTCAAACTGATCCAAAGTCAACACAAAGTTACTTCACCAATCAAATTTATTTTGATATTTTACTCACAGATATAGTTTACCACAGTACCCACATTCTCCACCAAATATGTAGGATTTTTGGATTAATGATATTATAGCTGCATTCTCCACCAAATATTTAGGTATATAAATACAGATTTTTTTAAATAGGGGAATAAAACGTTGAAAGTGTCATCATTTATCCTTAATTAAATTACTCGTCCAGTGAAATAATTTGATGATTTTATAGCAAGACAAAACATTTATTTAACTATGCACAAACGACAAGTAATAAACAATACATCACATAACATAAACTAAAAGGATGAAGTGATCAGCATGAGAAATGGAAATGCAATGACCTGATTATAGTTAATTAACTATCGGATAGTAAATGACCATTTCTATAGTAACCAGCAAGCCAGGCTTGAAAGTATTGAGTACGGCATGTACTGATTGTTTAGAACACACAGGTCAAACCAGACTGTTCAGAATAGATGAAATGTGGTTACTTAGTCTGTCAGTAGTTTTTGAAGAGGATTTTGGCTGGGAGTTGAAGCTGTTGGAGTAAAGTTCATGTCTTTGAATCTTGAAAGTAGCGAAGCGGAGCGTGAAGATCAAAGGCTTGAGGAGACTTGAAGGTGTTCTTGCCTTGGATGTTGGTCGAATTGCTGGGGAATATAACGTGTCTGCGCCTCACTACAGTAAGACACCCGCTGAGAAACCGGGAAGAGCTCTGGTTATGGGAAGCTCTATTTTAAGACACATGAAATTTGCTAGTCCTTTAGGGATATGAGCAGAACTACTTAGGTGTATCCTGGGAGCCAAAGCACCGGACATAGCAGGTTATCTTAGGTGAGCACATGTTCTCCAAGATAGTAATACATGCTGGAGTTAATGATATATATGCCTTTGTCAGTCACAGGTTACTAAGAGTAACTTTATAGAGGTGTGGAAATTAGTAAGGGCAATGTCCAATGCTGTAATATGCTCTGGCCACATCCCAATAAGGCATAGTGATGTAGCTTACAGCAGGCTATAGTTGCTGAACTGCTGCATGTCCAAATGGTGTTCCAAAAATAAAGTGGACTTTACAGATAATTGGAGTACTTTTGAGGGTAAAGCTGGCCTGATAGGGTGAGTCAGTATCCATCCCTCTTGGGAAGGTGCCGCTCTCATTTCTTGCAGCACAGCACATAGTCTCAGAACAGGACAAGTCAGTCAGTGACTATCCAGAGCCAAGGCCAGAGAGCAGACAAACAGGCTAATCCGAGCGTCTGCTAGCTGCACAGAGTCGTCACTCAAAGACAAGTTCAATGTTACAGAAACTGTGTCAGTTCCCTGAACTAAGCAAAACTTTAAAAACAAAACTGAATATACAGCTAGCACCCTTGATCTAATTTAAAAAAAAAAAAGATTCTCTGATGTACTTGTCTTTCTCAGTTGTGCACTGGGGTCTCCCACTTCTTTATCATCCTGGTTAGAACCAGTTTGCACTTTTCCGTGAAGTTCCAGTAAACACTGTTTTATTAAATCTATAATCAATCCCACAAATGTGAATTTTCATCTGTGCTGACATAATTGCATAATTAGCTTTTAAATATAACAAACTTGGATTAGCTTACACAGTGTGCCACTGGAACACAAGTATAATATTTTTTGGTCCTCTTTAGATATTCCTTTAAATATCCATCTGCTTTCACTTATCATAGTCATGTACAACAGTAACAGTGTCTAGACTGTCTTTTCTATCAATTAAGTAATTTTTTAATCGAAAGAAATTTGCTTTCATTCCAAAGATAAGGATGTTTCTAAGTGAATCCAAACAGTGGTAGTGTATATACTTAAATCAAGTTTCACCTTAATTGCACACAGGTACTGTAGACTTTATTTAATGAACTGATGAATTAACTGGTTAAACCAAAAGTTATTTAAAGGTTTTACATCAGTAGGATAAATACCTAAGCAATCACAAATTTTATTTGGATGGCACTATTGCTTAATTCAGGTGTATTATACTTAATCTACAAAGAGCCTATCTACAAAAGATTAATCGATTTATATAGGTGGGTGGTGTGGGGCAGTGGCGCAGTGGTAGGGTGCTGGATTACTGATCCCAAGGTCGGGATTCAGCAGTATCTACTACAGTCCTTTGCAGATAAAGTGGTATACCTGGGCAAAGTGTATGGTGCCAGTTAGAACTCGCCGGGAGCGATGAACCTTGTTCCTGTCTAAATGCTTGTTCTGTTTTTTCTATCCAGGCACCCAAGTCATCCCTGCACGGCTAATTAACCACCAGCTCCGCCCTGATCATCCCCACCTGCTCCTCATCAGCCACCACCAGTTAAAAGACCGGCACCTTCCCTGGTTCCCCTGCCAGATCGTTTTCAGCCATCTTACGAGCAATACGCCTCTCTAAGTCACGCCACGATACCCGCCTCATGTCTCACGCTTTATTCTTGAATATATCCTTAATAAAGGATCACGTTTTGTTTGCACCTTACCAGTCGTGTTCTGTCATGCATTTGGGTCTGCCTGTTCTCTCTGGTACCAGTCTAAAATTACCTTACAGAAAGAAGGTACTGGGTTTGAGCCCAGGGTAGAGGTTCTGTGTGGAGTTTGCATGGTCTCCCCACATTCACGTGGCTTTCTTCTGGGTGTTCTAGTTTCCTCCCACAGTATAAAGACAAGCTATTTGGATTGCCCCTAGGCATGAGTGTGAATAGTGTTTTGTATAACACTAGCTTTCAAGTCAAACCTTGAATTGAAAGTTTATGAACCCTTTAGAACTATATTTCTGCATAAATATGACCTAGACATGACATCAGTTTTTTTAAACAAGTGATCATTTATTTATTGTGAAAAATTGTTAAATGATTACAAAGAATGTTGCTGTTCTGTAGATTGGTAAAGATGACGTGAACAATAAAGAATGATACTGGAAAAATGTTTGTGGATAGGTCATGGGTGTTAGAGAGGTGGATCTGACCAATGGTCAAACCTAGGATTCAGGAGGAACAGTGTGGTTTCCATCCCAGCCACAGCATTCTTGACCAGCTTTACACACTCTACAGGATCCTGGAGGAGTCATGGGAGTTTGTCCAATTTGTCCGCATGTGCTTTGTGGACTTGAAGATATTTAACTGTGTATCTCAGGCTATCTTCTGGTGTGTGCTCTGGGAATATGGTGTACCAGGCATACCTCAGGCTATCTTGTGGGGAGTGCTCTGGGAATATGGTGTACCGGACGTGGTTAATGGGCCAATTAGTCTCTGTATTGCCGGGATCAGAGCTTTGTCTGCAAGGCCAAGGCTGTCCTTTGTCACTGGTTCTGTTCATAATTTATATGAATAAAATTTCTAGGTACAGCCAAGGCATTGAGGAGTTCTGGTTCGGTGGCCAAAGGATCTCGTCTCTGCATTTTGTGGATTATCACCTATCAAGCCGGGAGCACCAGCTCTTGCTGGAGCGATTTGTGGCTGAGTGTGAAGGGGCCGGGATGAGAATCAGCACCTTCAAGTCCAAGGCCATGGTTCTCAGCCAAAAAAGGGTGGAATGCACTGGGTCTTTATTGAGGTCCTGCCCCTAGTGGAGGAGTTCAGGTATGTCGGGGTCTTGTTCATGAGTGAGGAAAGGATGGAGCAGGAGCTCGACAGGCGGATTGGTGCAACCTCTACTTTAAAGCAGAGCTTGTACCGGTCCGTTGTGGTAAACAGGGAGCTCAGCCAGAAGGCAAAGCTTGTTTACAATCATCATCATCATCTTCTTCCACTTATCCGGGGCCGGGTCGCGGAGGCAGCAGTCTAAGCAGGGATGCCCAGACTTCCTTCACCCCAGACACTTCCTCC
>JBCNYG010000001.1:13905794-13917551 GCA_039654305.1 Porochilus rendahli
ATCCAATTAGCACTACCTCAACTGCTGCTTCTCTGTACATCATTATATTTTTCAATTTCATCCCATCTTTTTCTTTCTTTCATCACTGAATGTTTTATTCTTTTGTTGTCTTTTTCTTTTTGTACTGTTTTTTGCACTGTATTGTCTTTGCACACTTTGCGCTTTATGTAGCTAGGGCATAAACCTTGGTCCTAGCTTTGTGTTGTTTTTTTTTTCAAATTTTCTTTGTTGTATGTTTATGTAGCACCTGGCCCTGGAGAAACATTGTTTCATTTTACTATGTACTGCGTCAGCTAAATATGATTTAAATGACAATAAAGCTTAATGAATTTGAACTTGAACTTGAAAAGAAACATCAGGTCTCATTGACCTTAATGACTTAGTTAAAATACAATTTGATCTGCTGTTATGAAATTAATTTTGCCACATTCTTATCCATAGTTCATATTCATAGGCTGGAAAAATACAGTGGTTTGTAAAAGGAACTACAGAGAGATTGGGAAAGGTTAAAACCAAAGTTGGTTCACTGGTGAAAAGAGCACTTGGTGCTGAACCCTTAAAGATTTTACAACTGCCACTACAAATCTAATTTCAGAAAGTAATTTGGCAATATGATTTTCCTGTTCTTTTCTGCCTTTATCTACAGTGCCTTATTCCCTCTTATACATTTTTAAAGAAAAGAGAAGGGCTAAAATTTTGATGCCAGAAGACACTGATACCAAAGACTGATCTGCTAAAGCTGGAATAGTTTGATTGCAGTTTTTTTGCTGCTGAAAGTGGCACAACCAAGTAAAGTTAAGTTTAGGGAGCAAATACTTTATTACATGGGAGATATAGGTGCATTTTTTGTCCTTCAATAAAGCAAAGGGTGTTTTTTTTTTTTACACAGGATGCATGGATATCAGAAGCAATTAGATGCAATTAGACATACGTTTACTGTTTTTCACAGGCACTTAAGCCTGTTTTGCTATCTTTCGGAATCTTAAGGAAGTTCATTCCACCACCTTGGTGCCAGAACAGAGAAGAGTATGTTTTCCTTGTTCCTAGATAAATGGAAACATGGTGAACTGTAAGTTGTGATAAATGCTTTGACATAGGAGGGTGCAGGTTCATTTTTGGGTTTGTAAGCAAGGATTAGTGTTTTGAATCCAATAATAACAGCTTCAGAAAACAAATGCAGTGAGCATTGCTGTGGAGTTGTGTGGAAGAACTTGGGAAAGTTGAAAACAAGATGTGCTTCTGCAGTCAGGGCAAGGTGCACAGGTCAAATAGCACTCAAAGGCAGGCCTGGCAGAAGTAAGTTGCAGTTATCTAGCCTTGAAATCACAAGGGACAAAACAAGTACCTGATTGTCCATAGTGGAAGGAAGTGGATGAATCCTTCAGGTGTTAAAGAGGAGAAATTATCATGATGGAGAAAGATTAGGAATATGACAGGAGAAGGACAGGCAATTGTCCATGGTT
Source organism: Porochilus rendahli (assembly GCA_039654305.1). Taxonomy (NCBI): domain Eukaryota; kingdom Metazoa; phylum Chordata; class Actinopteri; order Siluriformes; family Plotosidae; genus Porochilus; species Porochilus rendahli. Next base: position 13,907,258 of record JBCNYG010000001.1, read on the forward strand.
ACCCCAAGATGTCGTACAGGGATCAAAGAGTTGTCCAGGGATATTACAATATCTTGTTGTAAGAATGAGTTAGCTGGGATGAACAGCAGTTCAATCTTGCTAGGATTAAGCAACAGCTGGTGAGCTGCTATCCATGATAAAATATTTGCCAGACATACAGAAATCCAGAAAGAAACAAATTTTAGAAAGAAAATGGAGAAGTGATACTGTGCAACTAAAGTGAGTCTTTAGTTGCAGGTGTCTGATGGCTCCAAGAATGGTTTCTGTAGGATGGGTAGAATGGCTCATTTTAACACTGTTAGTTTATGACCAGACAATATATAGTTTTTAATGATAGTGGTGGTAAAGGGGAGAAGGTCTTTGGCAATGCCCTGGATCACTGTGGAGATCGGAGCCAGAGGGCAGGTTGTAGGATTACATGATGTGATGATTTGCAGGATCTCTTCAGTTGTGAGATTGGGGAAGTTAATCTTTGATATTTAGGATAGGAGCAGGGGTGGGAGTAAAGGTTTGACATTTGTTTAATTATCCCATCAAAGCAGTTGGCACAGTGTTCAGTGGTCAAGATGTTGCAGAGGCCTGTCTTAGCAGACGTCACATCAATTGAGAAGGAAAGCATGGTAAGAAGCCAGATCTGTCTTGAGTTGTAAATTCTTCCACTTTCTTTGCTGCTCTTAGTTGCTTATGATTGCTTCGCAGCACACATCCGAGAGCCAAGGAGCAAGGCGGAAAGACTTTGTGTGTTAGGTATATAGGGTGCAGGAAACAACAGATTAAGGAGGTTTTGCCGAGTAGGGTAGGAAAAGGTACCAAGTGGTGATCAGAGATGTGGAGTGGGGTATTGGTAATGGCTTTGACTATGGAGGAATGGCTGAGATCCACGAGATTCCCTTCTTGGTGTGTTGGAGGGCGGTTGTTGAAGGGTGTTTTTCCTTGCTACTGTCACCGTGGGATTGCTCATTAGAGATGTGTAGGGACTGTTGAAGTTACTTTTACTATGTAAAGCTGCTTTGCGACAATGTCAATTGTTAAAAAAAAACACTATACAAATAAAATTAAATTGAATTTAATAACAGAGAAAAGAAATGGAGAAGAGGCAGAAGAAAACTGGAAGTTATCAGAGGGGAGATTGGAATCTCCCTGAAGAATGAGAGAGGTGTTGTCAGTAGGGAAAGCACTTTAGGAAAGTGTGTCTACTTTTTCTAATAAGTGTCCTAGGGGTCCAGTAGGGCAGTAGATGACGATGAGGAAGCTGTTTGGAATCTAAAGGATGAGTTGCTTAGATGAGACAGAGAGAGTGGTGTGGACCTGTTCCACTTCCTCTCCCAGGTGCTCATTGAGAAATCATATGCAGAGGAAAAAGCTGCTTGTGGAGTTGTGTGGGGAAGTTCAGGTCTCAATTAGTGCCAGAAAGTCAAAACAATAAAGAGAAGCAATGGCAGGAGTTAAACCAGGCTTCTTTACAGCAGATTGGCAATTCCTGAAGCCACCTACAACTCTCATTTGAGACCGCGACAACAGTTTAGCTTAGATAAGTGTCGGGATAATTTCGGTCTCTGTACGTGTCTCTCCTCTCTATGGGCTCACAGGGGCTTTTTTTCCTCTAGTATTCTGGTTCCAGGAGTAGCTGAAGAAACCTAAATGATTAAGCCAAAAGAATATCGTCATCTGCAAAAAGCACAGACAAGATCCAGAACCCCTCAACACCTTGACTGCACCTAGAAATTCTTTCCATAAAACTAACCCCACAAGATAGCCTGTGGGACATGGTTGAACGTGGTGGTGATCGGTTGACAGCTCAGCTCCTCTCTTTACCCGAGTGTCCAGAACATGCAGAGTTCGATGACACGACTACAAAGTCGATCATTGAACGGTGGCCTAGGGTGTCCTGGTGCCATGTGCACTTATGGACCCCCTTATGTTCAAACATAGTGTTCGTGATGGACAAACCATAATGAGCACATAAGTCCAACAACAAAACACCATTAGGTTTCAGATCGGAGAGGCCGTACCTGCCAATCACACCCTTCCAGGTCTTCCCCGGCAGGTCACATTTCATGTCCCAAGATCCATAGTCAGTATCCGAGGATTGGTCCGGCAGAACCCACACCTCTGGCTGCTACCTGGCTCACATTGCACCCAACCCCTATTGCCTCTCCCACAGGTTGTGAGTCCATGGGAGGGTGGACCTATGTCTCCTCTTCGGGCTGGGCCCGGTTGAGCTTCATGGGCAGAAGCCCAACCACCAGGCGCTCACCTTCGAGAAAGCTATTTTTATGGCTTTGTTTCAATCAGTCACCCATGTCCTAGATGATATTAGCACTTGAGACAGATGAAATTTGGAGGAAACTTTGCACAATGAAAGTGAAATTCACCAGACGCAAGTCAATTGTTATGAAAGAATTTTAAACCCTGAGTGGGTAAATTCAGTGATTTTTTTAGGAATATGATGGAAAGGTTTTATGCTTAAAACAAATCTTGACCTTACCCTAGAAGTAATCCTAACCTTAACCTAGTCCAGAATGTGATGAGCTGATTTCAAGGATGAATAACTTTTAGACAGATAAACATTTGTCATATTTTATGTCTCTAGTCCATAAAATGTAATTGAAATCTGGTTGTAAAGACTGATCTCTAAGCTAAGTAAAAAAATTGCTTAGCCCTTGATAAACTTTATCTCCATCTTTCTCTCAGATGCACACATGCACTCTCTTTTCTTTTCCTTTCTGTCTGCCTCTCTCTCTCTCTTTCTCTCTCTCTTTCTCTCTCCTTCTCTCTCTCACTCAGCCCCCCAACACACACACATTTCTTAGTGTTGTCTATTAATTTTTGCAGCAGCTATCAAGTGATTGTTCCAACACTGCCTGGAGTCATAACACAGGTAAGATTTAGAATAGGATTACATGCTAGCACAACATCTGTCATGCAAAATGTACTTTTTCAAGAAGATATCCTCTTTAAGCTAAAAGTAGTTTTATGTCCATTACTATTTTGTTCTCTAAATAAAACATGCCTGTTTTTTCTGATTTAAAATAGCGTCTTTTACATTTCAATCAATAGTAATTATTAGGATAATGAATTTGAAAAGTCAATACTAGTTCTTTTGTTGACTGTTTCTTGCTTCATGAAACCTTTGAATTATTACATTAAAATCATTCACCATTCTGCAACCACAGTTGGCTGTTCTGAAACATGATATCCTTAAATGGTCTATGAAAAAAGTTTAAAGACAAAAATTTGTATTTCACCATATTGCTATGTATAATCACATGAGCTTCATGTGCTGGAGTGGCTTTAAGGGCTCAGCTGTAATTTTAAAATCTATACACCACTGATGCATGCTGAGTTCCATTAAAATGGGAGTATTGATCAGAATCCATCTTATGTTGCTTACTATTTGAGAGAAGTGTTTCAATTATTCGAAGTTACAGCTTCACAACATATTCAGTCTCTAAGATAAAGCAGTTTGCTTGCAAAAATCTCTAGAGTAGACAGCTAAAATAATTTCAAATAAAATAATATACTGTGCTGGCCTGGTGAGCTGTACAGGGTGTATTCTGCCCTTGCCAAGAGTTGCACGCGCAGCCTCCCCGTGACCCTAATTAAGATTAAGTTGTTTAGAAAATGAATGAATGAATAAATATTAGGTCCTAAATTGAGCTTATCACTGATGGCTGGTTATGATAAGTGTGAAAATTAACATCCTCAACTTAGATACTTAAATTTCTTTAAGTATTTATTTGGTTTCTTCATATCTCTGACTATATTTCACATGTACCTTTATAATTAGTGTTGATGATGTTGTTATGCCGGTACCAAGAACTGATCAATCCAATTGCAGGACAAAAGATGATATGATCAGATGCAAACAGAGATCCGTCTTAACGTGGTAAACACTCTGAAAATATCGGCTGGATCGCAGTGCGTAAACGTGCACTATGACGGCCCAAGCACTCTGTGTGAAGGCACAAGACTCTCACTTTGACAGCCCAAGATGATCTGATGATCGGAACAAGGTATCCTCCAGTGGGATGAGGAACAGGTGAGCTGATCAGGGCGGAGGCTGTGATCAGAGAAACACACGGGAGAAGCGAGAGCAGATCAAACATACAGACATGACTTAAATCCTGTGGCAGAAATATATCACAGTAACCACCCCCCCCCTCACCTTAGGATCGGCTCCTGATGGTCCAAGTGTTTCGGGATGCTAACTGTAGAAGTCCTCGATCAGAGTTTGGTCGATGATGGAGCTTGCAGGTATCCAGGAGCGATCCTCAGGACCACAGTCCTCCCAATTGGCCAAGAACTATCTCCCCCGGTCCCTCTTGTGTACCGCCAGAAGCCTCTTGACCGGGTACACTGGGCCATCCTCCACTATCTTGGGTGGTGGCGGGGGACTGGTGGGTGGCACCAGACGGCTCTCAGGAGGAGGTTTCCACCTGCTAGTATGTCTCTTATTGTTGAGACTACCTCTTTCAGCTTCTTCCTGGATGTGAACGTCCCTTCTCTTAGGCAACATTCCAAGATGCCTTGAATGGCCTTCCTGACCTCCTTACTGGAGTGCCTCCCGGCTCCAACACGCTCCACTCTGCATACTAATTCAGATTCTGATTCAGAATACGATTTGGAAGAACTCGTTGAGCATGAATGAGGGGAACTTATCAGTTTCTTTTCTTTCCTTTGGCTCCCCTTCTTCTACTTCTGTGTATGATGTCTTGTCTTTCAGGCCTTAAAAATCATCTTCACCTTGACTACAAGCCAGACTCGAAGTTGGACAGGTCTTCTTTCTTCATACATGACTTGGACTCTGGCACCTGGTCTGATTCCACACCAGGTTCAGAGCATCTATATCTCTCAACCCTCTTCTGCTTGCGTCTCTTCTTGGACACTATGGACTTACGTGGCCCTATCCTATTTGACCCTACCTCCTCATGGTTGGAAGAAGAGCTTGATCCATATCGGCAGGATGGGGCGTAAGGCTTGGCATTCAGAGAACCTGACCCCAATTCATGGCTTTCCTTACTCTCCAGTGATCTGTAAACAGAAAGGGGTGAGGAAAGACAAGACGATCTTCAGGCAGGGTCACAGCTCCTGATCACCTCTGTCTCCCAGATAATGTGAAAACCCTAGTATGAGGGTGTAATGAGTACAATCTAGGAGTTGGAACGAGATGGATTGTACTCATCTCCTACTCGTACTAGGGGGTGATGAGAGGGTGATGAGTACAATCTAGGAGTTGGAACGAGATGGATTCTGTGTGATCCCTGCCAGACATGATGAGGGTCTCTGTCCTGTGGGTGACCCGGCTTAGCAACTGGTTATTCAAAGCATGGGTGAAGACTGATTGGGTGAGAGGCTTCTCCTTGATCCCCAACCTCCTGGGTAAAGAATAATCCATTAGGTTATTATTGACCCCAGAATTGATAAATGCCTGGATGGAAACAGCTTTGCCTTTGATTAGCAGAGACACAGCAGTCAATGTATGAGGGGAAAAATATGTACATGTGTCTCTGCTTACCCGTGCACTCCTTAAGCCCAGTGAATCGGATCTCTTGGCCGAAGTAGAGTTTGCTTGATGGCCGACTTGCCTGTAGTAATAGCACGCTCCCACCCTCTGGCAACGTTGGCACTCTTCCTTGGTTAACTTGGTGCATCCTAAGTGCATGGGCTCCTCCATAACGGGAGTGGCGCTAGCTCCATGCTAGGCGGTGAAAACACCGGTGTTCGACAGTGAAACTCTTGGCGAGTGAAGATCCTCCTAGTGGCTTGGACCCGATCCAACTCAATCTCCTGAAGCCAGTTATCGATGAGAATAGCCAGGTCAACTAAGTCCTCGAACTCGACAAGCCCTTGTCCTTTCCCTTCGGGGAGGCCTTGTCTCAGCCTGAGAAGAGCCCTGGAAGCTTCACGAGCAGGGGAGGAGGGATCAAACATTCGGGTGAGTGTTTTCTTGATCTCCTGGTATCTTTGACAAACAGTTGCACCTCGAACCCACTTCGCAGTGGCCCATGCTGCCGCTCTTCACGAGAGATGGGAAATCATGAATGCCACCTGAGCCTGTTTGGTGGCAAAGGCAGCTGGATCATTCTGGGAGTGCACACTGAACTAGGAAGGAGTGGCACTTCTTCCGAATACTTATCGGGCGGGGCGAGAACAATGGGACGAGGCAGGGGGGTTACTGGGGTCAGGGTAGTGGGTGGTGGAGGGGATGCTGGCATGGTTGGCAGAGGTTGGCTCAGCCACGCATTCAGCATACTCACCTGTGCGCACACGTCCTGTTGAAACAGGTCCTAACAGTCCGCGAGCTCCTGCACTCCCGTGGCAATTGCAGACAACTAGGTCTCATGGGCTTGGATCTGTAGTCCTGAGACTTGGCTGATCAGATCTCTGTCTGGTGGGTCCATGTCTGGCCAGAACATGCAAACTCCGCACAGGAACGCCCTAGCTGGTAATCGAACCCAGGACCTTCTTGCTGTGAAGCGGACGTGCTAACCACTACGCCACTGTGCCGCCCTGGTGTTGGTGTTCTAAAACACAAATCATGTAGGACATTACTATGAATGACTGATTAGCTCAACTGAGAAAAATTATTTACACACAATCCGTACTCCAGCTGAATTAAACAAACTTTTGTTTGGCTTTAAGGTGGTTCAAACAGAAAAGCACGGAAAGGCACATTTCCTGATGTTCATCTCTGCATGGAACTGTTGTTGAAAGTTACATTAGAGCTGTGTTGTGCTACGTTGGGCATGCACCTCCCCAAGTTAAGTAGTTTTTTACTTGCTTAGTTTCTGTATCTTTTTTTAATTTGTTCTCTGTAACAACATTGTATATTTGAGCCAGTGTCACTGTGTTTGCTCTGGTTTTGCTTCTTCTTTTTTTGTTTTCTCTGTCCGGTGACAAAGAATTAGCTGTTAGAGCTCCGAAACACAGTTCAAATTGCCTGTGATGACCTGCATTCAACTGTGAGCAGGCTGCAGACACAGCATCCTCAGGCCTTCTTCCTTATTTCTGGGGACTTTAATTCCTCTCCATCCTCCACTCTGCCCAAATTCAGCTTGTATATCACCTGCCACAGCAGAAACAATAAAACATTGGACTTATTTTATGAAAACACAAAAGGGGCATATAATTCAACACTCCCTCCATCTTGGGGGAGATCAGACCACAACCTGGTTTATCTCCTGCCTGTGTATGAACCCTCAGAGGCACAGGCAACCAGCTGTGACCTGCACAGTTAAAAGATGATCCACACTGTTAAAAGAGGCCCTAAGGGACTGTTTTACAATGACTGCGTGGGAGGAAACTGTGATCCTCATGGGGAGGACATCAATAGTCTCACTGATTGCATCACAGACTACATAAACTTCTGTGTGTAGAACACTGTACCTATCAGGACTGTACAGTGTTTTTCCAACAACAAACATTGGATTAACCTTGACATAAAGGCCATAGTGTGTTTAAGGAGAAAAAGAGGGCTTTTAGGTCAGGAAACAAGGGGGGGCTGAAGGTCGTACAGAAGGAGCTAAGGTGAAAGATCAGAGAGGGGAAGAACCGCTACAGGAAGAAGATGGAGGATCAGCTGCTGCAGAACAACATCAGTGGAGTCTGAAGAGACCTGAAGACCATATGTGAACCAGACTCCCAGACTAGGGTCAACCAGAAGTTGGCAAATGATCTGAACCTATTCTTCAACAGGTTTAATCTTTCACCTAACCCTTCCCCGGCCCAGTCATCCCTGCTGCAGCCCTCATCTGCACCCCCTGGGGTCTGTGCCCCCATTACCCCCCACCCCTGCTCCTAGAACATTGAATTAACTGCCAGCTACAACTGCTGCCCCACTCCCAAAACCAAACCCTCACCTCCTCTTACACCTACAGCTCCTCCTACACCCTCAAATGCTCAGCCCTCTTGCTCCAATCTGTCCCTCTCTACAGACCAAGTGAGGAAAGAGCTCAAAAAGATCAAGGCAGGAAAGGCTATTGGTCCAGAGGGCAGCAGCTCCAGGCTCCTCAAGTTGTGTGCAGACTGGCTGTATGGGATTGTGAAGCATGTCTTTAACCTGAGCTTAAGGCTGGGAAGAGGTCCACAGCCATGAAAAACATCCTGCATTGTATTAGTGCCAAAAACAGCACAGTGCTTTCAACACCATTGAGCCTCTGCTTCTGAGGGACAAGCCGAAGCTCACCAGGATGGATTACCACCTTACATCATGGATTATGGACTAACTCACTAACTGTCCACGGTATGTGAGGACTAAGGACTGTGCCTCTGACATGGTGGTTTGCAGCACAGGGGCCCCTCAGGGGACAGTCTTGGTTCCTTTCCTGTTCACCTTGTACACTGCAAATCTCATGTACAACACAGCCAACCACCATCAAGTTCTCTGATGACTCTGCCATTGTCAGACTCATCATAGGTGATAATGACAGGGAGTGCAGAGGACTGATCCAGGACTTTGTGTACTGGTGCTAATGGAACCACAAACAGATCAACACAGGGAAAACCAAGGAGCTGGTGGTGGAGGCAGAGTCACCTTCAACTGAGACTGATGAATATCCAGGGAGTGGACATTGAAATAGTGGACTCTTAAAAGTACCTGGGTGTTCACCTGAACAATAAACTGGACTGGACTTTCAATGAACTTTAAAAGAATGGACAGGGTTAAAATGGATTAAATTATTTGATACTATTTTTGTTTGGTTGGTATTATCTTTCAGTTAAAAATAATAAAAACATAATAGGCCATATGTGGAAGTCACCTTTGTCACTTGTATTCTGTCAGTTGTTCGAGCATTCATCTATTTCATTAATACCATTCTCTCAGTCTCAATAAATATTAATTTACCCTGAGTTTCTCCTGAGGTGTGTGTGTGTGTGTGTGTGTGTGTGTGTGTGCGCATGTGTGTGAGTGTACACATGTTTTTTGTGTATAGTATATATTCATATTCTTAGTTAACTGCTGAGCTGCACAATAGTAACAGGATAACAAGGATGCTTGAGCCTATCTGAGCCTACTTTCAGAATTAGAATCAGAATTGGCATAAAGAGCTGAATTGTAAAGTGCAGAAATTATCATTGACATTAATTGCAAACCAGTGTTCGCTAGGTAGTGAAATGAATAAACACATGTGTACAATGGATTATTTCACAGTTACAGTATAAAACGGTGTTTGCCCCCTCCTGATTTCTTTTATTCATTCATATTTGTCACACTTAAATGTTTCAGATCATTAAGCAAATTTAAATATTAGTCAAAGACAACAAAAGTAAACACAAAATGCAGTTTTTAAATGAAGGTTATTATTATTAAGGGACAAAAAAATTCAAACTTACATGGCCCTGTGTGAAAAAGTGATTGCCCCCTAAACCAAATAACTGTTTTTTTATTTATTATATAAACAATTGTTTTAAATCATGATATAAACCAGTTGAAAAAGGTAGGTTTTAAGTGCAAATTTAAGTGGGGGAAAGATGTGGCGTTCCTGAGGTCAGGTGGTAATGAGTTCCAGAGCCAGGAAGCACAGTGGCTGAAAGCTCTGATCCCCATGGTAGAGAGACAGGCAGAGGGGGCAGACAGATAAATAAAAGAGGAATATCTGAGGGAGTAAGAAGACAAAGAAGTTCAGACAGATATGGAAGGGGAAGGTTATGTATGGTTTTAAAGGTTACCAAGAGGATTTTAAACTGGATGCGAAACTTAATTGGGAGCCAGTGAGACGACAGAGGGGGTAGAGTAGAGATAGGCTTACTAGTAATGCAAAGCTGGGTGTCATCCACATAGCAATGGAAATTGATTTTGTATTTACAGAAAATATTGCCAAGGGCAAGGAGGTAAATAATGAAGAGAAGGGGTCACAGGACAGGCACATCTGTAGGGACAGAGGAAGGATTGGATGTGAAAGACTTTGATAAACTGAGTCTGGCCTGAAAGGTAAGATTTGAATCAGTCTAATGGAGTATTGGTGATACCAACGGAGGAAAGCATATTAAAGAGGGTGGTGTGACATATGGTATCAGGCCTGCAACTTTATATACTATTTATTTATATTTTGCTTTAAACAATTTCATTTTTACGGCATTAAAAGATAGTACAATTATGTTTGTGTGTGTGTGGACCCACTATTTTAGTTGTTGAGTTTAGTGACTTTAAGGTTGGTTTACTTAAGTTTACAATTTCATATTCATTTTGGGATAAAATTGTGTGTTTTTGTTTATGCAGTTAGGGTGTAATACGATGTGTTTTTGTTGTTGTTTTTTATTAAGAGAATTTCAATTTTGAAGTTTGAAGCTC
>JBCNYG010000001.1:14074165-14081665 GCA_039654305.1 Porochilus rendahli
GAAGACTACATTTTGCTCCCTACAGACCTGTTTCGTGGTTGCCCACTCATCAGGGGATTTTATTTTAAAGTGCTGCAGTTTTTTTTTTTTTATTATTATATGCAATAGATGCATAAAATAAAATCATTTTACCGCACCAGAGGACTAGTCTGAAGAATTAACTGGAAATCCAATATTGTCTTGGTTCACATGGTTCTTAGCTGGAAAAGGGTGGAATGCACCCTCCAGGTCTGGCACGACGTCCTGCACCCAAGTGGAGGAGTTTAAGTATCTCAGGGTCTTGTTTACAAGTGAGGGTAGGGAGGAACTGGAGATCAACAGGCGGATTGGCGCAGCCTCTGCTGTATAGCAGAGCTTGTACCGGTCAGTTGTGTTGAAGAGAGAGCTGAGCCAAAAGGCAAAGCTGTCAACTTACCAGTCGATCAACGTTTCAACCCTCACCTATGGCCACAAGCTTTCCTCACATACGTGAGGAGTTTGGAGTAGTACCTCTGCTCCTCCGCATTGAGAGGAGCCAGGTGAGGTGGCTCGGGCATCTGATTAGAATGCCTCCCAAACGCCTACATGGTGTGATGTTTCGGGCATGTGCAACTGGGAAGAGACCCCGGTGTCGACCTGGAACGCACTGGATGTCTCTCGGCTGGACAGGGAACGTTTCGATTCCCCCTGGAAGAGCTGGAGGAAGTGGCTGGGGAGAGAGCTGTCTGGGACCTCACTGCTTAGGCTGCTGCCCATGCAACACGACCCCAGATTAAGCGGAAGAAGATGTTTTGGGTCACAATCTCTACCTGCCACACAACATGGTGGCATGAAACATCTCGATTCTACGACATCTTGACTACAGTTCCGGGTTGAGATCGACTCATTCCAAACAGTCAATATGTACCAAAGTTTGTTAAGTAAGAATTTTGAGACTGCCTCTTAGGTACGTTTAATGCCTAATAATATATGTTCTTTTTTTTTTCTTCTTGATTTTGATTTTCAAATTTTAGGACAGTCGTAACAAGCATTTCACTACATATTGCACTGTGTATGATTTTGTACGTGACAAATAAATTGAATTTGAATTTTATTTGAATGAATAGAAATGAGGAGCCTAAATTAAGCTGTTTTGTGAACTGTAACTTGACAAAAATATGAACATGCTAACTAATGCTAATTTATTTCTAATGCTACAAACATCCAAGTTAAAATACAGATAATATGCAGCAGAGTATATCCAAGTTTGTTACTCAAACTATGGTTCAAAATGGATGGTCCAGTAGTATGTATTGTACTTAACAGAAGCCACAGCAGAGAACAACATTGTCACCATGTAAGCATTTGACTTGATCACGTTTACACGGTGGGACTGGACCCTGTATGTCCCATCTCCCTATAATGGCATTGAACAAGCAAAGCAACCTGCATTGTCAGTGATGCCATGCACATGCAAGAGCTCCTGCTGGACTTTGTTGAGGTGACATCTGATGCTACACTAGTGTCAAAGGTCATCAAAGCAACATTTGGTTTTATCGATGCCAAGCCCATGCTGGAGTTCCAGTTAGAGATCATCAAGGCAACCTCTAAGGTCATGCTCCCATTGGAGGTCAGCGAGATAATTCTGACATTACTGTTGTCAGGTCCATGCTGGAGCTCCTGTTGGACGTCACTCAAATGAGCACCAATGCCACATTCCCACTGAGCACTAATGTTCCTAAAGCCACGCCCCTGCTGAATCTCAGCAAGGATGCTATCATGTGGGACTTGAACAAGGGGATTGGCTACATTTACGAGCTTCTGCAACTCTAAGGAATGCTCAATAAATGGGTTCATGCCACACCAGCTGCTAAATATCCAGGTACATTAAGAACACATGAGATTATCCACACAGCGTATTGGTGACCGAATATGCCTCACCCCATGTCCTTGCCTGGGTTCAAGTCTGAGTCCATATCCTTGCCGATGGCTGTATCCTTGGGTCAGTGCATCCAAGTTCATGCCCATGTCTGTTACTGAGCAAATGTCTTTTCCTGTGACACAGACTCACATTAGCCTTTAGAATCAGTCTGCCAATGCCTGAGGTTGAACTGGCAAGAATCATGCCTATACCCCCAGAATCATACCTATAGCCATGCTCGAGCCCATGACCATAACTGTTCCAAAGACTGACCAGGCAGAATCTAGCATCAAGCTGAGAGGCCCAGGACCTACAGAGTCCACACGCCCATGTTCTGCAAAACCTCAACTGCATTTCCTGTTTAGCATTAGAGCCTTGTGTGGAATGGCCATATCCGTACGCACAGAGATCTGCCATCTTGATGACTCTGCTGTAGTCGGATAGATGAGTGGAGGTGATGAAACGGAATATCAGGCTGCTGTGAATTTCTTCATTAAATTGTATGAGCAGAATCATCTGCAGCTTGATGTGACAAAGACCAAGAAACTGATTTTCATGAGATCCAAAACACCAGTGTCCCCTGTTCATCAGTGTGGAAATGAGGGAGGATTACACATACCTTAGAGTTCATATTGACAATAAACTGGACTGGGTTAAGAACACAAGCATTGTACAAAAAGGGCCACAGCTGTCTTGATTTTCTGAAGTGGCTAAGGTCATTTAACATCTGCTGAACACTGCTTAGGATGTATAATGTTTCTGTTGTGGCCGGCGCAATCCTCTATGTTGTGTTATGCTAGGGAACCAGGCTGGACTCTGACAGTAGTGTCGGAAAAGCGAAATGTTATCTGAAATACAGATAACACTGAACAATACCTCCCACCCTCCTCACAACCTGCTGATCAGTCACAGGAGCACGTTCAGAGAGAGACGGATACCACCTAAATCCTCCACTGAACGACACAGGAAATTCTAAAATTTTAGACTTGGATCAATAAAGTATTCTGATTTTGATTCATAGTTGGTGTGTTAGGAAAGCCCTTCCTGATTTTGCAGAATTTCAGCTTGGAAGTATTACCCACTGCATGACAATGTCCAGGCTATGCACCACCAATCATTTGATCATCACTGCAAACAGTGTACACACCAAGACCATTTTTGTTAAGCATAAAGACTTTAAAAAGGACTCCTCAAAATTACAATCTTTACAAGGCACTCCAAATTCTCCCAGATGCTAGCATTTCAGCATTTAATTTCTCTTTGTGTTTGCTTAGTTGAACATTGGAGTTAAAATGTGGTACCATTCTGCAAAATTCAAAAGTACAATACAGTCTACACTTCAAATTATTTAATTACCTTTTCAACTGTCACAAGAGTTAAATGTTGTGCCAAGAACGTGAAAATACGATAATATGATGAATTAATCAGGGTTGGCTTAATCATGGTTAGAAAAAAAGTAAAGTGAGCTAACAAAGCTCCATCTCTACAAAACAAGATATAAGAGAAACATAATTGTAGTATATGATAAAAAGTTCCACCTTCATGTGAGAAGATATAAGATGAGCATAAACTGCTAAAAAAATTATGGGAACACTTTATTACAGTATATGATGAAGTATTACCTTCGTATTGTGAGTAGTATAAAAAAAACTTTTAAGCACACAAGGTAAAACAGAAAGAACTTGAAAGCTAGTCATTAGCCGTGCTATCAGTGTGCACAACTAGATAACTGTGTTAACTATTTCAGAGGTGCTGGGTGCTGCTGCTACAGAAGAAAGCAGAAACCCTATCCTGCAGAAAACATAACCAGCAGTTCTGCACATTTGGCAGCATCCAACTGTGCGGTAGCATCTCGTTTTTGCTTTGGCTTTTACACTATTAATTGCAGACCTTAACATAGAGACCCAACAAAAAGTAATTTGCAACCTAGTGTCAGTTAAGAAACCAACCAGTGAGCCTATCCATCTGCTTTATGTGCCAAGCAAAACTATTTTAATATATAAAAAATATGTCGGTCCAAAAAAAAACATAAGCCCAAGAAAATGCCAGGTCTGTGTATCCCTTGGTTCCTGAGACAATGACATTAACGTCCCTGAATAGTTTATGCAAACTACTGACCACAACACTATGTGCACATACTTGATGTAGCAGCAGATATTTTAGCTCCAATTCTACTGATCTAAAATTGTCGGCAAGCTTGGTGTGAACAAAGCTGTTTTTTTTTTTTTGTTGGTTTTTTTTTTACAGAGACTGGTAAAAAAAAAAAATAATAAATATATATATATATATATATTAAAAAGGGGGAAGACGTTTGTGTCAAGAGCTAAGCGTCAATGCTGAGAGGCTGTGGCATACATTCAGAAGAGCAAAATGAAGAATGAAGAATGTACTTATAGGGGAGTTTTCTGGGAATATGTAGGCTGAAAATGTACTTGTTTTGTTAAACATTTTGTTAAACAACCTTTATTATGTAGATAAGCAGATCTGTGGTTCTCAGACATAGAGAGTTTTGGAAAACTGTGATGTTGGTATGCTGTCACTCCCTCACTCTACATGCTCACCCAGGGCCACTGACAGTAGAGTAGCTGATTGTCCAATGTCAAAGAGTGTCATCATATCTGCCTTCCTTCTGTTTCTCTCTTTAGTTTAGTCTTTTTAGTTAGTCATTTAAGCCATTGTTCATTATGCCGAAATCCCTGCTTGCACCCAGCACTAATAAACTCTACTTTTACCATTACACTGTCATGAGCATACATAACAACCCTCTCCCTCTCTCCCCTCCCTCTCTTCTCTCTTTCTTTTTGCTGAGGTACACATGCTTCTTCTGGGATGCCAGCAATCCTGATCCTCTTGATCCTTCTCCTTTCTAAGTCCTGTGGTCCATCCTGGTGTGCAGGATGCAGACTGGCTCCTGCTGATGAAGATCCATATGGACGTAGATGTGCACTCGGAAGCTGTCAAAATTAATTTTTACTGCTGTTGATATGAAGTCTTTTGCTAAAACAATATAAGACTTACAGTTGTAGCTATGTAAAGCTGCTGTGCAGTGGTGGCCCAAAGGTAGGGTGCTGGATTACTGATCTCAAGGTCGGGGTTTCAAGCGCCACTATCAACGGGATGTCACTATTGTCCCCCAAGTGCAGCTAACTGGGTTACCATAGCCGGCCAAGTCTCTCACTCTCCGTGGTGAGAGGCATGTAAAAGGATCATTGCTGATTTTCATCAAGAGTAGGCTGCATTGCTGTCAGCATGTTCCTGCCCTGGTGAGCTGTCCAGGGTATACTCTGCCCATACCCAGAGTCAGCTGAGATTAGGACCCTAATTAGAATTAAGAGGATTAGAAAATGACTGAATGAATGTAAAGCTGCTTTGCAATAATGTCAATTGTAAAAAAAAAATGCTATACAAATAAAACTGAATTGGACTGAATTAAATATATATGCATGCAGTTAGCTTTTTCTCTATTCATGGTTCTGCCTGCAGATAGGGGGTCTTCTGCAAAGGTAAAAGACTCTAAATGACAAAATTGTGGAAGATAACAGTGGTAAGGAAGGAAACAGACGACAGAGTCTGAGAAGGCATAAGGCACAAAAACTAAGCGGGACATCCAGGGTGAAAGGTACGCATGGCTGCCCTCCAAAAGCCAACTGTGCTGGCGTGCCCTATCTCATCCCCTTCTGTGAGTAAAACTGTACTGTCAGGCTGCTCTTGCAAAGGCTATTTTTTATTTTAATGTATCCCTCTTTCTATTTGCTTTATATTTAAAAAAAACCTTGCCAAACATCTGTAACCATGGAGTAAGAGCTTTGCTTGTTCATCTCTACAGCTGAAAATATCCCAATTACAATCAAAATGTTTTGACTGAGGCAGTGAAGCTGCAATAAATCTTTATTATCAGTAAACTGAACTGAAAGCAGCAGTAATCAAGTACATAGAACAATAGTATGAATAAAGCTAACATACTAAAAATATTATTATTATTATTATTATTTTATTATTATTGTTATTATTATTATTATTATTATTATTATTATTGTTGTTGTTGTTGTTGTTGTTGTTGTGTATTTTATCTTTTTTTAACTGAACTTTTATCATTCTTGTAATACTTAACATCTCAATATGATAAAACAAGGGAGGAATTGTTGCTGGTGATTAGCACTGCCCCGGCAAGCAGGTTCTTGTGGTAAACTGTACCAAGCTTGCATTCTGTTCTTTCTTGTGCATGCGTGGCTCTCCTAAGGGTATTCCGGTTTCCTCCCACAGTCCATCAGTGTGAATGTGAGAGTAAATGGTTTTTCCTTCTCTGTGTTAGTCCTGTAATAGATTGGTGACCTGCCAGTCAGCTGGGATTGGCTCTAGCTGACCTGTGACCATGAAGAATAAGTGATATATATATGCAGTATTTTTAATAGATAATATCACAGTGCCCTTCTGGGAATATTATATGTATCCTCAATACTTTGTTATGTATGTAAAATAAACTCTGTGTCTGTTTCTTTTGATTTCTCTCATTTTTGCACATTATTCATGGTTTTACATGTTGGCATGATTACCCCTTTGTCACATAATGTCTATTCACTCTCAAAAATCTGTATCTTTCTGCGTCATCTACAAGTAAGGTGCAAAGTGTTCCTTTAAACCCCTTCTATTGTTGTGTCTAAATACAGACCATTTTGCATAAGTCTCTTAAGATCCACTATATCCTGAGTTTAGGTGAAATAATCCAATTTATGGTACAAAAAAATAACACGTCACTAAGGTAACTTCTTTATACAGTGTTCATTATTTTAGGTGTGGACTGAAGGGTTCTGCTGCAGAACACGCGCGTTAGTGTGCTCGCGCCTACCTGCCTGACCGTGGTTAGGTACATGTACCACAGAGACTCTTCATTGTGCCCAATGAGGTGGCTCCCGTTTTGGGTAATATGAGAATGATGCGCTTATTCAATCGCCCCCTACCGTTCAAACCCGACACTAGGGTCCGTGCGCTCCGCAAAATCTTCAACCTGCGCTCACTCACTCTTATCCCCCACTGCCACACATACGTAGGCTCTGTAGCTGGAACCATAAACGCAACATGTGCTTCTCTATACCAGTTTCTTGTAATGTTTAAAAATAAACTCAAAATAAAGAGAGATGCATTATTAATATGAGTCATCTTTCTGGATTTGTCCAGTGTCCGCAGAGACGCACGGAATGCGCGTGTAACGCTTGGTTTCAGCGGCGCACAGGGGATCTAACGAATTTACAGCAGGCGCTCACACACACACACACACACACACACACACACACACACACACACACACACACAGTATACAGTAAAACCGGTTACGCGCAGCATCCAAATAAACTGCGATGGCAAAGTGCGCGTTTAAGACCAACTGGTAAAACACTCAAACCGATCAAGTTGCGCATGAGGTTATGTGCGAAGTGCAATTCTTATCATTTGGCTAATGGGAATAAGAGAGAGGCTACAGTGCAAGGCACAGACTTCACACTTTTAAAGGGAGACTAAAGGGTGATAATCCAGAGGGAGATGCAAGTGCGGCGCGGCGCCTCACAAAAGGGAAATGAAAATAAAGCAGATGGCACTCACTATCTCAGATGAATTTCTAATATATT
>JBCNYG010000001.1:14084165-14086252 GCA_039654305.1 Porochilus rendahli
CCACCTCCTCTCTAGCTTATTTAGAAGCTTTTTCATAGAAAATCAACTCGGGAGAAGCAAGCGACTAAAAGACACACACAACAGCTTGATTTTTGCGCGCGTTTTTACGAGCAGCGTTGTTGCGAGGCGTGCTAAGCGGTGGAAGCGGGGCAGAGGATAATCATTCATTCGACTCTTTGACAAGCTTGCTTCTGATTGACAGGCCGAGTGGCAGAAAGCCATGGGACTTTGCTAACTGGGTCTTTCATAAAAAGTCTGGGAGAAAAAAAATATTATTTCGGCTTTTCGACGCTGTCCGCCGGGGCAAGGCGGAGGACTCTGGTCGTGTTGGTCGTGTTTGACTGAATTTGATGTGAAGGACTGCTTGGAAAAGGCATTTGGATTTTTGTTTTTGAAAACAAACAAACAAAAAACAAAGTAAACGACTAAACTCAGTTTCATTGGACATTGCATTGTCATTTCTTCTTCGACCTGGCTGCTTAGGGAATATATTTCGCGTTGTTTGAAGCTAAGGGAGTGTGGAGGGCGATGGCGCAGCGGGTACGTACAGCTGATCCGAAAAAGTTTCTGCAACTTGCTGAACTCGTTCTGAGCTTTAAAACGTGGCCGATAACAGTTAGGCTCAGATCAGCTCTGTCCTTCGCATTTCTTTAAGGGACCTTACAGGTTTAAACATACTGCCGTTGATACACGTCTTTTTTCACGCATGTGTCTCCCTTTATCTACTCAATTGAAACAGTTTCGCAGTGTCCTTTAGCTGTTTTTGAAAACTATCCTGACTGAGGCAGAGAACGACCTGCTTGATAATAATAAGTTGAATCAACTTAAATGGGTTATATTTTTCAAAGTTAATTAGCTATCTGATATTTAAAAATAAATAATTAAAATGTATGTCAGGGTTTTTAAGTATTTACAATAATATAAACAGTATATTGTTTTTTTATCCCATTATCCCATTTAACGTACTTTAGAAAATTTAAGCCTGTAAACACTTTGATATACACTTTGACTGTAGAAAACCACTGACCTTTTGCTTGCAATGAAAGTTTTATGCGTTTCTTACCCCCTTAAAGATTTGTGCATGTATTAATTCCCATTGCGGACACTTTCGCAGACATCGTCTTGTCACTCTGTGCTATCACGATGAATAATTAACATTTGGCTTGCTCACAAATTTAGTAAAAGGAATGGGCCATGATATAGCGTATTACTTATTCCCCAAAAGTAGTATTTATCAATTCTAATTTTTATTTAAGTTTAAACAACCTGATCACATTGCACTTGTTTGTGCCACAACGCATACACATTTTAATTTGAACCATAACAGGAGTGAACCTTATTAGGTTTAGAGTTCCATACAGTCTACACGTTTATTTACACTCGTCCTAATAGAAACACACATATTAAACAACACGGAAGATGTTGTCTGAGAAATGTTACGTTGATTGTTTTGAAATAATCCAAACAGCAGTACCACCCCGTTTGTAATCCGCACTAAATGTAGGCATCTGCTGCTGTTTATTACTTAAAACAAATTAACACTTCGCAAACCACTAGTGTACTAATTTTAACAAATGGTATTTCACATCACTTAGACAGCGCGCACTGGCGACACATTCGACTACTCTCTCTGCTAACTTTAGTTTTTTTTATATGACTCTTAGTTTTGTATATTTACGAATATGTTTATTTATGATGTTTAAGAGGGAGGGAGGAATACTGAGCGCACGTGAACCCGTCGCTTAATGTGTGTATCGTGTGCAGTACGAAGACTTGCCCCATTACGGCATGGACGGCGTCGGGATCCCGAGCAGCATGTACGGGGACCCACACGGCGGCGCGCGGCCTATGCAGGCGGTGCACCTGAACCACGCATCGTCTCTGCACACACACCAGTATCCGCACACTGCGCACGCCAACGCCATGCCACCCTCAATGGGAACGTCCGTAAACGACGCGCTCAAGAGAGACAAGGACGCCATTTACGGGTATGGCTATACGGCTCCCAAAACACACACACACACACACACACACACACACACACACACAGAGAGAGAGAGAGAGAGAGAGAGAGAGAGAGAGAGAGA
>JBCNYG010000001.1:14158549-14171356 GCA_039654305.1 Porochilus rendahli
ATCATCATTATTATTATTATTATTATTATTATTATTATTATTATTATTATTATTATTATTATTATTATTATTATTGCTATTAATATTACTATTAGTATTAATATTATTATTATTAGTAGTAGTAGTAGATTTTTTTTTTTTCAGAAACAAATTTGTTACCTTTATTTGGTTGTTTTTCACCCTCCAAAGAAGCTCCTAGTGGCTGTTTTGAAATTCACACAACCGCCTGGGCTGATGATGCATTACTGGTCAACTGATGCATTCATGGTCATCTCTGGGCAAAATGCCTAACTGTTCTGTTGTGGATTGCCATAAAAAAGCTAAGGAAAAGGAACAACATTTGTTACCATTGTTTCCCTAAAGATCCAAATTATTTAATGCATGGGTCAATTTTTATATATAATAAAAATTTATTTGATCAAAAAAATCTGAGCATCACTGCTTTTACAATTCATATTTTCTTGAACTTGACCTGAATAGAGAGTTACATGAAAAAAAAGCTGTGATGAGACAATAATGTGAAAGACACATTACAAGTGAAAAGATAGTATGGGGATTCACAACATTTTATTGTGGTTTTTATTTTTTGGGTTTTTTTTGCGACAAGATGGTGGCACAGGTTCACACAGTGGCCCAGCGTTTTTTGTGTTTTAACAGCTACGTCTTTTATTTTTTTTATGCTGTATATTCCCTCTTTTCCATGCTCAGTCCCTGGCAGCTGCACAGGGCCAAGCTGCTCATATGTACTGCAATGGATGGTTCCCACCTGCCTCAAGACAACCATCATTCCTGGGCCAAAGGAGAGCACAGTGAGCTGCCTGAATGACCATTACCCATTTGACCTAACCCCAATCATCACCAATGTTTTGAGAGAGTTGTCTTGTCTCACATTAAGGCAGTCTGTTTGTAGACTTCAGTTCCACTGTCAAGTTGGGCAACCTGGGCCTAGGGAGTTCACTGTGCACCTGGATACTGGTCTTCCTTAGCAACAGACGTCAGCACATTAGAATAGAAGACCGCATCTCCTTCACTCTCTCCCCAAACACCAGAAAACCACAGGGGGTGTCCTCAGCCCCCTCCTCCTCTCTCATTACACACACACATCTGTTTCCCATTCACACCAACAACACCATCATCAAATACAGGAAGGCGGTCCGGCATCTGTGGCAATGGTGCGACAACAATAACCTGGACCTTAACACATCCAATACAAAGGAGATCTAAACAAATTGAGCACTCTGCCCTCTATATTGATTGAGAGAAGGTAGAGAGGGTGGAGTGCTTCAAGTTTCTTGGAGTTCACATCTCTGCTGACTTTGCCTGGACCACAAGCCTTTGTCAGTGTGTGGGGAAGGCATAACAAAGATGAACTTTCTCAGAACACTCTGACAAGCCCGCCTATCCTGACCCCTACTGACAAACTTTTACTGGTTCCCCATCGAGGGCCTCCTGACCTACTGCTGTATAGTGTGGCTCAACAGCTGAGGACAGGAAGACTCTGCAGCAAGTGGTGAGGGTGGCACATTGGGTATTTGGAACTACACAATTACTCTGCAGGACGCTACGAAAGACTGGGACATATTCTGGCACAGCTCTGATGACGTCAACATGTTTATGGAAGCTTTTGTAGGATTCATAGGAAAACTAGTGGACGATACGGTTCAGAAAACCACCATTAGGACATTTCCAAATCAAAAGCCGTGGGTGGATAAATTCATCCGAGATGCACTGAGATCCCGTTCCGCTGCATATAACACAAAAATGGCTTGCCAGCAGAAACATGGACGAGAGCAAGACAGCATGCGCAGAGTGGTGAAGGAGGCAAAACAGCGCTATGCACAGAAACTAGAGTCACAATTCCAACAGAGTGGCTCTAGGAGTCTGTAGCAGGGACTATGGAACATGACGGACTACAAGCACCAACTTCTTCATCAGTAAATGGAGAAGCTAAACACCTTCTATGTTCGCTTTGAGGCTGCAGCTCACAGCGCTAACAGCATTAGCAGAGCTAACATCGCTATGGGCAGCACCCCTCTGGAGCACACTAGAGAGGATACCTCATGAGGATAAGGCATTCAAGAGAGTGAATACAAGGATAGCAGCAGGACCAGACGGCATCATAGATCGGGTTCTGAAGACCTGTGACGACCAGCTTGCTCCAGTGTTTACTGAGATCTTCAACCTGTCCCTGGATCAGTCTATAATCCAGACTTCAAATAGTCTTCAAATAGTCCATCATTGTTCCGGTCCCGAAGAAACCTCAGCCTGCCTTGGTATTGGTGAAGTGCTTCGAAAGGCTTGTCAGAGACTTCATTACTTCTTTCCTGCCAGCCACCCTGGACCCACTACAGTTTGTGTACCATTCCAACCGATCTATTCAGGACAGCCCTGAGCTACCTGAACAGCAAAAAGGGGAATTATGTAAAAATTTTGTTTGTGGACTACAGGTCAGAGTTTAACACCATACTCCCCTCCATACTCACCTCTAAGTTGGAGATACTGGGCCTCAGCCCATCCCTGTGTTGCTGGATCTCCAACTTCCTGACAGGCAGACCACAGGCGGTACAGTTGGGCAACCATGTCTCAAACTCACTCACTCTCAGCACTGGAGCCCCCCAGGGCTGTGTTCTGAGCCCCCTGTTCTACTTGTTATACACCTACGACTGTGTAGCTACTTCCAGCTCCACCAACATCATCAACTTTGCAGACGACACTGTGGTGGTGGGCCTCATCTCTAAAATTGAGATGGCCTACCTAGAGGAGGATAGAAACTTGGAATTATGGTGCCAGGACAACAAACTCCTCTTGAAGGTCAGCAAGACTAAGGAGCTTATAGTGGGCTTCAGCACAAAGCAGGAGAGGAATTACCAGCCCCTGACTATCAACGAGACCACAGTGGAGAGAGTGGACAGTTTCCGGTACCTAGATGTTTATATCACGCAGGACCTGACATGGTCCTGTCATGTTAACAACCTGGTGAAGAACAGCATCTCTTTAATCTCAGATGCCTGAAAGACTACAAACTGCCCTCAAGGGTGCTAAGGACTTTTTACACCTGCACCATTGAGAGCATCCTGACGGGAAGTATCACAGCCTGGTTTGAGAACAGGACAGGCAAGCTCTCCAGAGGGTGGTGCGATCAGCAGAGTGTAAAATCCGTATCGAGCTTCCTGACCTGGACACTATATACAGCAAATGGTGCTGGACCAAGGCCAGGAAGATAGCGAAGGACCTCAGCCATCCGAACAATGGACTCTTCTCTGTTGGGGTCAGGGAATCGTTTCCATTCCTTAAAAGAAAACACAGAGCGAATGAGGAGGAGCTTCTTGCCGCAGGCTGTTAGTGCCCTCGACCAGAACACTGGTACTTGGACTTTGTAGACTCTACCCCACACGTTACATTCCACCTCAGCTTATGGTTGCACACAGACACTTGTCACTTTATACTTGTCACTTTACACTTACAGAAAGGTATCCACAGCAGCCCAATATTCCATCTCATTATCTTCACTGATACATCCAACTACAGCAGAGTCATTGGAAAATTTTTGAAGATGGCATCTCTCTGTGCAGTAGCTGAAGTCTGTTGTGTAGAGGGTGAAGAGAAAAGGGGCGAGGACGGTCCATTTTGCTGCTCCGGTGTTGCTGACCACCGTGTCCTTCATGCAGTACTGCAGGCGTATGTACTGTGGTCTTCCAGTCAGGTAGTCCACAATCCAGGACACAAGAGAGGCATTCACCTGGATTGTTGTCAGCTTCTTTCCCAGGAGGGTCAGTCTGATGATATTGGATGCGCTGGAAAAGTAAAAAGAAAAAAAACATGACCCTCACAGTGCTCACTGGCTGGTCCTTAACTTCAAGATGGAGCTGGTAAGCGAACTGAAGGGGATCCAGATGTGGTCTAATCATGGGTCTGAGTTGATCTAGTATGAGTCTCTCGAGGGTTTTTATGACATTTGAAGCCCGTGCCACAGGTTTGATCGAAGCCCTAAAGGACCTCTTTTTTGTGGTTAAGGAGGGCTTTGATGTCTTTAGTCACCCACGGCTTGTTATTTGGGTAAGAATAGACTGTTTGAGCTGGAACAGTGTCCTCAGTGAGCTCATCAGTGTCATCTCCAAAGGGGCTCACAGAGCGCTGGTCATCTCAAAACAATCCTAAAATTCCTCCAGGGCCTCCACCTCCTTTGTATTTGCATACAACAGGACTAAAGTTCTCTCCTCTCTGGTGGGACAGCACAAGTTTGACTGTGATTTGAGATTTTCTTGGTTGTCTTTGGCAGCAGTATCTCCAGTTTTAGAGTTTTAGTTAACTCAAGTCTCTCATGTGAGCTTGCTTTAATGATGGCGACCATGTGTATTTCAAAAACAGGCACTTGCAGCTTCTTTAGAGGATAAAAACAACAAAATAAAGATTCGAAAATACACTTTTTATTAATAAAGAGCATTTTAATTTCTGTATTTTAACTATTTACGTGATATTTGATATAAGTGTGGAGGTTCTTTTTAATGTTTTGGGTGATCTGTGTATGTAATTATCTAAATGTAGGTTCACTAATGTTGGATAAGTTAAATGCGTGGCTGTTCCTCTATGTCTTTTTATGTGCCTGTTTGAAACAAACAGAGAACAAAAAATTACTCTTAATTTATTTACTGTTGGCTTGTTTGTTTGTTTAAAAATACAGAACTGTTGAACTGATTTATCAGGTCAGGTGCTGATATTCCTTGGGATTTTGTCAAGTATCAGCTTTGAGCAGTAAATTAAAATGCTAGCGTGCAGGTTTAGTATGGGGTTTGCATGTCTGGTGATGTTTTCTTTGATTCTTTGGTTGGATCTACTGCACATATTTCCTCCATCTGTTTTATGTCATGTTCAATTCAGGTCTGGTACAAGATCTTTCTGGCATGGATACTAATTTGTTAAACACATTGGTTAGCTAGCTGTAACATTTCCAATATTAAAAACTGAAGCTCTGAGGGATTACTGCTCTGTCACCAATCATCAATGTAACAGACTCCTGCATATGCCAGTGCTATGTTTTGCCCTCTTTTTCTGATGTGCTTCTTTTGCAGCTCTTTTACAACCCTATCATCTTTAGTTGCTTCCCTGAGGTGCCTGAGCTTAACATTCTGTTGCCTCTAGTGTGTGTATCATTTTATCAGAAACAATAACAGACTTGTTTTATCGGCCAAGTTTACTTGAACTGAGTAAACAGGGGGTTTGAATTTAAGATTTCATGTTATTTTATAGATACAGAAAAAATATCACAAAGACAAAAACACATGTTCGTATAAAACATTGTAATATACACTACAGGGCACTATAAAGTACTCTTATTGTACTATAAAGTACAATGAATTATAATAGCATTCACTCATGCACTCACTCGCTCATTTACTGTATCGCTAAATCTTACTTGGGTCACGGGGAGGCTGGAGCCTATCTCAGCCGCTACTGGGCGAAGGTAGAATACACCTTGAACAGCTCACCAGACCATCGCAGGGCAACACACAAAAACATTCACAGTCACACCTACGGTCAATTTGGAACAGCCAGTTAGTCATCAAGGGATGACATTCCATTGGCCTCCACAATATGAATTGAAAATAAATAAATAAATCGAAAGGCACAACTAGTCTTTCTAGCAGAAGTAAGTGCCAAGTCTAATAAAGAAATTGTTTTCTGAGTTGTGGTCCAGAATTTAAATATTTTCAGACGGCTAGATGGATATGCTGATGGCAGTATCCTCTCACATTATATGCCAGGAAATAATAAAAATCAACAAATCATTAAGGAGAACATGCTCAAATATGAACTGTGTTTTAAATAATAATTTTCTGCTTTCCTCCTTACTCTGCTGTGGAATAGGTAGTAATAGGCAGTGGGGCCGAGTTTTTGGCTTTTGTCCTATCAGCTAACATTTTGCAATGTTTTCAGGTCATTTTTGGTTGTACAATCAAAACAGGTTACGCTCCTCTGGAATATTATTTTGTAATATTATTATAACACATTCAGCTTCTTATATTGGAGGTAGTAGTTTCTGTATGGTAAGGAAAGGCACATGTAGGCAATGTTAACCATGTTCAGCATTCGCTTATGACTTCAAGGACCACTTGTTTAATTTCCAATGTATGTATTAAAATAAAAATCTGTTGATTGTTTTATCATCTGAGAACATCGTCAGGAATTTAATTAAAAGAGTTGAAAGTGTAGTCTACAACTATTGTATATTAGCTATTAGTAGCCCTATTTATTTTGTGTTCAGTGTGCTTGCAAATAGAAAGATGCAGGTGACTGGAGGGAGAGCTTGGAGCAGTCGCGTGTGTGTGTGTGTGTGAGGGGGGGGGGGTCGGTTAGGGTAGGGTAGGACTTAGTGCACATAATGTGTCAAAGTGAGAATTCGAAAGTTGGGGAAAAAAATGAAGGTGTCTGGTTATTTTTGAACAGTGAAAAAACAGAGTAAACTGTCTGTCTATGTGTCCCAAAATGATATCTGTTAGAGTTATACATTTTAGTTATATGTATGTATATATATATATATTATAAATCTTTTGTCTTTTTCTGGTTATTTGTTTGTTTGTTCAGGCATAAAGTCATAATTGCTTTGATTACATGTTTTCGAATACATTTTCATTGGTATTGATTTCAGACAGAAATGTGGTCTTAACTAGCAGTGACTTTACAAACAGCTAGAGGTTATTGATTTTCAAACCTTGCTGTAGCTCATACTGGTATACTAAATACTTTATGATGGTGTGGCCTGTATATTACCAGGTAATCTATCACAGTGTGCAAATTTGACATAAAATTTAGTGCACTGGTTTGTGGTTTTAGATGCAGCTAGCAGCAAACATAAGGCAAGTAAACCACTGAAATGTTTCATTCATTAATTCCAGCCTGATATTCTGAGAGGGGTTTTATATATATATATAAATTAATTTGATTTACTTAAATTAGGAATCATATATTTTAGAAGCCAACCATTATTTAAACTTAAGTTTTAAATATTCAAAAACTAAATAAGGGCTAGCAAAATGTAATGCATTGCTATTTCTGTTTTAGACAATTTTAGCTGGCTTTCAATAACAACCAAAAAAGGCGAGATAGCATAAGTTGACATAGGTTATATTTAATTAGTGCTGATTAAATTTTTCAGAAGTACTTAACAGTTGTTTGTTATTAAATATGGTCAAACTTGAACCCCAAGGACTGCTGTGAGCAGAAACACATTTGCTTTGTCAAAATGAAAAAGGGTAATGCCTCTGGCAATATAAATTTTATATGAGGGCAGGGATATAGTTATGAAAATGTGTGACGTCACATTCTTTGAGGCTGTTATGAACACCTACAGTGAATTTGTGAAGTTGGAGACTGTACTTGGAGGCATGGCTATTGGGCAGTAGTGCTGATGACTGCAGTTCCAGATTTTTTTCCAAAGTCTCACTTGCTGCTTCCTACTAGACCCACCAATCAAATTCAGCGGATCATTTTCTGACTTGATGATGGCTTCTTCACCATGAATGAGGTTTGCTGTGCTAGAAAAGCAAATAAAGGAAAATACAAGTACTAGCTTTCATCTTGGCACTACTGTGAAATATTTCATCCCACTGAGAAGCAGAGGTTTGTTATAGTAATAATAACGATAATTAAAAAAAAAAAAAGGAACATCTGAGGTGCTATTGAAAATGACACAGGGTTACTTCCTGAATCTCAGCCGAAGACGAGTCTGAGTCTACCTTATCAGTAGTAATAATTATTATAATACTTATTTTTAATAAGCACGGTGGCATAGTGGTTAGCACGTCCCCCACACAGCAAGAAGGTCCTGGGTTCGATTCCCAGCTCGGGCGTTTCCGTGTGGAGTTTGCATGTTCTCCCCGTGCTTGCGTGGGTTTCCTCCGGGTACTCCGGTTTCCTCCGACAGTCCCACTGTTCCAAATCACCCCTAGGTGTGAGTGTGAGACTCAGCAGCTTACACGTGCACATTTTTCCTGCTTTCAACACATCGACTTTAAAAGTTCAAAAGGCTTTGGGCATGCAGGTCGGTTTACGCGGCCGGATGTCAAAGAATCTGAAACGCCTTTCACGCCAAACATCAATAAAGTCATAATTTTGCAGATTGTTAACAGCATGGCTGACAGCCACACACATGTAGATTCAGACTCTTCAGCAGACTCGGCGTCAGGCCCCACTGATCTCTAGAAATAACAAATCACTTATAAAGCACAGCACTCGAAACTTAAAAAGTTATTAGAATAATAAAAAATAAAAAGTTATTAGAATGATCTCGAATTCTTTGTTGATGTCTAATTTAAGTTAATCTTAGCTTATCCCTGTAAGTAGAATTTTCATGGTACTCTGTACACTTATTTATTAAATCAAATTGAAGTGTTTTTTAGAATAGAATTGCCTGTCCCCCTGGTCAATTGTAAAAAAAAAAATAAAAAATACAAGATTCTCCTAACCGCTGACATTTTATTTACCCCAGGCAGAATTATACATAACAGCAAACCTAATTGGCTAAAAACGTATGGATAAATTGAGGTGTGGATGCCCACATGACAACCTCATAAATGGCCCTGGTGCTCGATTCTGTGGCCCTCGTGTCCTGCAGGAAAAGCAGAATTTGAATTCCAAAGTGGCCCAGGTGCCCTGAAACCTTATCGTCCTTACTTGAATTTGTTATAAAGTTACTGACTGGAAAAGTTGCACAAATCTACAAGTGACAAGTTCACATGAAAATATCTAATAAATAAAAGTTAAACAGTTCAAATTTCAGCATTTATTACATAAAATATAAAAAAAACTCCAAATAAAGTACAAATAAAGCCTAAAATTAAGGAATATATTGGGAATATATGGGAAGCAGGAAGCCAATCACAGCTTTTTCCTCTGAGACGCTTGATGCACACACACCCTGAAAAGTTAATCATCTCTCATTCCGTGCAAATCTCAACTCATAAGATATATAAACACAACACCCAGTCCAGCACAAACACACTGACCCATGCCTGCACTCCCATGAGCCTTGTGTGGCATGCCTGCTCCTCCATGCGTACATCTTACCCCCAATGATGAGTAAAATGGCATGACTAATATCCTGCTGCTTTCCCGATGAGGGCTAATGTATGGATTTGTTACAGGAAATCCCAGGCAGTGTAACCCCAACTACTTTCATATCCAAACACTGAGCAGGCCCGGGGAGGAGCAGCTGCAGCTGTGTGATGCTATTAGCTGTGGTGATTAGCAAAGGGGCTCTGTGCGCCATGTGGAGCAGGAGTCAGAATGAGCAGGGTGAACCAAGGGCTACATCGGATATGGCTAGGGTAATGATTGTGTGTGTGTGTGTGTGTGTGTGTGTGTGTATGTGTGTGTATGGCATACAATAAAAAAGAAAAAATTGCACACTACAATTAATGCCCTCTATCAACTCCCTCTTCTACTTCCACACACATGCTGGTTAATTTGTGTCACTTTTGTATGATATGATGATTGTTTACAAAATCGGGAAGTGTGCAGAGCATAAACTCTTGCACACATGCACAGTACACACCCTACAGCACAGAATTAATATCAGTTTATATCCATCACACAAGGGCTACATGCGCACTAAGTCAGGTAAATCTCAAAATGTTGTTTCAATATATATATATATATATATATATATATATATCTGAGGTAACAAGCTAAAGTTAGCAGCTAGTTTATGAAACAACCTTCTATTACCACGAAACAACTGAGGCGTGCTCAGGCACTTTCTTTCCCATGGACTGATGTTGAGGCAGACGTACTGCTTCATGTTACAAATGAATACAAAATACAAATATCTATGGCGAATGAGGGGCGTGTGAGAGGCGAAATAGGAATGAACTGCAAAGATTTACATCTTAGTAGTCTAGCGAATTTTATAGGCAAAACAGCATTGATTGCATGTTTGTTTCAATGTCTTGAGCACACACCTTTGCCAGTGTCTAGGTATACATCATTGTTTCTGAAACTCTGTGTTTTTCCTGTCCAAGAATCATTTTCAATGTTGGAAAACTTTGATTTCGTGTAAACAGAAGAGCTAAATGTACCATGGGTTTGTGTGGCTGTAGCCTAGGGTTGTGTCAGTGAATTCTCATAACTTTTATAAAAATTTTATAAATAAATGTATTTTTTTATTTTAATTAACTTTAATTAAACTTAATGGAAATGATATTTTGTAACATAAGATTCTCTAATAGTAAAAATTTTGGAGCAAAATGTTATCAAAAGTTCCAGGTTGCTTCTTTGACTATCCATAGCTTTCCAATGACATCACAGGATTTTCCTGTATAAACGTAAGCGGTCATTTTGGAGGGTTATACCCGAAATAATTAGTGTTTCTGCTTGGCTGTCAAGTTGAACACAACCGTTCACTATAGTAACAATGCAAGTAGGTTGGGACGAAATGTCTTTCTACCACCTTTCAGCTCGGTACTGCTAGGCACAGGTACAATGCTACCTCAAGGTTAAATGGCAAATTCCATAAAAATACAACACCTGTTCTCTTTGCCAGCTTTGTACCTCTTTCACTCCAAGATGTAAACTGCAAATTGACTTTGTGACTGAAGATATACAGAAGTGTTAAATATAGTTAACAAGATGCTCACTAGGTGAGTTTAGTCTACTGTTTAAGGTTGTTTACCTCAATTCTGCGGTACCGTGCAAGAACCAGACAACCCACTTGACCATTAAAAGTGCACTACTGTAGACCTTATGCATCTTAGTACAATCTATAAAATTGTTAGGACAGTATTAGTTAAAGATGCCATTTCCGGATGCCAGATGCCATTCAGGGTGTACTCTGCCCTCGCCCAAAGTCGGCTGAGATGGGCGCCAGCCTCCGCGCAACCTTAATTAAAATGAAGGGGTCAGAAAGTGAAATGGTACATTAACAATAAGCGGCTCAGGATGAATCTTAGTTCCACAACTAAGATTAGACACTATTCACATCGCAACCGTAACCTGGGCTTTATGATGAGTGGCGTAAAGAAAGCTACCGATTAGAATATTAAAGAAAGGCCATATTAAAACCAGTTTGGAGACTGGAAATACAGGAAAAGGGTCTCTGGATGAACTGCTAGTTTTTGGCCTTGGTACTACATTTGGCTAAACACTAAACAGAAAAAAAAAATACAATCTGCATAGTGAAACATGGTGGCGGTAGCATCATGATGGCGATGTAGATGAATGGAGTTGCAAGAGGAGGGTACCAAAACCAAGAAATGGAAAGTTTGAGTAAACCTAAACATGATTTAGACACTGTGGAAAGATTTGAAAATTGCTCTTGGGCAAAAATATCAGGATCTGCATAAGAAAAGCTGATTGATACACCATCCCGCTTAACTCATTCAATACTTTTGCTAAAAGTTGCCAGAAATTAGGCTGGACCAGAATATCAACTGTTACCATGCAGACAATATTTTTACAACACCAATAACAGAGACACAGAGTCAATTTATTTAAGGTGTTCAAGGTGTTGTCAAATTTTTATAGAATCCTGTAGTGGTTGAATCCTTTAAGGTCCAATATGGCGAAGACTTAAATATAAAAACGCTGCTAACTTCTTATATCTGTGGCGACCAAACCCATCACGGGTTGGGCTATCATGATATCCATATTATTCATGGATCTACAATGTAATAATTGTAAGTTAAGATTTAGAGTACAAGAGGAATAACAGGGTCAGAGACAACAGCTGGTGTAGGGAATGGCAATGAGAGAAATAGACGGAGAGAGCTAGATAGAGACATAGGGACAGGGAGGGCAGCATGGTGGCACATGTGTGCCTCAGTGTATCTGACCTGATTGCAAATCAGCCCAGAAATCTCTGCAGCACAGAAGTCTCTCTCTCTCTCTCTCTCTCTCTCTCTCTCTCTCTCTCTCTCATACTCTCTCTCTCTCTCTCTCTCTCTCCAAATATTTTATGGTATAGAATCACATTTGGGCTTCACACACCAAGCAGCAGATAAAATGTCTTTATGTGAATTTTGCTCTGAAAAGATGTTCCTAATAAAAATGAGCGAGTGTCTTTCAGGATCAGTGTGCGTGTGAGTGTTTGGGGCCAAAGGCAGGGTAAAATAAAGACGGGGCGGGCGGAGCTGCAGCCGGGTCCCTGCGAGGCATTTGCAATTTAAAACAGAGGCTCGGGCATAATGAAAATGTAAAGCAGTGGTTTTATTTTATTCAGTGTGGCAGATTCGGAATCCCAGAGATGCTGCACTCAAGCAATCAGTCGATTAATAATTGAATTTGGTGGAAGAAGTGTGAGAGGCGAGTGTGGAGACTCCGAACCTTATGGACACGCACATGCACCCAACACACACACACACATACACACACACACACACAGCACCCCTCACACTCTGCAGCCAATTAGACATCTTCATTTGGTGACATGGGTCTGGGCAGGGTGGAAGGGTTTGGCCACTTTAATGGGGTACGCCAGATCCCAGAGCAGGGGGTGGGAAGGAGAGAGAGAGAGAGAGAGAGAGAAAGAGAGAGAGAGGGAGGGAGGGATGAGGCTTGTTACTCTGCCCTATGAGACCTAACCCCTCCAAAAAACAGCTGCATCATTCAAAGGCCGCCTCCAGGCAGAGCAGGAGTGATATAA
Source organism: Porochilus rendahli (assembly GCA_039654305.1). NCBI lineage: Eukaryota > Metazoa > Chordata > Actinopteri > Siluriformes > Plotosidae > Porochilus > Porochilus rendahli. The sequence continues at coordinate 14,171,184 of JBCNYG010000001.1, forward strand.
TGAACTGTGCATGAGCAAGTAACACACACACACACACACACACACACACACACACCCAGCTGGTGTACATATATGTTGTTGGCATCTCACCTTCTCCACCCACCCACCCACCTACTCAAACACACACACACACACACACACACACCCTCATGATAATACATCCACATTCAGAA
>JBCNYG010000001.1:14309489-14326475 GCA_039654305.1 Porochilus rendahli
CCTGAGCATACAACCCAGAGTTCCATTGGAATACTTTAGATCAAAGCATTCAACTCAAAGAAAGGGACAGTCTTTTTTAATTAGAGCATTTAACAGATGCTCTTATCCAGAGCGACTTACAATTATCATTTTTGTAAGCAGTCAGCAAGTGAGCAATTGAGAGTCAAGGGTTTTGCTCAAGGGCCCGCCTGGGGTGGAAGTGAGGATTGAACTGCTGACAATCACCACTTGTCCACAAAATGCAGACCTAATTCCAGTTGAGTATCTGTAGAAAGACTTGAAAATTGCTGTTCACAAACACTTTTCATCCAATCCGAGCTATTTTGCAAAGAAGACTGGGCAATTTTTTTAGTCTCTCGATATTATAATTTTTTTAATATATTATATAGTAATTTAACTTATTCTGGTGTGATTCTCTTGCCAGATCCCGGTGGCTGCACTACTGTGACCTTTCCTCAACATTCCACAAGCAATCTTGCATTGTTTTCTCCTTTCTTTTCTGTTTGTGTGCTTACTGTTTTATTTGTGAATTATTAAAGTGTGTTTGTGGATGTGTTGGGGGCAAAGGTAATTCCAACCAAGTTGAAGCAAGTGATTATGCTTACTTATTTTCAAAGCAAGGTTTTTTACATACTTCATCTTCAAAGCAAGGTTTTTTAACCCCCCCCCCCCCACGTCCTGTTTTACAAATCACATAAACCAAATTCATAAGTATATATCTGTGTGTGTGTGTGTGTGTGTGTGTGAATATATAAATAATACAATGTATATAATTAGTTCAGTTTACCTCTTTGAACAGTTCTTTATCTTTGGTGGCATGAACATACATCTTTAACAGGAAAAATACAAGAATTTGTTGCACAAGTTTAAATTTACTTTTTAATTTTCTGAAATCTTGTAGGTAGATATATCAAATAGCATTTAAACTTTCAGTTGGCAATTATGACTTCAGCTAGTCACTTCTCTGTGGCATTTGTTTGACAACACTAACTGAATTGGGTCTGTGTTCCCCAGTACCTATACTCCCCAGGAACCCCTACCCTGATATTCCATAAATTGTTACTTTGAGCATGTTTGATTTTGTCCAGGGAATGTAGGGTCTGGGTAACATGGAGCTGATCCCATTGGATTGACCACACACAATACATTGGGCATGCCCACGGAGGTCAATTCCAATCTTAATAAAACGTAGATTTACACATGGCTTCAAAAGCATGTTGGCTTCAAAAAACAACAAAACAAAATGGCACCTAACAAAATTAAAGTCACAACAGTCAGTATTGGGTATGGCATCCATTTGCATTAATACAGGCAGTGATTGGTGGTGATACAGCATGGCAAAACCGGTCCAACAAGTGCCACAACCCGATGTAGCAATCCTGTTCAAGAGTCGCCACCCTCTCTTGCCCTGTACATGGCCTGTTTTTAACTGAGCATGTCATGCAGTGGCAGTCAATCAGGTTTCTGATGGTGGGTTGTTTACAGCCCATATGCCTTGCTACCTTACTTGTAGCTCAACCCCCTTCCCACCATACCCATTGGGCAGAGATGTTGTTCACATGATAGAAGTGGTTTTATGATGTGCACTGGAGTAAAAGTAGCAGACCTCTTTGAGCCTTTATATATAGGCTTTCCAAGCCACTTTTCAAATTGTGCAGATACACATTGTGTTTTGCTCAAACTACATTTGTCCTCTTTTGCAAAGTGGCCTGCATATGTGCAATGAAGCATGACAAAATGACAACTCATTTTCTCAAGTGCCCGAATACTATCATCAATGAAGCCACAGGATACACTCCCATCCCACAAGTACAGATACACAGAAATTTCTCTCTAAAAGTTTTTAATGACTCTCAGTATACATTAATATAATACAATAATGCTGCCCCAGAAAAAGAACGATTCAAATAAATCATTAAAAGTATAATATTGCCATGAAATGCATGTATAAACCAGCCAGCCATTAAATTAAAACCACAATTGACTAGATTAGTGCATCCAGAAACATAGGTTTTGTAAGTAGTGGCTGGCACCACCCAAAAGTGGTATACAGAAGGACAAACAGTTAACCAGGAACAGATTAATGAGCACCTAGATGGATGAAGCCCAACCAATTCGAGGTCTGATTTCAATAAAGGGCAGATTGCTAAACATGTAAATGCTGGTTATCCAGAAAGTTATTAAAGCACACAGATTGTGTCTACAGATTGTTGCACATGAGGTAACACAGATGCAGACCAGTTAGATTGCACATGCTTGACCCCTGTCCACCACTGAAAATGCTTACAATGGGTCAGTGAACATTAAATTGACTATGGAGCAGTGAAAGGAGTTTGACTGGTCTGATGAATTGCATATCCTTTATATCATACAGACATTTGGGTGCACGTGTGCTACCTTTGACGGGAAGAGATGGACTATGCAAAGAGGCAAGCAGTTTGATTTTATGGGCAGTCTTCTGCAGGAAAACTTTGGTTTCAAGAATTTATATGGATGTTACTTTACTGAAAATTGCGTACCTACCTAAACATTGTTGCAGACCAACTATACCACTTTATAGCACAGGTGTTAATTCTCTCAAAAAATTCAAGAACAGATTTAGAAAAGTTGACCTCCAAATTTCCAATCTGCAGGCTATGTCGGACAAACAGTTCCAAACTATGATGGCCACACCCTGCAACTTTGAGGAATTGAAGAGTCTGCTGTGATCAGCTTGAGGCCAGATAGAACAACACATCATCTGAGATCTTGATGAGTTACAGCATTTTTGTGCTGCTTTGTGACAATGTCAGTTGTAAAAGTGCCATACAAATAAAACTGAAGAACTACACATTAATATGCAGATGATTTTAATATGGCTGATGGATGCATTATGGTTGATGGATTACACAATATCTATTTTAAAACTAACTCAGGTTCAATATTTGGTGTGTGTTTTCAAATGTATGTGTTTTTGTATCATATGATTAATTAAAAAAGTAATTTAAATGCCCAATTTATTTGTTTTGAAAATAAAATGCTTTGATATAAGCCCTGAAAATCACTAACTCATGGATGTCCATAAGGGACTTTCGGTGAACCATTCATTTGAACAGATTGTCAGTGAATGTTTACCATACGGCATGATTAGATGTGATTCTTGTTTCTATGTCCTGTGTCTCAAACTGCTACAGACAACCATTTTAACTGTAGCTTATCAAAGCTTCATTATAAATAAATGTTAATTATTTATTTATTTATTTTTATTACACAGCATTCTGAAGCAAACTGAAAAAGACAAAGATTGTTAGGTACAAAAAAAGCTTATTTTATTATGCTGTCCACTTCTGCAATTATAGCCAACATGCCATAGCTGTTCCTTTTACTTGATTCCTGGCAATTACTGTGCTCAGTATAATTATGCAGCATCATGGAAAACTAAACTATTTTAAACACCAATTAATTTATCCCCACCACCAGAGGATTTTTGTAACACACGATACATACAACTACACATAAACTAAGAGCAGGCACTAATTCATGTAGTTTAAGAAAAGTAATAACTCAGAAATTCATGTTAGTGATTACTTTAATGATGATGGTGGATTCTGGTGGATTGTCACTGAAATAAGAAACGAACATGACAGCAGAATTATGTATACATCCATTTTTTATTCAGTTGAAGAAAGTTTTAAATTAATCTAGATTAAGAAATCTAGAAACCAGAGTTCTTTGACTGGAAAATTTATATACACTTGCCCTCCACTTTACCTGTACACCTGCCCATTATCTGTACACATGTACATTCATGCAATTATTCTACCAACCAATTAAATGGTACAAGTGAAATGCATAAAACCATGCATGTTTTTCATAAAACATCTGAATGCAGAACTGACCAAGCCTTGATCATTAGCACTAGATGGGCTGGTTTCGGGATTTCAGAAACAGCTGTGATCTCCTTTGATTTCCATTAAAAACCCCACAAGTGTCTTTAAGTTTTATTGGTGTCATAAACATCCATTGAGCAGCAGTACAGTAGGCAGAAATGCCTTGCTGATGAGACAGCAAAAAAGAAATTCCAGACTATAGCCTGTATCTCTCTAATAGGAGGTTTATGGTATTTAACAAAACTACTCTTTACAAATGTACTAAGCAGAAAAGCATGCCCAATGCATTAAACTTTAAAAACCAAATGGGTTCCAATACCATTATCCAAGAACAGGTGGGTGGAGGTGACAGTGAAGTAATTCAGCATGTGTAAATGTGTTCCTAATTATATGATCAGTGAGATAAATTATCAATGATAATATCATAGTACTTTAAACAAATGTGTAACCTGGCATAGTCATTAATTACTGGCCTTTGGTTACTTGGCAATTTGCACAGAGATGGTAGGCAAAGCAAATAGAGACTTGAAGGTGCTGATCATTTTTTTCTGAATTCATCTTTATTTCCATCTTTATTTGAATGTTAAAGCATTGGCTAAATGGCAAGCATGGTGCATCATTAGCCTCTCTCTCTCTCTTTCTCCCATTTGTGACTGGGATAGTAGACGATAAATCACTGGGTTATTGCTCCTAGAGGCCTCATGAATCAGACAACCCTCCATGGTGGGAAATTAAAGGCTTTCTAATGGGCTGAGCTGCAGGAACATATTGCATTTGTGAACACAATGGCTACCCTTCACATACTGATTTGTGCATCTAGTTCTGCCTCACAAACCTTGCAATTATGAATGCAACAAGTTGTCTCAGTAAGATTGAGTCGGAAAGGAATGGATACATTTGAGTAATGCTTTCAATCTGGCAAGTGCCAACTGGCAGTAGTTGTCCAGCAGAATTTTCAGTATGCTTGTCTACAGACTGCCCTGACTTTCAGAAAACTCCTGCCCAGCAATTCATGGAGGAAAGGGCATGGTGTTATTGATGAGCCTTAGAAAAGTCACAACTGGCTGCCTTTTTAGGTTTTGTCATTAAAATAGCTACAAAGCAGCAGCATGCCTTTGTCATAAACAATGTGTCATCCTTTGGGAATAGTCAGAATATGAAAGGCAATGTGGTATATCTGCCTTTAAAAATTCTCTACTGATCATCCAAACTTTCCATTCACTTATTACATGTGCAAAGTTAAAGGAAATGTTATGAGGCGGGAGAATTGACATTGATCTGTGGTGGCACTGAAATCTTTGTTGCTGCTTAATATGATTTTAGATGTTGCAGAATCAAAGGCCTAAAATTAAATTATACATGAATACTCAAATCAACCATAAGCGCCAAAGGCTACATGGGCTGGACTGGGCTGTAGATGTTAATGTCTATAAAATGACATAGCAATTCCATACCCAAATGAGTAGCATTTCTTTTCTCTAAAAACTTGCTTGCTTTTGAGTCATACCTAAATGCCTGGTATTAATATTACGTCATAAAGTTTACTAATAATGCTCCCCTTAAAACATCCACATACTTGTTCAAAGTAAATGGCGGTTTGGGTGACAGACATTCTTAATCACATATTTGGTGTGTTCCAAATGCAGCATTACAAGCTTTTCAAGGTGAATGTATGCACAGGTAAGAATAAATATGTTTAGTTCATATTCAGGTGCATATTAATAAAGTTCAAACTATTTTGATTCATTTTCCATACATCAAAAGGACTTCATATTTAACAAACAAACAACTTAGTTTGCCGTATGTTATATGGCAAGAAATTTCATAAACACTACAAATAATTAATAACGATTTCCATTCTGTATAGCCCAAAAATACATGCCCTAGATTAATTAATGTGACTACAGTTATTTTAGGTAAAGAAGCAATCCTGTGGAGAATTATGCAGGTGGGTTTTTTTTCTATTATGTAGTTTTAAAATAGCATTAATCATTTTTATCAGCATGATTGGTCACTTACAGGTAAACACTGCAGTGCTGACATAGTTTTTTACTGCACATGTTTTTAATTTTTTAGAGGAGAGAGCCAGCTGTCAGGGAAACAAAAGTAAGAAGGGATAAAAGTTGTGTATTTTGCCAGAATTGAATAGTAAATATCTGTTCAAAAGACTTCTATTCAACAACAATTTTGTCTACATTTCATGATTGCTGTTCATGTTGCGAAAGATTTTAATTTTTTTCCTTCAAAAAGTGGAATCAGATAATTCCTGATCTCTTGATGTTTTTGTCACTTCAGTAGTACCATATAACTGTTCTGCGATCAGTCACATAAAAGTGATTTTATGTGCTACATGAATCTTCTTTGGTGCCAAGATGTTGTCTTCAGTTATGCTTCAGTCCCTGCCAGGAGACTACCTATAGAAAATAATAGGTAAGTTCATCTACAACGAGTCCGAAGAGTCTAAATCGATAAAACACTCACACTACCTAAAGCCTTCTTTTTAGTATATGCAGCTGTCTTCCAACACCTCTGAATTATTATGTGGAAAGGAGAGATTGCACTCTGTGAAATCAATTTTGTATATAACAGTTATTCCACAAAATTAAGTCTCATGTGACCTGATAGCTTTTTATGTACAAAGAGTGGAAAAACTTTTATTAAATCCACATTCACTGGATTGTAAGCAATACAGCATATTTATTATTATACATATAAGGTCCCGTCAGAGGATTTAGATCTGCGGTCTGCTATCTGTTCTCTCTGTGTGTTTGTGTTTGATTACAGGCTCCGCCCTGACGATTCCACCTGATCTCAAGGACCATGTCGCGTCACATGAAAGCCCAGCAGAGTTCGAGAATCTGGTCAACCAGGTGATTCGGACCGATAATCGGCTCCAGGAGAGAGGATCGGAATGCCGCCGAGCCGCAAGGGGGACTTCCGCATTTCAGGATTTTCGTCACAGCCCTCTGCCAATGCAGCTGGGATGCGCTCAATTAGACCAGAAGGAGCGCCAATGCTGCCAGAGGGAGGAAGTATGTTTCTACTGTGGACTAGATGGCCATCTAGCGATTTCCTCTCCAGCCAAGGGACCTGGTTTGCGGGGACCAAGAAGCATGCCACCTCTTACCCCCTGTTCACTTATCGCCGTGTCTCTGCTAATTAAGGGTAAGGCTCTCCCCATGCAGGCTTTTATCGACTCAGGGGCCAATGAGAACTTAATGGACCGTACCTTGGCCAGAAGATTGGATATTAGGGAGGTATCACTCACTCAGCCAGTCTTTGCCCAAGCTTTGAATAACAAGCTGTTGAGCCGGGTCACCCACAGGATGGAGAACCTCCTCATGTCCATTTGTGCACACCACACCGAGCCCATATCTTTCCACCTTCTAAAAGAGGGCTACCCCGGCATGGGAACAGGACCATCCATCTGTCCTCATCACCGGCAGGAGCCAGGTTCTTTCACTCTGGTCGTACATTGACTATCTTGCATTAAATGACATCAGAGTAAAGAGCAGGTACCCACTCCCTCTCATTTCTTCTGCCTTTGAGCTGCTCCAACAGGGCCAAGTGTTCATGAAGTTGGACCTATGGAATGCTTACCACCTGGTCAGGATTCAGGAGGAAGACGATTGGAAGACCGGATTCAACACTCCCACTGGCCAATATAAATATCTGGTCATGCCCTTTGGGCTCACTAACGCCCCAGACATCTTCCTGTGGGAAAACAAACTGTTTGTGAAAGCAGAGAAATGTGTGTTCCACGGCTTCTTAATCTCATTCCTGGGATTCATTGTGTCCCCTAACCATGTCCGGATGGATCCAGAAAAGGTTAGTGCTGTTACTTATTGCCCCCCCCCCCACTTCACGAAAGGAGGTACAACAATTTCTGGGGTTCGCCAGTTTTTACCAGAGGTTTGTCCGTAATTTCAGTTCCGTGGCTGCTCCTCTACATGCAGTAACCTATCCCAAGGTCACCTTTCATTGGAATCCAGAGGCTGAAGATTTCAGAGATTAAAGAGACTTTTTACCTCAGCCCCAGTCCTGAAGATTACTGACCCCTGTCGGCAGTTTGTCGTGCAAGTGGATGCCTTCAATGCTGGGGTGGGGGCGGTCCTGTCTCAGCAGTACCCCAATGATGACCGGATTTATCCTTGTGCCTTCCTGTATTGTAAGTTGTCAACGCAGAGAGGAACTATGACGTGGGGAATTGAGAGCTGCTGGCCATCAAGGTCGCACTGGAAGAATGGAGGCATTGGCTTGAAGGGGAGCAGCAGCCTTTCCTGGTGTGGACTGATCACAAGAAGCAGGAGTACCTTCGGTCGGCCAAGAGACTCGCAGCAAGCCAGGTGGGCCCTTTTCTTTAGCTGTTTTCGTTTCACCCTTTCCTATAGGCCGGGCTCTCAGAACGCCAAGCCTGACACTCTGTCCTGCCTTCATGAGTCCAGAAAGGTTGCCAAGGAACCTGAACCCATCCTACCTCCCGTCCATGTGGTAGGAGCGGTTACCTGACAGATAGAAGATGTGGTGCAGCAAGCTAGTCTGTGGGTACCAACTTCTGAGGGCTGCCCTCGCAACCAGTTGTTTGTACTGGAGGCAGTGCGCTCTTAGGTAATACATTGGGCCCACATGTCCTTGCTATAATGTCACTCGGGGGCCAAGCAAACCATGTTTGTGGTCAGGCAACGGTTTTGGTGGCCCTCCCTCGCCAAGGATGTTGTGGAGTATGTCGTGGCTTGCTTCATCTGCACCAGAAGCAAGGCTTCAGGACAAGCCCAAATGGGTCTCCTCCAGCCGCACTGACTATGGTCTCACATCTCTCAGGTCTTTAGAAGAAGTTGTCTCCCAAAGAAGTTGTCTCCGACCAGGGTCGACAGTTTACTTCCAGTTTCTGGAAGGAGTTTTGTCACTGCCTGGGCGCCACTGTCAGCCTATCGTCTGGTTACCACCCCGAATCCAATGGCCAGACAGAGCGCCTTAACCAGATATTGGAGTCCTGTCTTATAAGTCCGGTGGCACAGAATCAGGCCACCTGGAGTAATCACCTCACATGGGTGGAGTATGCTCATAATTTTCCCCCCACCGTGGCCACTGGCCTCTCCCCCCTCCAGGTCTCCCTGGGGTATCAACCACCACTCATCCCCACCCATGAGGTAGTAGTGACAGTTCCTTCTGCGCATGCCCTGGTCAGAAGATGCAGAAAGATCTGGGCTTTATTCTTTTCCTTTTTTATTTTGCTGATTTATTTTAAGACTAGAAGAAGAAGACTAGGTCAGACAACTCACTGTGCTATTCTATTTTTCTGTATTCAAAATACATACAATACCAAACAGAGCACACATTCACTCATATCCAGTGCATGTGGATATAATATCAAAGAATATGCACTTATTGATTTGCTAGCCATCTCAGGACCTCAATCATTTTAGAGCATCAGAAAAAGAATACATTTCAAAGATTCACTTCAGCTGACCCTACACAACTAAATGTGATGATGTAAAATATCTCTATAATAAGTCTATTCTCCTTTATAACCAAATAATTTTACCTTTTTATAGCTTTTTACATTACTGGGACCCAACTTGCAAAACATGCATTTCTGAAGATTTGTGACTGAAGAAGTCACTTCTGGTTCTTTTTAGAAGCTTTTTGACAGGTTTGTGATGAGACTCATCAGTTATGGAAGATTAACATTTTCCACAAAAAAGAAAATTAAAATATTAAAAGCCAGAAGATACTTTGTGAAATGTTGCACAACAGGACATGTTCTCATGTGACAGGACATGTGATCATGGCTCATAATTTTTATTCTTGTTCATTTTCTGAACAGTGATATGTCTTAATATTATTTGTTTTTTTATTTTTACATTCACAAAAACGCGGGAGTCGTAACAATGTCCATTTTTTAGTTAGGGCTGTTTTTTGCAAAAAAACATATATTAATTAGATTAGTGTGAAGCCATATACTTAGAAGGGCGAGGTAGTGTAATGACTAGCATACTGCAAAAAAGCTAAATAAATTTCATAAACTCATGACAGATGATTATTCCGCAATCTGAGATCCTTCAACTTATATTTGAGTCGTGTGTGGGACATAACCCATAAATAGGGATTTCAAAACAAAATAAATGCACCATTAGTTGACACATGCATACCAATCACATACATGGGTGAATTTTTTCCACATTGTTAAATACATCAGGCTAAACCCAAAAGAGAATAATTAGTAATTTGTGTGAGTGACTTATTAGGGCTGAACACTGGAAAAATTTTTTGCATTGAATTCTTAAATTGTGATTTTAGTTATTGATGCAAAACACTTTACAAGATATGTTAAAAAATTTACAATGCATTCAAGATTTAGATAAGGTGAATAAGGTGAGAGTAATAAGTCTATATAAGCATGAACAACTGAAAACATGGCATCTGGATGATCATATAGAAGAAGGCAATCCAGAAGAGTCTGTGTGATCCTCTGGGCAATGTTTTAATCTGAGTATTACCTGTACCACCTATGTAAACATATAGCTGTATATCATATATACAATTTCATGGTGTCAGTTTTTCCATAATGCTTCCTGCCACACCACAAAAATAGTTCAGGAATGATTTGGGAAACATGGCAAACACCATTGACTTGGTCTTAAAAATTCTTCAGATCGAAATGTGATGGAAAGAACAACTATAATCTTTTAGGCCCCACTTAACATTAGTAATTTTGAATAAACACTAAATTGTCTTAAAGGACCTCCTGCAAACATCAGACTGTGTTGAATTCACTTCAGAACATTTTGAGATTCTGATAAAAAGCCAGAATTGTTCCACATCCTGTGTTTTGTGTTGTATTTACTAATAGCTAGATCTGTTGATCTGTTCTATATAGTAATGTGCTCTGTTGTAGAAAGCAGGCAGTACAAGAAATAGCTCCTTAATGCATTATGGATATCTCAATGTGCATGTTAAAAAACGGGGGGTTGGGGGGGGGGGGGGTTATGGTGCTGTCATGCTCAGTTGAGCCTGACCAAGGCTAGATTAAACCCACAGCTTATTCAGGCTGCACTATTTCCTGCTTTTACCAACATTAACATGTCTGTTTTGATCATGATGTTCTTGTCTCACACCTAAAGGCAATACTTTGCTCAACAGCAGCTGGAAAAGGTGTGTGAAAAAAAATGTGCAATTGCTGAGCTGAAGCCAAAGTCTCACAATTAGGTCTGCATGAGTGACCCATGTGAACCATATAACTAATAGGAATTTAATCTCCGATTCTACTGTTAATTTTGATAGACATTGTAGAGAGGACATGAGGCTTTGTTCAGGCTAAATGCAAAAGGAAATATAGGCAATATAAATAAAGCTGAGTTATTAAATCTTATAAATAAGATAATTCTTAGGAAAGTCTATCCAGGTGTACTGGAGAGGAGGATCCGACCAATGGTTGAACCTCGGACTCAGAACAATGTGGTTTTCGTCCTGGCTGCAGCACTCTTAACCAGCTCTCCACACTCTACAGGATCCTGAAGGGGGCATGGGAGTTTGCCCAATCTTTCCAGATGTCTTTGTGGACTTGGAGAATGCTTCTAACCGTGTCCCTTGGTCTATCTTGTGGGGTGTGCTCAGGAAATATGGTATACCAGACCCGTTGCTATAGGCCATTTGGTCTCTGTATTGCCAGGGCCAGAGCTTGGTCTGCATTTGTAACAGCATGTCAAGTTTGTTTCCAGTGGGGGAATGGACTCTACCAAGGCTATCATTTGTCACCGATTCTGTTCATAATATTTATGCATAGAATTTATAGAATTTCTATTTTCTACAATTTCTAGCCAAAGCATTGAGGGGTTCTGGGTGGTGGCCATGGGATCTCGTCTCTGACTTTTGCGGATGACATTGTCCTTTTGGCTTCATCAAGCCGGGACCTTCAGCTCTCGCTGATTCGCAGTTGAGTGTAAAGTGGCCGGGTGAGAACCAGCACCTACAAGTCCGAGGCCATGGTGCTCAGCCAGAAATGGGTGGAATTTGCCCTTTGGATTTGGAATGAGGTCCTGCCCCAAGTGGAGGAGTTCAAGTGTCTCCGTGTCTTGTTCATGAGTGAGAGAAGGATGGAGCGGGAGTTTGACAGGTGAACCTCCTGAATGCCTCCCTGGTGTGATGTTTTGGGCATATCGAACTGGAAAGAGGCCCCAGGGTTGACCCAGAACATGCTGAAGGGACTATGTCTCTCGGCTGGTTTAAGAATACCTCAGTTTCCCCCCAGAAAAGCTGGTGGAAGTGGCTGGGGAGAGGGACCTCTGAACCTTACTGCTTAGGCTGCTGCCTCTGCGACCTGACCCCAGATTAAGGGGATGAGGATGAAGATGAATAAGTTGTATCCAAATTGTCCCATTGTCTTCTTGAATTTTTCAGGAGGTGTCTAAACACTGGTTGTCATTATTATGTTAAACATTTACTAAAAATTTGTTTATTCTATAGGCCTTCAAATATGACTTTAAATAAGGCTTTTGAGTAGCCATGGCAGCACTAATGAAATACACTGTCTTTCTGCATAGTTCTTTAATTAATTTTCACAGAAATAAGTTGTCAAATGGATGGAATGAAATTAGTGAGAGATTACATTACAATCTCTCAATCAATTTATATATCACTGCTCAAACTTATGAAAGAGTATAGCAGTTACATCTTTGTTTCACTACACTCACAGGACTCAATCTACACTTCCCATCAGCATTTTACCATTCATGGTCAACTGACTTCTGATGCAGTTTTGTTGTCAATCACACGGGATCACCCATTTGCTATAAAGGCACTCTGAACTCACACACAGGTCACAAAGTATTGCTCTGTCACAGCAAGCCTTGCATATTTTGTTTGCTTATTTTATACATGGCCCTGTTTGTCTTACAATTAATTAATCTGCCTCACTTGTGATATCCTGTATGATTTATACTTGTTCCTTCTATGTTGTTTTTAGGTGGTTTCTTCTGAGTTGTTTGCATGATCATCTGAATTCTCCAGGTCCCTCATTTATGAACATGAACTGTGGATTCACTTGGAGTTGTCTTCCTGATTTAACTAATTTAACCTAATTTAATCTGCATCATACTTTCCCAAGTTTCTCTGCTACACATTGCTTTGACACTAGCAAGTTATACACTTAAATTGAAAGTGACCAGTGAGGGAAAACAAGCATGCCTATTATTTATTTCTTTTTATTACTGCAGAAGATATGTGGTCCATGACTACAGTTTCATCTCCAGCTGTTAGCAAATACAAAAAGGTTGGACACCTTGACCTAGAATAACTGTCAATAACGGCCAATTTCCTTTTTAGTGTACCTCTCATTTCAGAGTCCACAGACATTCTTTGTCTTTATTCTTCAGTGATGTGTTTCGGGCAGTTCTCCTTGCTTCCTGGCAGGTGTTTGCAGTGATATTGTTTTGTCATGATGTATTGAGTAGATGGGAGAATACTAAACTCATTAAAAATCATTACAGCACTTCTAGTTCCACCCCACCCCTTTCTGAAATCTGAGCTATATATTCAATACATGTGCACAGCATTTATCTCACTCTATCCGGCCTTTTGTTCACTAGGGATTGTAGACCTCACCTTAGAATGCTACTAGAAATGATTCTCTTTCTCTCTCTCTCTCTCTCTCTCTCTCTCTCTCTCTCTCTATCTATCTATCTATCTATCTATCTATCTATCTATACATATATATTTATATATACTTTATGGAGTTGCTCTGTGTTTAAATATTTATATTTTTACATCCACATTTTTCAGTGTACTGTATGTTTGGTTCTTGGAGAAATAGGGGGGAAATGCATGCTCTTACTGCAGCATTTTTGAATGTGGAAATGACATTCTGTCAGTGTTTGGCGTAGGCAGAGATGTTAGGAAAGACAGGTTGAAGACTAGGCTGTCACTATAAGCAGTCAAGCGCATATTCACAAAATGGAATTACTTTCTGACAATAGCTCTGCTTGCTTTTGAAGCTCCTTGCTTTTGCTGAACTGTAAATCCTCTTTGCTCAGCGGTGTCCTATTTTTGCCTAACCAACATTTTGTCCAATAAATGCAAGTAATTATAAAGAGCTGGCTTTTCATTTAAACTTTCTCAACTCCCTTTCTACCACGAAATGGAACATTAGTGTAACCAGAGTTAGTGACTGGCTTTCCCTTCATTATATACCTGTCATACCTGTCAACAGTTGACTATTATTATTTTTAGGAAGTGTGGCATCCTTCCAGGCTATGAAATGTTACTGTGTTGTAAATCTAGGGCTTTGTAAGGATGTCATGATCAATTGTAGTTATACACTAGCACTACACTATGTCCTGTAGTAATTTAGGAAAAGAAGTGTAGGTTGTGCCTACCTTTTGATAACTCATTCTATAGTAACTCTACAATAAATAAATTACATTGAATCAAACAAAAAAAGTTGCACATTTGCTGTGCCGTAGCACATCTTAATGATATTTGTATGCCCTCATCACTTTTTAAGTCCTTTTTAATGCCACATAGTACACAAGCTTTTCAATGAGAATGGTAGGCTCTGCTTTATTTAAATCATGCAAAGTATGTGGCGCTTTAACTGTAATCCTCATTTCAAAGAAAGACCAGAAGTTGGCAATGCATCTTGAAGTTTCCTTAGTGCTTTCTGGGACATTAAATCATATTCAAAATAATCCTATCTTGGCAGAAAATTACGCTCCTTGAAAAAATATTCAGGATGAGATGACGTTGTTGACACTGCTGACACAATCAATAAAAGTCATCTTTCTGTTGTATTGTGGTATGTCTGCCAAAATTAAATTAAAGAATTAACAAAGCCAAATAACTACTGGTTGCAGAGATGTTGGTCCGCTTTTCTACTTTAAAGACAAAATAATGACAACATACTGAAGACATGTTAATGAATTGGCAACTCTAAAGCCCTTGTCATACATTGACAATTTAGGCAGCCTGTGCCAATGTATGAGAAATTTGGTGAAAACTCTGGCAAATAAGTTTTGGGTAAGTTTTCAGTAAGTTAGCACACTGGAATAAGTCGTAATACAGCACACACACTATTTTTGATGTATTCTAATGTATGGTTTATATGTTTTGCATTTACTGACCATAAGTTGTAGATAAGTTGGCATAATTTGAAGCTAAGTTATTTGTAAGTTACTCATAAGTTGAATATACTGTCTAGTGTTCTTTGAAGTATAACTTATACCAACGAATGCCAAGCGTTTTGGCAGCGTTCACAACTTATGACCAATTATATTCAATGATAGTCTTGAAGAGTACTGACCCCATAATATATACCAATCCCCCTAAACATTGCCAATACACCCATATTACACTAGCTGTAAGTTAGAAAGACAGAACATTTCAGATACATCCACATACGTCAATATACATTGGAGATTAGTTTAATACAAGTTATCTATAAGTTTTCAGTCGGTTTTGAATAAGTTATTAATAAGTTATGTATCATGTATTAAATTTACTCTGTCAATATCCTTTTTTAATTAAATATTTTTAGAATATAATGGATACAAAATATTTCCCAACTTCAAGCCGTATAAACTTGATTGCTTATTGGATTTGAGCATATCAGGTGATGTTTATTTGTGTGATGAGGAAGGGCGTGGCCTAAGAAGTTTAAAACCCTATATCAAGCTGTGCATAATTATTAGGCAGATTCTTTTCTTCAGGCAAAATGGGCCAAAAAATGGAGTTTGACTGACTCTGAAAAGTCAGAAATTGTAAAAAAATTGTGTACACACATTTTTCTCCCGGAATATTCTGATACTGATCATAGAACTATCTAACGTTTTCTAGCAAAAGGTCCAGAGGGTTGAAAGAAAGTGTTGAGAGAAAAAAAGACGCAAATTAACTTTTTAAAAGATTTACGAAAAATCAAGTGTAAAGCTACTAGGAACTCATTGTCCTCCAGTGCATGCATAAAAAAAGCAAAGCTCCAGTTCAATTCAGACACCAAGGTGGAGGTTTGGTTCTGGTATGGGCTAGAACCTTAAAGGATGAACTAGTCTTTTTGGGTTGAAAAAGGACTTAAAATCAATTCCCAGTACTAGTGCCAGTTTTTAGAGAACATTTTCCTCAAGTAGTGGTATAAAAAACAGCTGCATCTTTCAAGAAGACCATGTTTTTTCACATGAGTAAAAGTACTGCACTGCATCACTTGCCAGTAAAGGCCTTAAAGATGACAGGAAAATGACATGACCCCTTTCCTCACCTGACTTAAATCGTATTGTTATAAGTATAAGTATTACAGCCTGGTCTGGTTTGAAAACAGAACCAAACAGGACAGGCAAGCTCTCCAGAAGGTGGTGCAATCAGCAGAGTGTACCATCCGTATCGAGCTTCCTGACCTGGACACTATATAGAGCAAGTGGTGCTGAACCAAGGCCAGTAAAATAATCAAAAACCTCAGCCATCCCAACAATGGACTCTTCCCTCTGTTGCAGTCAGACTCTACCCCACACATACACATACACCTCAGCCAACTGTTGCACACAGCCACTATATATATATATGTATCTTGTATCCTATATTTTATATTATATTTATATTTTATTCTATTCTATATGTTTCTTTGTTTTTGCATCTTAATATTTATATTGACCTTAACTGTATATCCTTTAAATATACATTTTAGTTATAGTTACTGTTATAGTTCTTTTCTTTTTGCTATTACTAGCTTATCCTTCACATGTTTGGATATTGTACTGTGTATAATTTGTATGTGACAAATAAAATTTTAATTTAATTTTATTGGGAACTTGTGGGCTGCTCTGAACAGTGTCTTGGAGGCTGTGGTTGCTTTTGAGACTCCAATTAATGGAAGAATTGTGACAGTTAATGAAAAGAAGTCTGGCTATACTGGTCACTGATTATATTATTGTGGAAATGCTAGAGATGTTTATTTGTAAATTTTCAGTTGTTTGTTGATGATATATATATAAAACCTGACTTTTACCTTCTTAAAAATTTAAAAACTTTATTAACATTTGGATTGAGTAAGAGAGCTGTAGTTGTTAAAATATGAAATGAATCGTCAAAAATACAACTTGCTTTATAATTGTGCAGGCACTGTGTGCATATATAT
>JBCNYG010000001.1:14327970-14343059 GCA_039654305.1 Porochilus rendahli
CGTGTTTCTGCCCTGCGATGGCCTGGCGAGCTGTCCAGGGTGTACTCTACCCTCGCCCAGAGTCGGCTGAGATGGCCACCAGCCTCCCCCCGACCCTAATAAGGAATAAGCGGTTCAGAAAATGAATGAATTAATGAACATGTTAAAGTCCCACCCCTAGTTATAACATAGTTTTATTCTTGCTTCACCATATTGCCAGCATATCATAATTGTGATGGAGTGGTCCAGCATTTAGTGTTACCACAGTCAAGAGTTTTAAGTGATCCATATGTCTGTGTGGGTTTTCTTTGAGGTTTTTCAGTTTCCTCAGACATGCTCTGTTTCCTCTCACCTCCTGAAATATGCCAGTGGTTGGACTGACTATATTAAATTGCTTTAGATGTGATGTGTAAATGTGTGTGACATGGTGCTGTGTTGGACTGATATATCATTCTGGATGTATTTCACTTGATTTCACTTCTAGTGCTCCCTGAAGTAAGCTCAGAAAAGATAAATAGCTTGATAAACATAACACATATAATGAATACATAAAATAAAACACTTCATCTGTTTACAATAATGGAAAATAAATTACCACTAAACAGTCATTAAGTTGTCAATCATGATTTTATTAAGCACTATTATTAATTAGTATCAATTTTATATGGTATTATTTCATAATAAGAGTTCAAATCATCACACTAGTAAACCAAAACTAGAAGGTAACCCCCTTTTAGATCTGTATATTTAGGCATTTTTAAAATTCCATTGTCCATTCAATCATGTAGTTTAAGACTTTTACACAATACACATGTCCATAGGGAATGTAACTCTTCGCATAAAAAGTATAAGAAGCAATAGAAGAAAAAATGCTTCATTTAGCTTTACTAACAAGATGAATTTTACCCACTGCAGTGAACAAATACATTATTAAACAAGTAATTGTTTATATGTATTGTAAACTAAATTCATCTAACAGCCACATTTCTCTTCAAAAAGAAATGACCAAACAGTCCATTATCTGTTTCTATTCATGAAGACGTGTTTATTGTGTAGAGATTTGTTAAAAAAATTGTATAATGATGAGGATAAGTGCAGACAACAAGTCATCACTTTGGCTGAGTTTACACAAGTTGACTGTGAAACATCAAAAGAATCTTCATTTTGCAGCAGTGAGGAAGTTTACCCAGACAAGGTATACACAGAGTCCTGTGGCACTAGATTCTTTACAGCCCTCAGAGGCACACAACTGTGACATTATATAAAGTATATTTTATTATGAATATGGAGTGCATTACAATTGAGCCTTTACTTTGCCTGTCATGTGTAACTCATGCATGAAGATTAGTTCAGGGTAAGAATTGCTGCAGCTTTTTTCTGACTTACATGAAGAATCAAGCCTTAAATGAACACTGCATATGTTAAGATCTCCATGAAGAGTCCTGTGAAATGTATGCAAAAATATGCAAATGAATCAATTGTTGAATTATTACCACAATTTGACACATGTTAAAAAACTAAATTGCATTAAAAACACTAATGCAGCTTTTGCAATATATACATATAAAATGTTGATCTTGATGTTAAGCTAATGTTCATTTAACAAATTAATTTGTACCATATTTATTTTTACCTACACTCTAGGTATAATTGTAGGTTAATTGTAATATGTCATTATGGCTCATTGAGAGATTCATGCTTTGTGTCTCATGTGTGCTGCATAGTGTCTCATCTTCACATTGTCCATATGTACACTTGGGTGCACTCAGATATAATGTCGCCTAAACATAATTTTAAGATCACTCGCAATACTTACTGTCAAAATCATAAATCTCGTGGTCAACTGCCTGCTCAGCCATCCAGTAAATCTTTACTCAATTAAGGAAAAATAACCCATGCTACAGGGATTCCCTAAAAAAAAAGCTTTTTGAAAACATCAACTTTAAAGTTCTCCAGAGGCGATACTTAAGGTCACTGAATGACTGAGCGCGTGAAGAATGAATAATGCATTATCTAAAAATACCACACTGTGTTAAGCTGAATAGGCATCTCACGCTGTTTTCTGAAAGTGTTTAACAGTAGTCCGGCACATTAAAAGTGCACTAGCAAATTAGAAGAGCAGTTTAGAAGTCCATATTTTTCTTCACTCTAAATGATGCATGTGTCTTGGACATTGTTATGCATCCTCCAGCCCCTCATCATGTATGAATCTCACCCAAATGGCTTAATCACAATCTACACTTTCATTACAAAGATCCACAAGAGGTCATTTGTCTTGTATATTACTCCAAGGCCAAGGCTGATCATTTCAGTAAATAATTTTCATTATATATAAGAAGCCCAGATTTTTCCATTGCCTAATTATACTGTAACACTTTGGCAATTTCCAAATGAGAGCTTAGGGTTATTAAAACACTCTGTTATGCAACTGCTCATAATTAACAGCAAAAATTAGGTTTTTTAAATGTGAAAGCTCCATATGAACAATTAATGCTCTAATCAACCTTTCTGGAACATATTACTTAGTTCATTTAGAATAGCTCTCTTGTTTGCATAATGAGCACAGCTTACAAATGGAAGTAACCACACCAGGCAAAGAAAAATAACTAATGAAGAAAACGCAGTGATTGGAATTGCTAGGATTCACTGTTTAGTTTTTCTGACAGATAGTGTATTTGGGGTGGGGGGTGCGGGGTTCACATGATCTACCATGTCCACAGGGTTTTCTCGAGTTTCTTCCAGCCTCACAAAAACTTCTCAGAAGGTAAATTTGCTAAGATGAATTCTTCCTATTTATGTAAAAATGTGTCCATAATGTCCAACAATGGTTTGACATATCATCCAACAATATTATCCTATATTCTACAGAAAGACTTATTTATCTTATCAGAATTAAATGTTTAATAAATAGTCATTTCCAATTTAATGCCACTGTTTAATTAGCAGTAGCATGGGGCCATAGTGATTAGCACTATGATCTACCGCATACTAATATTCCAACAAAGGCTTGGGTGAAGAAAAAACAAGATCGATGAAGAGTGATAAATGTCTTATCAGGTTTAAAACATGGCATTTCACTTAGACTTAGGGAAGCGTTGACAAAGTTTCAGGGTGGTCATGTCCTTGGCTTTTAACAGAAAGGTTTATAGGGCTGTAAACATACCTCTGTTCTCCCTTCTATTTCATTCACATAAAGTGCAGGTGGATCAGTAACTCTGCAATGCAAGACAAATGCATACTTCACTCACTCTCTTTCCACACACTTCCAAGTATCTGCATTGTCCTTTGAAATTCTGATGCAGTATACACTCACAGTGTTGTCTGAAGGATATATTATCATCTAAGAATTAAACTCATATTGTCTCTGAGGCTGCAAAGTTTTGAAATCAGCATTGATCTCATGCTTTTTTAATAATGATAGCAAAGGGTAACAAAATTTGTGGAGGAAAAAAGTTAAGGGAAATGTAACTTTCCCATCTTAAGAAAATACACATTGCATTTCTTAAATAACCCCATATAATATGAATATTTTTCCATATGATTTATTCTTTATTTGATATTCAAAAATATGAAGGTGCACATGTTTTTTTTTTGTTATTGTGACATAATGATTAATTGAACAACAACAAACAGACATTTGTTAATCACTCTTGAGTCAATACTTGATAGAACCAGCTTGGACTGTGATTACAGCCTCAGGATTTCTGGGATACATCGCTATCAGCTTTGCACATCTGGATTCTGGTGTTTTTGCACATCCTTCTTGGCAAATTGCTCAGGCTCTATCAGATTGGATGGAGGCCACTGGTGAACAGCAATTTTCAACCGTTTCTTCAGATTATCAGACTTAGGTCTGGGCTTTGACGTGGCCATTCTAACATATTAAGAATCCCTGAGTGTAGCTTTGGCAGTATGCTTAACTTTATTGTTGTACAGGCTGGTGAATTCCTACCCCAGTGTTAAATTTCTTGCAGAGAATGACATGTTTTTTTTGTTGTTTCTTTTTAGCTCCATCTATCTTTACAGCCTTGACCAATTTCACAGTCTCTGCTGATGAAAAGGTTGCCCTCAACATAATTCTACCACCACTGTAGTTCACTGTAGCTGTGTTCTTAGGGTGATGAGCTGGTTGATGGGACTGATTTGACTAATGGCCACCCCTCTACTTACTTTTGATAAAGAGTCTTGTCTAGCTAGATTCATGGCTGTGCCTTGTGCCATATGTTAAAAAGAGAGATAGAGAGAGAAAGAGAGAGAGAGAGAGAGAGAATGCAAATGAATAGACTTTTTATATTTTAGTAATAATCAATAAATAAACAAACAAATATATAAATTACAGTCATTCAGTAAGCCTTTTAGTGCTACTCTATGCTTTATGCAGGCATAGTTTGACCCTTCTAAATAAAAGATATACCTATTTCCATAACCATAGTATATGCCTTTCAACATGGTTGTTGAAGAAATGAGAAGCTACTCACTGCATCAGTTCAGGTTAAAAGAATTGTTGCCAGCTGAAACATATTAATCACGGCAGTAACAGTCCAATCAAATACTCACAAATATTTGCTTATTTACTTTTTTCTGGCTACGCAGTGTGACTGTGATGTTTAGGCATGTTCTATCTGCCTAAACTGTGGTAACATCCATGGACAGGTGGATTTATAACACCCTTAAAATCTTGTATACCACTCGTACACAAGCAGAATATGTATGATTAATTATGTGTCCTCTGATAGGAAGAGATTGAATGATATTTTTTAATTTTATAAATAATTGTGTGGACAATATTAATTTTAACCCTCACTATTTGTGTCAATTCACAGCACTTTATACATTAAAAATATTCCAAACAGCTCCAAGTCAATTTCCATACTACAAAAAGTGGCTGGCATGGTGGCTTAGTGGTTGGCACTGTTGCTTTAAAGCAAGAAGGTTCAGGGCTCAAACAGTATGGTTGGCTGGGGCCCTGTTTTTCTAATGTGTGGCCGTAAATGGTTAGCAGTATAGATAATGGATGAATAAACTGTAAACTGGGGAACAATTTAAGGAGTATATATTTACTTAAGAAATTATATGTAGTAAATAGGGCCTCTGTTCACTTATTTCATTCAGTCGTTCATTCATTTATTCATTCATTCAGTTACTGAACTGCTTAATCCTACTAAGGTTTTTGGGTTATACTTAGATGCTACACGAATGTGGAGTTCACCCAAAAAACCTTGCCAGACCATTGCATGTCTAACACATACATGTAACCACTCACACCTAGGGAAATATGGAACAGCCAGTTAGACTAAAGTGCATGTCTTTGGACAATAGGTGAAAACTGAAGTACCCGGAGGAACCCCATGCAAACATGGTGAAAGCATGCAATCGCCACATAGAAATATCCTTGCTGAGGCTGGGATTCAAACCCAGGACCTTCTTGCTGTGAGGTGTACATGCTAACCACTATGGTACTGTGTTGCCAAATCTATTTCAATCTTAATTTTTATTTGAAATTTTTATTTGTTTATAAAAATCATGTATTGATATTCTGTTATTAATTACAATAAGAATCACATACAATCGTTATTCATCTCATGATTGTTTATATATCATTTAAATTAGTACGTATTCGGTCATTATATTAATAAATACTTTCCTCTATAAGATTATCCTGCTTACGAATTTCATATTAAAAATGATAGCGCTTGAATTGAAAATCTATTCATTAATCATAAATCAGGGAAACCCCAGCATGGAATCTATTGTGATTTTCCTGAAATAAAAACAAACCGTTAATTGCAAATGACACCTACAGAGTTTATGACTATGGCATAGCATTCTAGGGTTTTCAACAGATGACTAATCAACATGAATGTTTGTGATAGTGGCATATGGGGAATTTAGTGAACACAGAAAACTGAGTGCAAGTTTGATGAATCTTCCATATTGTATAAAAGAAATAATTCACTATACTACCAAATTTACTTACATATGGTTAAGAACTGAAAAAGAAAGAGTTATGTTTTTTTTATTAATTGGGCTTTTTCACTAAAAGAGTCAGAGATGAATTATACATTAAAATTTTTTGACTTACATGTGAAATATATATATATAATGCAGTTATACTCTTTGTAGTTTAATACATATTTTACATGAATATATATATTATATAACTTGTAGTTTGTTATAAAATTTGTCATGCAGGTGGGCATAGCTTAGCTTTGTAAAACTTTTATTTGAAAGCCAAATAAGTATTGGATGACTGTCAACATCAGAAACAAGAAGTAGATGTCAAAAGGACTGATGTTGTCCATTTGGCTTCATCAATCGAGGACGTCCAGCTATCATTGGAGCGATGCACAGCTGAGTGCAAAGTGGCTGGGATAAGAATCAGCACCTTCAAGCCCAAGGCCATGGTTCTTAGCCGGGCTAGTTGTCCATGAAAATTATGAACAGAACCGGTGAAAAAAGAAAAGCCTTGGTGGACTCCAACCCTCACCAGAAATTAATCCGACCTGATGTTACCAATGCGGTCCAAGCTCTGGCTCTGGTGGTACGAAGACCTAATGTCCTGTAGCAACGGGTCTTTAGCACACCCCACAAGATAGCCCAAGGGACATAGTTGGAAGCCTTCTCTAAATCCACAAAACACATTTGGACAGGCAAACTTCCATGCCCCATCCAGGATCCTGTAGAGTGTTTTGGGGTGGTCAACTGAGCTGCAGCCAGTATTGGAAACCACATTGTTCCTACTGAATCCGATATTCAACTATTGATCAGAGGTTGGCTGAGGAGCCTGATTCCATGATAGTTGGAACCTTCTCAAGGCCAACCAATTTTCAGGCCTTCACCAGACTCCTTCCACACCCGAGATTTTGAATTGAAGACAGTCCGGGCTGCAGCACATTTGGCCTGCCACTACCTGTCTGCTGCTTTGGTAGTCCCACAGTCCAAAAAGACCTGATAGGCCTTCTTCTTCACCTCGGCGGCTCCCCTTACCGCAGGTGTCCACAATTGGGTTCAGGTGCTACCATGACAGGCACAGCTATGGGCTGCTGCCTCAGTAATGAAACATGGCCAATTCGGATTCATTGTCCCCTGCCTCCTTAGGGATATTGAGGGATATGACAGTTGTTCTACCAGAGGTGGGGACTTAAGGCCCTTCTGACAGGAGACTCCACCAAACATTCCCAGGAGATGCTAACTACATGCTTGGGCCTCCCAGGCCTGGAGGGTGGCCTCCCCTGCCCCTAACCACCAGTTGGTAATCAGTTGACAACTCAGCTCCTCTCTTCACCCAAGTGTCCAACATGGAGTTTATGATGGACAAACTGGGATGAGCACTGAAATCCAACACCCAAACACGATTCGGGTTCAGGTCGGAGACGGCATGACTTCCAATTACACCCTTCCAGGTCACACTGTTGTTACCCACATGGGTGTTGAGGTCTCCAAGGATGATGAGGGAATCCCCAGGGGGAGTGATCTCCAACACACCCCTAAAGACTCTAAATAGGTTGGGTACTCTAAATTGTAATTAAGCATAAGCACAAACCACAGTCAGGGAGGCAGAGGGAAGCTACCCTATTGTTAACCAGAGAGAACCCTAACATGTTAGCTCCAAGACAGGGGGGCGAGAAGGATGTCCACACCGGCTCGCTGCCTCTCCCCATGAAAAACTCCAGAAGGGAATAAGGTCCAGGGGCATCATGTACAAAGACTTGCGTGGAATTCTTTCTGAAAAATGGCATATGCTTAAATCCAGAAAATGCTGTACGAACAAAAAAATCCAGATGTATGAATCTGTGCGTACGCATGAACCCAAGCACATTTCCTTTGAACATCGAATCAGCATGGAATTGAGTGCACATGTAGGAGTACCCGACCCCTCCCTGTCCATGCCCCCATTTAAATATGCAAATCATATTTAAATAACCCCGGCACCAGAGACTCCCCTCTTTGCAGGTTCAGAAAACCATAATGAGAAATAATGACAAACAATATGAGGAAGACAGGGAGGCGCACAAGAATGAACTGTTTGGCACGCTGTCCTCAGGCATTAACAACAAACACAGGATGTCTGAGTGGGAGAGTGTGTGTGAGCCTGTCAATGCTGTGGGGTCAGAAAGGCGAACACATGTGGAGTTAAAAAAGAAGTGGTCAGACTTAAAGGTGGCCGTTAAGCAGAGGACGGCTGCCCACCGCCAAAGTCTGGCACAATCATGCGGGGGGACAGGAGAGGAGGACATCACCCCATTTGAGCAGAAAGTCATAGGTGACACAACTCTTTCAGGGGTGGTGGGAGCACATCAGGGGGATTTTGTGTTTAAATATGATTTATTTATTTTTTAAAACAAACAGTCAGATGGAGGACACACTGCCACAGACTCGGGGGATTCCTCCACCATCCGCGGCGGCTCTGGTGTCACAGAAACAGGGGATTCCTGCTGCCCGCCCGACTGGCTGTGTCCTCACCCGCGCTGTGCTGTGCAATCGGTGGCATGAATGACCACCTGCTCGTAGGCATCCTCACAAATATCAGTAACTCAATAAATGCATTGGTGAATGGTTGAAATCACCCATTGCCAGTGCCAGTTTATAGTCGGTTCCCAACCATGCTGTTAATCAGGGTGTATGAATTGTGCGTTGAACCAGGAAACCGCACCACAATGTTAGTTCATTGCATTTGTGCATCACGTGATCTGTACAGTGATCGAATGAAAATGTTTCCTGTTGACATAAATTCATCCTGTGATGGCTATTTTATAGCAATGTGTGTTCAGTCGACAGCGCCAATTACATTATGAAAACCGGCTCTTGCTGCAAATTGTGCTTTAACTAACTCTGAGGACTAATGTTCACATTATAAACAGTTTCCCTGCATCACCTCTAAGTGTCGCCAAAGTACCAACAGATGCAGAAACATGCGTACGCCAGCCATGAAGTTTGCATGAGGCACCGCACATTTCACTCTCGATACATCTGAACTTTGCCGTGGAAAAGGGCGTACGCAACATTTTTGTGCGTATGCACCCTTTGTACATGAGGCCCCAGCTCCTCTAAAGATGGGTGGTCGGTCCCAGAGCCCAAGCTATGTGTCAAGGTGAGTCCGACTATATCTAGTCTGTATCTCTCAACCTTGCGCACCAGCTCAGGCTCCTTCCCCGCCAGAGAGGTGACATTCCATGTTCCAAGAGCCAGCGTCAATAGCCGAGGATTCGTTCTGACAGAACCCACGCCTTCATCTGCCTTTCAACTCACAATGCACCCGACCCCTTTAGCCCTTCACACAGGTAGTGGGTCCATGGGACGTCAGACCCATGTCTCCTTTTCAGGCTGAGCTCAGGCTCCATGGGCAGAAGCCTGACCACCAGGCACTCGCCATCAAGCCCCACCCCCACACCTGGCTCCAGGAAGGGGGCTTCAGTAACCCGCATCCAGGAAAGGGAAACTGAACACTTGTTGTTCTGTCCATAGGGGTATTCTGAACAGCGCTTAGTCTGGACCTTTACCTAGGACCTGTTCGCCTTGGGTGACCCTACCAGTGGCATAATGCCCTCAACAACATAGCTCCTAGGATCATTAGGACACGCAAACCCTTTTACCACGACAAGGTGGTGATTCAAGAAGAGATATCTAATTATGTTTAATATTTAAATACAAGTTTCATAGGCTGCATAGCCATCAGCGTGATTCTGCCCTGTGATGACCTGGCGAGCTGTCCAGGGTGTACTCTGCCCTCGCCCAGAGCCGACTGAGATGGGCGCCAGCCTTCCCGCGACCTTAATTAGGATTAAGCGGTTGAGAAATTAATGAATGAATACAAGTTTTATTTTTAATATTTATTTTATTTTTTTTATTTTTTAATTATACTACCATGACATACTGTTTTAGTTCTGCATATGCAGAGACAATTTTTTTTCAATTTCCAAAGTAAATCACACTATTTGGTTAATTCTCTTTTTGCATAAACTCTATTGGAAAATACAGAAAAGAGTGTACATTTAAATCATTACCCAAACAGTAATTATGTACTTAATTTTTTTTTTGAAAGTACAATATATCCATGTTTTAGGGAGCACATTAGATGCACATTAAACATACAACTGTGATGTGCACTTGAGGATAGCATATTTGTGACAGGAAAAGATACACTTTAATTATTTTTGTTCTGAAAGATTATTTTTAAAGATATTTTTTTCTACTATACCATACTTACTATATTTTATATTTTAGCATTTACTTATTAAGGGATTTCAGAGAATATTGTACAGTTAGATCATTTTTGCAAACCTGACCCCAGGTAATGTGACAATGTCAGTTAATAGGAGGAAATTAAAGTACAAGAAGTTTTAGCAGTTTCTTAAAATTAATTTGTGTGGATCAGACTGAAATAATATTAAACCTCTCATTTACATGAAACTTTCTGTGTTATTTCCACATGTTAATATTTTATGCAATAAAAAGTCTCATGCAGTGGGGAAAAAACAACATGTAAACAAATAAGTGATTAAACTTACTTCTTCTTAAACTTACTTCTTCTTACGTCTTGTTGAGAATTCTTCTCCAAGTAGGAAATGTAATTGTCAGGCAGTCTCTTTAGGACAAGTATTATATTTGGGTCAGCACTTTATAAAATGAAAAGGATACCTCTGTCTGTCTCCCCTGTGGCATCAAATTGAATCTACTATCCTCTGTGACAGAGTCCTATGGGTTATGATAACAGGATTGCTGGGCCAAATCATTGTTGCTCCAGGGTTTCCCACAGAAGACTACAGCTAAATGATAGACAAAGAGTGACAGAACAGTGCAGGTTAAATGACAGATGGAGGAAACCCTATAGTCTTGGTTGTGCTGATCCCCAAACATCTTTTCCATTAACTTCTTACAGTCAGTGGAATTAATCCAGTAGACACTGCTTCTGTCTGTTTTAGATTTAAGCTGTGACATCAAAAGGATATTTTTACTGAAAGTCTTCATATATTAAAAAAAAAAATAATAAATTTTCCCAAGCCACATAGATTTTCATTTGTAATTTACAATTGTTAGAGATCTATAAATTTTTATTAACCTCACCATCTGGACCACATCTTGTGTCTCATTGGGTATGAATGTAGGATACTTGTAATTTGGATTGCAGAGATCTGAGCCAGACTGCACAGATTCCTCAAAACTGTCCATATGTTCATACACTAAATGTACTTGTACGGTGCTTAGTAAGAATCCAGCTATTAAAAAAGTATGAAGTTTGAATTCAGACAATGTGACAAAGTCATTGAGTGCTCCAAATCCAAACCAGTAAGCCAGTGGGAGTGATGGCATTTTTTCTCTCTTCCTGGTCAACTGATGGTGACTGTGAGCTCATGTACCTGAAAGACGGAAGTGATCACATTCCTTTAGTGTATACAAAATATACATTAAGCTATACTCCACAACAACAAAAAATGGCAGTTTGATTGGGTTTCTGCACTGCGGTTAAATAAGCCTTTCCTTGCTCTGGTTTTGAGTAGGGAAACACACTTTGAGTTTTTTGGAAAAAGTTATAGTCCTAATTGCCCAAAGTTCACATCTTTAAAATTTTGATTGGAAAGTGACTAGCAAGTGAACAAGACCTTTAATAATGTAAAACAAATGATTACTTTCTGTGAACTTCCTGCCAAGTGGCCTTTCATTGTCATTTCAATGAAGCAAAGTTCTTCCTGTACCATTGTGCCACACAAATTATCACAACACTTCAAAAACTACATATAGCAACAAAAAGTATGTGTGTGTAACATGTGCAATCATTGGAGGCAGTAAAATAACAACATGTAACAACATCGAAGGCAGTAAGCTTGGCACTTGTCACTTTTTTCTGCACACAGACACTTTACGGACTCTCAAGGAAATCGACACTGGAAGAACTTACTTCCTTGCACACTCACACTTTATGTTTTACATTCTTTACGTTTCATATATGTTTATATATGGTTTACATTTTTTTACATTTCATATACATTATATATATTTTATTTTTTGTATTTTGTGTTTTATGTTATATGCATATTTTATTTTGTTTTGTTTTATTTTTTCTACCCCTCTTGTAATTTAAAATCCTTTAAAGTTCTTGTTATTGTTCTTTTTGTTCTTGTTGATTGTCTAATAGTATATTCTTTACATCCTGAACAGTCGTACTAAGCATTTCACTGCATATTGTACTGTGTATAATTTGTACGTGACAAATAAAAATTTGAATTTGAATTTGAATAAAGTGCTGAAGACTGCAGGTTATAATAACTTGGCATAGTAATAATGAAATGTCTCCCCCTAGTGGGTGTTTCATTATTGTTAATTCACACATTATTTGCACTTATTGACATTAATTTTTTTTTCTTTTAGTATTATCCCAGCATGAATCGCCTCTAAAATATAATGATTTGTTACTTGTAGCACACCTTACTCTGAAAACCAAAATCAGTAAAATATGGGCATAACCCTTGTGATATTTTGCACACAAACAAAGAAACAAACTAGCAAATCAGATGTAATAACTATAAATAGCTACTGAAAAATAGGTCCTAAAATTTGTGTTTCTTCAAATCAACCAACCAATCAATCAATCAAACAATCAATCATTTAATATTAAAATAAAATAAAATTAGAGGTATTAAAAAAATCCTAGGCTTTCTAAAGTCTTAATAATTCCACAAAATGTTCCAGCCACCAGCTGAAATCCTTACATCTCCTTGCAGAAGTTGGTGGGAAGAAAATTACAAAACAAATAAAACACACTGCAAATTCATGTTTAAACCCAAAATGCTTTTTGGGGTTCCTGATACACACTCGGACCAGTAAGTGAGGGATCAATAACAAAAACAATTGTCTCTTTTGTGAATTTTTTTTTGTTTATGAACAACAGTACACTGACACCACATCACGTAATGTTTTCATGTCAGTAAGATTGACAACTCATCCATATCAGTCCTCCTTTATGACTTGAATTCATCATTATTCTCTGCAGTCCTTAAAAAAAACCCTTTGATGCTAAATCATATAAAGACTGAAGATAAACCCCTGAGCTTCCACATGGACAGCTGCTAAATGACTTTGATTAAGTGATGATATTTGGAATATCTGCTGTATCTGTTTACTGAGATTAATTATATCGCTCTTACTCGAGTTACCGTCGCTGAAGGAGGACGGAGAGAGACTGGCTGTTCTTCAAGATATTTATTCGCATTGGTAATTAGAGAAATATTCAAATTTTCTACAGTATTTTTTTCTCCTGGAGTGAGTGAATGGAGTAGGTGGGAAAGAGACGAGACGGGACACCATACGTTGGATAAACAGAGCTACAACTTAGAGTCTTCAGAGTCAACGCGATGCTTTTAGTGTATAAGGTGCAGCTTGTGACGATTATCTTCTTCTTTTTTTCTTTTTCTTTTTTTTTTTTTGCATAGACTGTTTCACTAAACATTTAAAATTTCAATCTCTAAAATCCAAAGTTCCCCAATTGCTGAACTGTGCATTTTAGCAACGCTGACATGGTTCAAAGAGGAATACCATCGTATATCTGAGATATGGTCAATTTCAGTAAAAAATTGTCAAAAAAATGCTGCCGTCAAAAATCTAATAAATCTACAACAATTTGTGGAGTGTTACTTGCACTGTACTCCACTGCTCCAAAAAATTATCAAAATCGGTTCATGACTTTTGTATAAAGTTGCAAGCAGTTGCAAAAAGATGTCGCTGACAAATCCGAAACAAGAACAGTAGAAGAGCGCAAACCTCTGCCAGGACCAGCAATCCCCCACATTTCAATTTTTTTTCTCACAGTGTTAAAAATCCTTTAAAAAAATTTCCTGGATAACACACACACACACACACACACACACACACACACACAGACACATACAAACTATGGGTAAAACCTAATACCCTAGCTGAAGGTAAATGTCTGGCAACCTCAGACACCTGAAGTACATCCAGGTGTGCGTAACCTGATTCTGAATACCAGGAACTTTCGTGAAATTCGAAGATTTGTGCAATGTTTGGACTCTTTGAAATAATTTATCAGGAAATTGATATATTTGCATTGTGAGTGTGTGTGTGTGTGTGTGTGTGTGTGTGTATGCACATGCTCTTGGCTGTTTTGGAGAACTTCTGCACCACGGTGTACACGTGTTTGTTTTTTATGGCATTGAAGAGAGTTTATTTCACGCTCTCTGATCTGAGCGCTCACGCTGCAGGAATAAACAGCACTCACTATTTCACCTTCACTTCTGACCTTCACTGTAATCACAGCTGTTCTTTTTTAAATTACTCCTCTCTCTCTCTCTCTCTCTCTCTCTCACTCACTCACTCTGAGTAACTCACGACATTGCAAATGTACTTCCTTTATGCGACTAAAGAATAGCAATAGTTTTGCTTATCAGGAAATAAAATCACTGCTGTTGAGCGCTAAAGTAAATGTAATGACAGAATTTACAAAACACTGTACTGTTCTCACCAGTCTTCTTCTATTATTATTATTAGGCTTCGGAAGTCAACCCTGAGGAAAAAACCCAGAGTTGGAGTCTGCAAGGTGGTCCACTGCCATATTCTTCGATGTTCTGGCAACTCCTGCGACACTGCTGGTGCCAAACTATATCGGCCTTGCCGTTCCTTTGGTTCCATCACCGGTGTGGAGAGGGGAGACGTACTACTTGGGCAACAGTTCTCCATGTGGTTGTCCACATTACCCTGCCGTGGCTTATGTCCTGGGGGGACTCTCCACCTTTGCCTCAACACAGAGAGCTGAGAGGACCTACCAGCTGGCTGCAGCAGCTGGCGCAGCATTCTCCATAAACAACTCAAGTCAAGAGAGGAAAAACTCCAGACCTTGGCCCAAAAAAAAAAGAGAGAGCCAGATGAAAGGCGATCGCCTGGGGGGCAGACTCAGTGACCAGTTGTACCAGATGCGGTAGGGACTGCAATCCTGTATCGGATTGATCAGCCACCGCCAACGCTGTACCAGCTGGGAAAGCTTCATGACGACAAATTAAATGGGTGCATCGACATCGAAGCCATCACTATCATTATTATTATTATTATTATTATTATTATTATTATTATTATTATTATTATTCATTCATTCATTTTCT
>JBCNYG010000001.1:14485843-14496121 GCA_039654305.1 Porochilus rendahli
GGGCCATCAGTCACACAACCATTCGCACTCACACTCACACCTAGGGGTGATCTGGAACAGCCGATTAGCCTACTGTGAATGTTTTTGGACTGTGGGAGGAAACCAAGCTGGGAATCAAACCCAGGATCTTCTTGCTGTGAGGCGGACGTGCTAACCACTACGCCACCGTGCCGCCCATTGTGTCAAACTTGTGTGTCAAAAAATAGGAAAAATGCTTTTTAAATATTAAAAACGGCTTTAAATGGAAAATAAATCATTTCATAACTATAGTGTCCCTAACAATATATACCAGTTAGCCATAGAATCAACACCTCCTGACTGGTCTACAGCCCCATATGCTGCAAGCTGGTGTACTGACACATTTGTGTCACAGCCAGTATTAACAGCTTCGGTACTCCAGTGCTCCAGTAGCTCTTCTGTGGTTTCAGACCAGATGTACTTTACCCCAATGTGTATCAATGAGTTTAAGGCACCCATTACACTCTTGCCAGTACACTAGTTGTCCTTCCTTTGGTAGTTACTTAGCACTGCCTACTAGAAACACCCCACAAGACATGCCATTTTCAAGATGAATAGACCCAGTAGGTTAGCTATCACAATGTGGCGCTTGTCAAAGTCACTCCGAAACTTACATTCGCTCATTTTTCCTGCTTCTAACACATCAACTTGAAGAACTAACAGTTCATTTTCTGCCTAATATACCCCACAGTTGCAGCTGTAATGTAATAATCAATGTTGTTTACATCACCTTTCAGTAATCATAATGTTGTTAAGGTTATTGTTCTGTGAATATTGAAATATATCTTTAGGTTTACATCTTATTACTGGATTTTTATAGGAAGTTTGTTTGACATAAAAGAAAAACACACTTAACTGCCTGTGCAGGGTTAAACATGCTGGTCATAGGATCCTTGCATGAGTAGCTTAGAGTAGGGTAATTCGTATAAAATTCTGAACAGGTCCATTAGAGCCAAAGATTCACAAAAAGGCAGGTCAGTCAAGCTAAATCCCATCAGAACAGAACTATACTGCTACGTCTTCTGTCGCTGTCTCATTACAAATTAAACAGTGCCTCAGGAAATAGAAAGCTGTGTTTTACAGTTCACCCTGTCTGAAATGGCCAGTTTTTACTGATGACCTTTTTTTCTTGGTATTGGACCATTTTGAAGGCTCTGTTGGCATGAATACTTACCTTCAAGCTTGCGAACTAGCCTGCTAATGCCACTGACCGTTGGCTGGTTGATGCATGGACTAGCTCTTGTGACTGTACTATTGTCATAGTGATGCTAATTCAGCTGCTGTGATTGGATGAGGAATGGTGATCATTTAAATGACGTGAACCAATATTTAATACAAATAAAAAGACTCTATCATTGTATATGCTGTTAAAATAAAACCAAGACTACAGTCAAATTACTGTGCGGATTTAGGTTTACAGTAAATTGTATTTGGGTCCAGATTCATACTGGAGTCCCGTCCCATCTGACAACGGCCCCCCCACCCCCCCAAACACACACACACACACACACACACACCAAATAATAATTTATTTTGTATGGGTAGCTGCACATTTAGGCAGTTCCCAAAACTGAGACACAGTTTGGGACACATTTTATTCCTTTCATGACAGTACGATAATTTAAAGTGGATGAAGAACTGCTGTTCAATATTCCAGTAGTCTTATTTTTGATCCAAGTTAATGTGTGATTTTTGGTGGTGTGGTTCCCAGATTGCAAGGCAGAGGTTTCGCTCTGTGTTGGTGGAGGCGACACTGAAATTGGATGAGCTGTTGAAGAAGATTGGCAAGGCTGTTGAGGACTCCAAACCATACTGGGAGGCAAGGCGTGTGGCACGGCAGGTGAGTGAGGCTCACTCTTTCAACCCTTTTTAAAAGCACTTTAGTTCTGATCTCTCGTCTCTGTGGTTAGTGTTATGATTCTCTGGAGAGCACTTGGTTGCCTTATAGCTCCTACTCAACTCACATGTGCATTTTAATCACTGCTTGCCTCTCTTTTTTATGCCATGCGGCAAAGAAGTAGCTTTGTTAGTATGTGCTGTTAGCTTACGTTAAGCCAAGCCATCAACTGAAGTCCAGAATTAATTTATGATAAAGTAAATCATCTGTATACCACGCCTGCTCAAAAGTCATTTTTGTAAGGCTTTAAAATTAAATAAAAAATCATCTCTCAACTTCTTCATATTCTTAAAATTACCCGCTAAAGTATGAATATTAATTTGATTAAAATAAAATAATGTATCCAATTCATTACATACTACAAAATACTCTTGTAACATATCATACATCCTATATTATATGCTCAATATGTTTATCCATAAAAAATAAAATAAATGAATAACGATAAACCATTATAAACATATTCCAAAATGCACAGTGTACTTATTAGATACTTTTAAAGTGCTCCAATTAATGCTAGTCATATTTTCTTCTTACTGGACTTTTAATTTTAAATGGAATCTAAATGAAAATATTAGTTTTTTAACTTGAATATTGACAGTTTGTCCCGAAGAGGTCAATCTTTTTTTTTTTTTTTTTCCTTTGGGGATCAATAAAGAATTAACTTATCTTTATTTCCTCTTATTATAACAACCTAAATGGACACGTGCCACTATTTTAAAATTCTTTATTCCTGAAATTCAGTTCCTTAAATATAGAAAAACATTATTGAAAACATGTTGCGTGTTACAGTGTTAGTTTACAGTGTATTCACTTAGGTAGGAATGTTAGGCTCACAGATGTTTTGTGCATTAGAATAGAAATAACTACCTTGGGATCACAAGTTTTGAGCTTTTTTTATTGTACTGGGCAATTGTGCATATTTATTTAAATTTAAACAACAACAACAACAACAAAAGCAGTTTTGTTCATTTATTTTACCACACAGCTCTTTTATCAGAATTACTATCATTTTCACATATTTATGTTTGGAATAGAATAGATGTGGTGAAGGGAGAAAAAAGTGATACAGTTGGATTATGAGAGATTATGTAGATCAAAAAGCAGCAAACATGACTGCTTGAGAGTAAGACAGATTAGATTAGATAGATTTGTTGTAATTAGAGCAGCTCTTTGTATCCAATTCGCCGTTAGATTTGTGTGTAAAGCCAGTGTTTGACATACTGAGCACTCACAAATCACTGTTTTTTGTTATATGCTAGACTTGATTATGTCTTTCTGCTGGGGAAGACTAAGGCATTACATGAATAAAACACTGTCAACCATTTATGTCTTTCTTCTCCCCTCCTTTGTTGTCTCTTTCCTCTCTGTTTTGCTTGCTGTCTCTGTCTTTTTGTCTCACCCACTCGTTTTTTGTCAGGTTCTTAATTTCATCAGCCTGATTTGTACCCTGCTTCCAAAGCTTGCACAAATTGTTTTTATGCACTCTGTGTGTCACGTCATATGCTTCTCCAGACAAGAGCTCGAATATAACCAAGCTGATTACAGGGCGTGGTACAGGTTTCGGTGCCGAGTGCTGTGTGTTGTTGTTTCTTTCTAGATGGAAGCGTAGTCTGCGTTTCATCAGCATTTGCCTCTTTTTAAACAAATGAGGTTCAACATATAAAAATGACTTATTAGCATTGAAGAGAGCTGTTGTTTCAGTGTAAAGATTAAAACATAGCGGAATATTCTGCAAAAAAATAAAAAATAAATAACCAATAGCAGGGCAATGTGGCTTGACTGATACAAACTTTCTTATTTTTTACATTTTTAATGATGTTTTGGGTCAGTGCTGGCTTACTGATCTTAACTAAGTTAACCGGGTTATCAAAGGTCAGCCTCGTCCCATACAGTCTGTGGTGAGAGGCATGTAAAAGAACCGTTGCCGTCGTTCGTAAAGAGTAGGCCACTGGATTGCCGTCAGCGTGTTTCTGCCCTGCAATGGCGTCCGGGGTGTACCCTGCCCTCGCCCAGAGTCAGCTGAGATGGCGCCAGCCTCCACACGACCCTAATCAGGATTAAGCGGTTCAGAGAATTAAATGAAATGAAATCATGTTTTGGTTATCTTGCCCTGCTGCAGTAAAAATTAGCTTATGCATGTAGTAATTTTTATCTTTTTTATCATAACAGTTAATGTAGTGTATGTGTGTATTAGTTAGTTATATCACATACCTTGTTTAAGCTGTAACTCTTGAATTGATTGTGTATAAACAAGGCATGTTATAGTAGCCCTTTCTGACCAATCAGAACTGAGAATACAACAGGTCTGTGATATAATCTTGCAAATTATAAACACCCATGTGAATGTTGCGTTTTTCTCCACAGGACTTGTCCGACTCAATGTGTTTTGTTATTTGTTTGTTTGTTTATTTTGACAAAATGTCCTCACTAACATCCACATTCTTTTTTGGTTGCGCTGTTCTTCTGCGCTAAGTGTTCAGATAGATAAGCTTATAGTGCTGCTTGTTCATTTCTGTGCATGTTGTGATCCTGTGGTGTTTACTACAGAATGATTCATCACAATATGGTGTTCTCCTCAGATGATTTACTTGGAAAGTGTGGGCACTTGAGGTTGTTAAGGTAATATGTTTTTGAGCCTTTTAAATGTAAATACTGATAACGGCTAATGATTCTAGTCTTGCATTATCAGTGCACATTTTCTTTTGCAAGGATTTGCATCAGCACTTTTTAGCTGAAGAGAATCTCAGGCTAGAGGATACTATCCAACCCTTGCTGACCTCCATAGGTTCAGAAATTGTGTGCCATAGTCCACTACATATAAACACTTGGCGCTGTATGTGCTGGGAAAAAGCTGGAATATATCTGAATTTTTGTACAATTTTGTCTTTCTTTAGTTATCTTTATGGTTTCCTAAATTGAGCCTTAACAGCCTTAACATAAAATGGGCTAAATTATTAAAAGATCCATCCTCAGGTATGGAAGAGAAATTATTCTTTGTAATGAAGTCCAAGGATCTGAGTTTCAGTGATCAGTTAAATCTGTTTTCTTACGAAATGCAGACACTCATCCTTTAATTTATAAGAAAGAAATACGTGCCCACACAAAGTTAGTATACTAAATTAGCATAACTGGGTATAACCTTAAAAGTTGTACTTGACTGTTCAAAACAGGCATTGACGGTGACATTGACTTTATCTCTAGCAATGTGTGTTGGAAAAAGTTAAAATGCCGGTGTTAGTCATTGAGTATCAAGTCTTAAAAATATGTAAAATAAATATGCTCATCAAAAAAATCTAATTCAGGTCATCACACTGTGTTCCAGGGTAAAACCTCCACTGCAGCTTACGGTTTAAAAATAAAAAGCAAAGTTGTAGTCAGGAGAAAATGAGTAGAAGCAGGACTTGGGGAATTAGTGCGAAGGTGTGGGTTACTGGATTTTGTTCACTTGGCTCTGCTTGTTTTTGTTGTTTTATTTCACCGTTTTAGAACACATATGAAAGTCTCCGTAGAATTTGAAAGTCTCATTAGGTGTTCATCTGTTGACCTCCTCTAATTTTATTTGTTTGTGGGGATAAGATTAGAAAGAAAATTGGGGCTTCAAGCCCCAGTTCCTCCAGTCTGCCACTGTTGGGCCTTTAACCTTCAATGACGTCTTTGTTTAAAAAATTATAAATGTAAGTCGCTCTTCATTAGGTCTAAGATTCCTTGACAATTCCTCTGTTTGGTTCGAGCTATTTCTTTTTCCCTTCTTTAATAGTCTGTATTACCTTATCACCTCCTCTCTTCTCTCCATTCTTGTGTGATCTGTTAATGATGTGAGTGTCTGCTGGCCGAAGGTGGACGTGAAGGGAAGATCTCAGTTTCAGCTTTTTGTCTGCTGTCTCTTATTTTTTATCTCGGGGTTATCAGGCTGTTGTTTTTGCTCTGAGAAGGTCAATGTACTAGAAATTGTTAAACTTCATTTGCAACTTCATTAGTTTTATCCACAACACAGTGTGACTTAAATACAGTAGTGTTCAGCGAAGGTTATACACCAACACTTCTGTCTAAAACGGCTCCTAATAAAAATAAGTATAAAAATTACTTCTCTGTAATAATTTGGTGAAAATATGTCGAACAAAAATATTGTAGGCAATGAGAACCAAAAAAAAAAAAATTATCCCGACAAGTATATTGAGGTAAAAGTATGGATAATGAACAAAAACACTTAAAATACCAATTATTCAGAAAAATGTAAAGGTGTTGCAAATTTTATTATTTTGACTTTTGAATAGTATGAATGAACTTTAAACCATATGGAATGGTTTAGCGTATTAAAAAATACATATTTTATAAATCCATAATTATATGAATATGTAAATTATTAAGTAAGTACCACAATATACAGTTATAACAAAAAGAACCTCTTTTTTTGTGGGAAAAAAAGTCAATATTTATTTTGGCCACCCTTTACTTTGATTATAGGATTTAACCTTTCAGGCACAAGTGTTTACATTTTTTTTTTTTTCACTCACTAAACCACTCCATATGGTTTGAAGTTCATTCTTGCTATGCAAAAGTAAAATAAAAAAAAGTATTATTTTATGAAAATTGGTAATTTCAGTGTTTTTGTTTATTAGCCATACTTTTACCTCAATATACTTGTCGGAATGTTGTTTGTTTTTTGGTTCTGCTTGCCTACAATAGCATTGTTCAATACATCTTCACCAAAAAAAAATAGAGAAGTCATTTTTTACTTCTTTTTTTTTTCTTTAGGAGCCCTTTTAGACAAAATTAGTTTAGTGTATAATCTTCACTGCACACTACTGTGCAATAAACAAAACCTTTTTTGATTGTATCCATTGCTTTCAGTTCATACTTCTCCCACATTTAAATCTATTGCTTCTCTTTGCCTACTAAATTGCTGATATTTGGTCGCAGTAAAATCCTCCCAGTGAACACTGTGGACAACACTATATTGCTCTCAGAGAGTACACCACTGCTTGCCAGAACAGTAATAATTTACAGTTCAGTATGGTCTCAAGCATTTTGTGGAAATTAAACACCAAAATCACCATCATTTCTTATAAAACAGCAATAAAATCATGTAGTACGGTCCAGTCCAGAGTACAGTAACAGCTGAGCTCCTGAATATGTGCACACAGTTATCATTCATAATCGTAGCCTATTATCGCTGTTTTAATGTACAGCAGTGTAGTATTGTATATTGGCGTTCCAATATATTGTCACCATATTTTACTATGGAATAGTACAGGAAAAGGGTACAGAATCAGTGATACTTATTGGGTCATTCCTTTTCCTGTAATTGGATTAAAAAAAATGTAATAAGGTAAAACAGCCAATGATTTACCTTTCCGAGGAATGAACTTCGAGAGAAAACAGACCTCATAAATATCCTCATGGGATAAGGTCATGTGGTATAAATATAGGGCAAAAGACAAAACGAAATGAAGACAACTGAGCCGTAATAATGTTGCAGGCATGCTAAACGATGTTCTATAACAGATTGTCTGATCCTTTCTTCCCAAGTTACTTAGTAAAGTCCAAGAACCTGGCAAAGACAGAAGCAGTTACAGACTTTTGAAAGAGGAATTTCCTGAATCATCCTCTGATCCAATAAATAACAGATCCTCAGTTCTCATTCCCTAAGGCCAGAGATGTTCTGTCCCATTAAAGCCTATGATATGCGTTGCCAAGCCACTAAAGAGTTTCTGTTCAACTGAGGATGTGGGGGTGTTTGGATGAATGTTAACTCATGTTATTTAGCCTCATGCTTATAAATACCTCTAAAATAATGATGAATAACGTCTAGTGATTTGTTTTTTTACAAGTAAAAAAGTGTCTTAAAATAAATGAAGTGTAAATCAGGTGTTAGGAATTAGGTTCTGATTCATTCCCTTTCAGAAGTGTAGGTGCTGAAAAATATATGACAATAAAATGGCTTCCGTGTCCAAGAGCATAAACAACAATAAAATATATTGCATATAATAAAAAATATGGCACGGAAACCATTTTATTGTTTGTCCAAATTCTTAATGGCCGTCTTGATAATTCACTATATTATTATGCATAGTGAGTATAAATAGAACATGCTTCCTAATTAAGTACCCTAGCATTTAATAACAATTACATTTACATTAAAAGGATTTGGCAGGCACCTTTATCCAGAGAAACTTACATGTTTATCTCCTTTGTAAAATTGAGCAGTGGAGGGATACGGGCCTTCCTTGAAGGCCAAACAGTGGCAGCATGGTGATGGTGGGACTTGAAACCCCAACCTTCTGGGCGGGATTAGCACTGAGCCACCTCAATTTCCTATCGCTTCAGATCAACTTCATATCAGAGCAGATATTGCAGCAGCATAATTATGTCATGGATAGATAAATCAACAATGCAAGCAAATAAATAAATGAATAACAATCAGCATGGAGCATGCACAGCATATATCTTGGCGATTCTTCTGCAATTTTTTGTGCAGACATTTTTCTATCTTATAAATGTAGCAGTGTTGCTCCAGCTTATTTGATTTGAAGGGTAGTAATTCCCATCATTATATCTGTCCGGAGTGTGGACATGGCAGATCAGAGAGCAAGATGAAAAACATGTTTTTAAGAATAAGCCCTTGAAAGGCAGGCTTAGATTCCAGTTTAGGATTTTTTTGTCTTTTCTCTGAGTTTTATTTATATTTATATATATATATATGGATGATTTGTTTCTTACTCACTTTGTGAAGTTATGTGATCACAATGTAATGAGTTGATCAAAGTCTTTTATCATGTGAGCAAAATCATTTCTATAGTTGATAATGTAACTGTTAAGGCTGGTATGTCTTTCGTATGTAGGTTTGCATTTCTTATTTGGTTAGAAGGGGAAGTTGTTTAGCAGTAGTGGTTTTGTTTGAGGAAGACGGCTAGCTTACAGTTTCATGAGGAAATAAAGGAGCCTGCTACTTTTAACCATCGGCTGTTAACATGTATTGCTTCTCGTTAAGCTGTTGATTCTGTATCTGCATGATAACATGATACGACATTCAGAATAGATCTTTTACTTTATTCATAATGTTTAATTTTTTTTTGTCCAACAGCTAAGCAACTCATGAAAGTGCAGCAATGATAATAGCAGTTATTTATATCTCACTCTTAATTACCTGCGTGCGTGTGTGTGTGTGTATCTATGTGTGTATGTGTATATGTGTGTATATATGTATATATATATATATATAAATCTTCAATGATTCCTTCCTTTAAAGGGCCGTCATGTATAAGTAAAGCAGAACATTTTTTCTGGCTTCTTATTCAATTGAGTAGCACCCAAAGTATAAGCCGGTGTTGTCTGTGAAGAATGTTTATCAGGCATTTACTGTTGGTAGCAGTGACTGAAAGATTACAGCAAAGAGCATAAAACAGCAACGGCTTATGATAGCGATAGTTTAATGTTCTCACATAGACAGAATGTACAGATGCAAAGTCCACTCTTGTGCATATACTACTTCTATAATACTGTATGTTGGTATTTCTTTCATTCCATGTGAGCCATAGTGTAACCACAAGTTTGCTTTGTGGTAATGTTTCCGTCTAACTGAAACCAGACTTTACATTTACCAGTAAATATAAATGCTGGCTGTATTACAGAGTCAACATTGTAATTACATTGTAATTACTGTATATAGTGCCAGTGTTGGAAGAAAGCTGGCTAGAATATGTGACAATTAAAAGTGCAATTTCCAAGCTGTTTCTACAGCAGGGGTTTCTGCAAGCCTGCTCTGTATCCTGGCATCATTCTGCTGGTGGTGTCAGACTGATGATTTTGCCACCTATTTTCCAGGGTCAGATTGAGGCCCAGAGAACAACACAAGACTTCCAGAGAGCCACTGAGGTGCTTCGGGCTGCCAAAGAGACCATTGCACTGGCTGAACAGAGGCTGCTGGAGGAAGATAAGCGTCACTTTGATTCAGCATGGCAAGAGATGCTAAACCACGCTACTCAGAGGGTGGGTAATATGTTGCTTCCTTGCACTTAATTTCACTAGACATGAACAGATGGTGTATTTGGTACCCACTGATGTTTATTAAACATATTTTTAACATTAAATATTGATATTATTCATTTGCTCTAATGGCCTGGCGAGCTGTCCAGGGTGTACTCTGCCCTTGCCTGGACTTGGTTGAGATGGCCACCGGCCTCCCCGCGACCTTAATTAGATTTAAGCAGTTCAGAAAATGAATGAATAAATATTATTAATTTGTTTAAGTCATATTAGTAGAGACTTAGTGGTTAAGGTGAAGGGTTACTGATCCAAAGGTCAGCGGTTCAATCCCCACTATCACCACTGTTGGGCCCTTGAGCAAGGCCCTTAACCCT
>JBCNYG010000001.1:14519295-14530285 GCA_039654305.1 Porochilus rendahli
TCTTCCTCGTGTCAATTGAGGGAGTTTTTCCTTGCCACTGTCGCCGCGGGCTTGCTCATTAGGGATGTGTAGAGGGTGGTAGAAAACTTTTTTAGATTCCTCCCCAACTTAATTTACTGTGTAAAGCTGATTTGCGACAATGTCAATTGTAAAAAGCGCTATACAAATAAAATTGAATTGAATTGAACTAACCAAGCTGTGTAAAGCTGCAAAAAAGCCGCTGTAAAGTGTTTGGTGTGAACAGTACAGACTCGTGTCACTGATCTTGTCAGGAATATTTTGAGATCTCAACTCTATTAAGCACATTTTACATGAATAAAATTGCTGTACCTAATAAAGTGACAA
Source organism: Porochilus rendahli (assembly GCA_039654305.1). Classification (NCBI taxonomy): domain Eukaryota; kingdom Metazoa; phylum Chordata; class Actinopteri; order Siluriformes; family Plotosidae; genus Porochilus; species Porochilus rendahli. The sequence goes on from JBCNYG010000001.1 coordinate 14,519,641, forward strand.
CTTGGAAATCCTAAGCTGCATTTAATACACTGAAATAATATGCATTTTTATTTCCTTATATATTAATTTTGATGTATGAGATACGTACTTGGATAATAAACCTTCCTGCCGTCATTCTTGTAAATCACTAAAGTGATGAACTCCCGGTTTTGGGCAAAGTCATCCTTAAAGAGTAGATGGAAGAATTGTTAATATCAGTGAATACATTAAAAATTCCAATGAAAATATCCAATCCTGTGAACAAATGTACCTTGTCTGTGATGTGTCTTGTTAGGAGCACCCACACTGCAGTGCCACCTTGTGGGCATTGCACCTCTAGCTTGTACTGAGGGTTATTGGCTAAACTATATACATCTTTCACTGGACCCTGTTTTCCATCCCAGCAACTGCAAAGGACAAATCATTGGACATGAGCAATCATTCCAGCAGCCCACTTCACTCACAATTCAAAAAATTTGTCACCCCGATCAATTTACATACTTATTTAGGAACTGATAAGTCCTGTCGGATTTTGTTGTGTTTTCAGGTGTTGCCTTTTTTTTTCTGACACAAACTCACAATTTCATGTGGTATCTAGTTTAACTACAATTTACTTACCGGAGGGTTTTTTTTTTTTTTTAGGCTTAGTCTTAGCTGGCTTTCTAGTCCTCTGCATGCTACCATTATACAACCTCTGTTCTGAGCACATCTAACTGCTTTCATTTGTTGTATACTATAAATAACTCCTGGGTAATTGTTGTCTAGGTATCATACATCCACAGATAGGGGAAGCTTTTATTCAACTACACTGACTTAATCTTCCAACACAACACTCAAATGTACCCTAGGGCAGGGGTTCTTAACTTCTTGACCTCAAAGTCCAACCTTTCCAGTACAGAGAGGCAAAAAGTGAAAAAAATTATGGGGTGATAAAATAAATACATTCAAAATAATTGTTGGATGTCTTGGGGCCAAACCTCTGGATTGGCAAACCGGGTTGGTAGTTCCCCTTTTTAAAAAAAAAAACAACTATTGTGGAATCACACACCTCAGCCTAGCCATGAGACTCTAAGCAGGATCCGACCAATAGTTAAACCTCAGATTCAGGAGGAACAATGTGGTTTTCCTCCTAGCCGCAGCATTCTTGACCAGTGCTACACACTTTACAAGATCCGGGAGAGGGCATGGAAGTTTGCCAAATCTGTCCACTTGTGCTTTGCGGATTTATTGAAGGCTTTCGGCCATGTCCCTCGGGCTATGTTGTGGAGTGTGCTCCAGGAGTACAAAGTAGCAGACCCATTGATACGGGCCATTATGTCTCTGTACCACCGGAAACAGAGCTTGGTCCGTATTGGTAACAGCAAAGTCAAATTAATTTCCGATGAGGGTGGAGTCCACCAAGGCTGTCCTTTGCCACCGGTTCTGTTCATAATTTTTATCTATAGAATTTCTAGGTGCAGCCAAGGCATTAAGGGGTTCTGGTTTATTGGTCATAGGATCTCGTTTCTGCTTTTTGCAGATGATGTCCTTTTGACTCCATCAAGCCGAGAGCTTTAGCTCTCATCGGAGCAGTTCACAGCTGAGAGTGAAGCGGCTGAGATGAGAATCAGCACTTCCCAGCCGAAAAAGGGTGGAATGCATCTTCCGGGTCTGGAATAAGTGGAGGAGTTCAAGTATCTCAGGGTCTTGTTCACAAGTGCGGGAAGGATGGAACGGGAGATCGACAAGCGGATCGGTGCAGCCTCTGCTGTAAAGCGGACCTCGTACCAGTCCTTCACGGTGAAGAGGGAGCTCAGCTGGAAGGCAAAGCTCTCAATTTACCAGTCAATCTATATTCCAACTCTCATCTATGGGCACAAGCTTTGAGCAGTGACCGAAAGAACAAGATCGCGGATATAGTCGGCTGAAATGAGCTTACTTCGCAGGGTGTTGGGGCTCTACCTTAGAGATAGGGTGAAAAGTTCTGACATCTGGGAGGAGCTCGGAGTAGAACTGCTGCTCCTCTGTGTTGAGAGGAGCCATTTGAATGCCTACCTGGTGTGGTGTTCTGGGCATGTCCAACCGGGAAGAGACCCCAGGGTTGGAGACCTCATGATGTGGGGTGATGACACATGGTCTGGGAGCAGATGGTCGGGCATTAGTGCAACCTGTGTCTCGGACTGTGTACCTTGCCTCTGACATTCCACTGACAAGCATCCCAATGGCTCACTCTGTCTCATTTGATGCAATAGTTTCCATAAGCAGATGTTGTGTCAAAACAAAACCAAATGGTATTTACCTCACACATTATTGTGGATATTTATTTACCCAGTTTCAGAAAGATTGGCCACAGATTTAACTCATGGTGGAGTCAGTAACAGGACGTATGGAAGATAAGTATGTCAACACCATTAACAATTCACAAAACTAAACATTACAAGGACAAAAGCTGCATCAGCACTCATTCAGAGTATACACACATACTTCAAAAGGCTCAAACTGCATTCTTCTTGTATTTGCTACAAACTCCAAGTAAGACGGGGCAAAAAAACAAACAGTGTTTACTATTATTTCTTTAGGTTTATCGTGTTGTGTATTGTACTGTGTTACATATGAAACTTGTGTTGCTTTATTTTAATCACAGGAATTCTTGGCAGTGAACCTCCTTTGTACTCTCGTTTAGATCTCTAAATTTGCATGTGGTTTCACTATGCGCTCAGTAACATGGCTCCATAACATTGAACAATAATCAGGTATAGACTAAGGAAAAATAAGATCTGCATTCCTTAAACGTTATTCCCATAATTCCTGTTACTGCACTCTGGGATTTGTTATAACACTACTGTACGTTTAGATATATTTTGTCATTAGAAATTCCACGTTGACTCAGTTTTGGTTTACTTTTCCAGGAAGTATAGCCACATTGGTCATAATCTTATTTTCATAAGATTCTACAGTGGTGCTTAAAAGTTTGTGAATCCATTAGAACGTTCTATATTTCTGTATAAATATGACCTAAATCATCAGATTTTCAAGAAAACTAAATCAAACAAATGATATAGAAATATTATACTTCATCATTTATGTGTTTTTTGAGGAAAATATATATATAACATATCTGAAAGTGGCAAGTGTTCACCAGTCCTGTACATCGGCTTGAAGAAATTGCAGCCCATTCATCTATACAGAACAGCCTCTACTCTGGGGTGATGATGGGTTTCCTCAAATGAACGGCTCACTATAGGTCCTTCCCCAATGGATTTAAATTAGAAAATATTGTTCCATTAATAAGGGCAAGCCATCCTGATCGAGATGCAGTAAAACATGATTCTACCAAGCCACGGCTCTAAGACTACCAAGTTTCAAAGATGGGAATAAGGTTTTAATGCCGGAATGCAGCGTTTATAAATTTTCCAAATATAAATTATATTTCTGTTTCATCACTTCCTTAAAATATTTTTCCAATAACAATCTTGCTTGTGCACTTTTGGCAAACTTCAGCTGGGAGGCAATGTTTTTTTTGGAGAGCAGTGGCTTTCTTCTTGCAACCCTGCTATGCACACCACTGTTGTTCAGTCTTCTCCTGATGTTGGACTCATGAACATGTGAGAGTCCTTTAGTTGCTTAGACCTACCCAGGATTTTTGTGACATCACTAGATATTGCAAATATATAGAGAAGAGAAGAGAAGAGAAGAGAAGAGAAGAGAAGAGAAGAGAAGAGAAGAGAAGAGAAGACTGACCTGTGTATGCAGGAGGACTCTCTGAACAGAGCAGGATTCCAGCTCAAATAGATGACATCATAGTATTGACACAAGTCTTCCCAGATGATCCAGAACACCCCTTGAATATATAGCCTGCAAGTTAGCTGACAGGCCTTGGAAGTCTTTCCATTTCACTTATCGTTAAAAACAACATAGTACTCCCTCACCGTTATCAAATTTTTGTGCCGTTTTGGGGTCAAAGTTGAGGTATTTGAGTAGATCTGGCGTCCAGTTCTTCTCATCCCGCTCACTGTAGCGGCCCTTCCATCTGAGATGGCTCCAAGGGTTCTTCAGCTGCAGGAAACGCTTCCCCTGGAGCCCAGGACAAACAATTGCAGAAATAACTGCTTTTTCCATCGTTAAGACATTGCATGCAAGAACGTTATGGGGCGCACAATAGAGATCCAGAGATCCCCCCCGATCCCAAATCTCTACGCTTACACTAGAAGAAAAACGCAATAATAGTGAGGAGTATGTGACAGGAGTTCGTGCAACTGACCTTGTATTCCCTAATGTCTAACACGGCATAAGCGTGTGTGGGCACTAGGCCCCACCTCTCCCCTTCCTCCTCCGTCATTACACCAGTCGCTACAGTGATTAGCACATCTCCTTTGTGAAACCTATTAATGGAAATCCACATGGGCAGTGGCTGTCAGAATCACTGCCAAAATGTTTTGCCTGCTAGACAAAAGTGACCTTCGTCCATGATCTCAGACACTTCAAGTGGTGTGCGTATGCAGGTGTGTGCTAATTTCTACACGCAGAAGTGTTTACCTTTGGTAAAGCATGCGGAAGCTGTCATCTTTGCTAAAGGACTGATTGTCTGAGTGCATAGCGATGCGTTCTGGAATCCAGCCGGTGAGGGCATGCAGGTCAATATTCTAGAAAGGAAAAAGAAAATCAGGAAGATTTCAGACATCAGAAGTCACAGATTACAGGGGTCACACCATGAAAAACGTTTTCTGGATTATAGACTTAAATTATAATCCTGCTTAATGCATGTGAGTCTGGTTGCAATATTATTTCTGTCTATGTGGGGCAACTATAATCCCTTCTGCATTCAAAAAGTAATATCCTGTAATCAAGGTCTTCTTTTAGTAAATACATTTATACGTTTAGTAGTCTACACTTACAGAGTTAGAGCCAGGGAAATCATATCCACCCATAATCTTCATGTAGGCTTTCTCTATGAGGGAAACCCACAGCTCATTGCGGTTACTTGAGTAGGAGCAGAGCAGCTCACCATTGCGGTCCACTGGGAGGAAATCATCAATGATTACCTTAAAAGGAAAAGCAGAAAGTGTATATTGTATCTTGACACAGGTGGGAAATCACAGATTAATAATAATAAAGCTTAATCTAATAGATTATTCTTACTATAATAACAGATAATTCAGCTAAGGTTCTTTGTATGTCAGACATCACCACTTCCCAGTAATTATTTATTTTCTTGCAGGCCTGTCATGATTTATACTTTGATAAAACAAGATATCATTTTTATACCTTTCTAGGGACCCCATTGATGTGGAGTTTTACCATGTACTTCCCACATGGGTTATACTCTGGCTCACCTCTCCTATTCTGCGGATAAATTATGCTGTGGATCACAAAAACACAGAGACACATCGAATCACACCATGTTGTGCTGCTTAAATGTAGGACTAAAATTTACAGTAAATAAGCAACACAGAGCAATCCATGCAGCTGAGAAATTACTAGAGGGAAAGAAAATAGCCATTTGAGATGGCAAAACCCCTCAGCAGCCAAACAGCTTTTGAGAAAAAGCCAGGACAAAGTTAATGAGGTCAAGCTCATTTTGAAAAGGTCAAAGGTTAAAGAAGGAGTGTTTACATAAAGAGTACTGTAAAATTGCCATTGCATATATATTTCCTTATATTTCATCAAACTGCAACTATTCTGCATTTAAATTTCATTTTATATATATTTCTGTATGTCATATTTTATTTATTTTTTTAATTATATTTTTATTGTATAAATTTTATTTTTTATATACTTTTACATTTTTATATTTATATTGGCTTTAACTATAAAGTCCTTTAAATAGTAATAGTTTTTGTTCTTTTCTTTTTGAATTTGATGTATGATTTTGCACGTGACAAATAAATCTGAATTTGAAGGAAACTAACAAGCCTATGCACACCTACACACCACAGGCAAATAGCAAAAGTTCAGAATGATCCACCCAGCAGCTCTTGAGGAATGGCCCAGAAAAACATCGACATCTCGAAGGACATCGACAGGAACGGAAACAGCAACATGGAAGCAGGCAACAACAATACCTGATGGATTAGGGGTTAAAAACATACGTATCTGCATGTGTAATTACCTTGTAATCAACTTCTTGTTAAAGCGTCTCTCATATGCTGCACTGATAGCCAAAGAGGCAACAAACGAACAGTCAGATACCACAGTCTGAGGGAGCAGCAAAAGCATGTTCAAATTTACAACCATTTATAGCTGCTTTTATATTTATGTTCCACAAAAAGTCCCACAAAAAGTTAATGTTCCGAATCGCAGGAAACCATGACACCTGTTTGATGCTGAAGCTCGACACAGTGAAAATCATGGTGGGATTGTTGCAGATGTCATCAGGTCGGACCCAGCGGCTGAAGATGGCCATCTGTTTAGGAGATAAGGCCAGCTTTCCACATTTATCCCTGCAGACGATTATAAATTAGGGTTCTTTTTTATTTTTTCATTGCTTTTTTACTAAAGTTTAGTAAAAAACAAACAAAAAAAACAAAAGGAGCATATTAATAATTTATCAAGTTGTATGTAACAAAATGTAGCAGAATATATTGCAAGGTACTCACGAAAATGGAACAGGAAAGGCAAAGCGTTCTCTTAGGTCAACATTCATGAACGGTACATATTCAATTCCATTTATCTTGGATGTCGTCCTTCAATTAACAAAACAAGAAATTTAATAAAAGTCAGCCGGGGGAAAAAAAACAATGTTTAAATACCTATAGATATTGTTACCTGAGTACTTCTATCTCCTCCAGTGTGTAGCGCTGACCCTGTGGCTCACTAGACTGCACCGCTCGCATTGGCTGCGGCTTGTCATGAATGGAAAAATCTGGACCAAGGGGTAGATACTGCCTCACAGTAGTAGGTGTTTTAACAGTGGAGGAAGTGGGCTTATCTTGGGGTATGGGTCTCGAAAGGGCATCTTTGAGTCCTTCTGCCCTGAAGTATACAGACGTAGAGATATAAATTTTAGAATAGTTGGTGGAGAAACTGAATGAAAAGCAGATGTACACATAAGTTTCTCTGCCATGGTGCAATTTTTGCTTCCAAATCAGTCTTTGACATTTTACATTTGCTGTCAATCGGTCTTTGCTGTTTACCTGTCCAGTGCCTGGCGAGCAAGCTGTTTAAGTTTGCCCTGCAACGCTTGATCCGAAGTCTCATTGGACTGTAGGGGAGGAAAAAGTTCAGTTTACTTGGGGTGCAATTTCGGTTTGACAGGGCCAATAAAAGACAAAACATCACACCCATAGAGAAGTGATAGAGAATGTTGCCATAGGACATACCTAAACACCTACTTGTTATCTCTGTTTCATGCTGTGAAGCATTCTGCTTTCTGCCCCTAGTAACATGCATACTGTGATACTGCTACATAGAATCTTATCTACCTTTTAACCCCAGAAATGACTGCAACTACAGTTGTGGGGATGCTGTTCAATTTCCATAGTTTCATTTAATGCATGCACACTGAAAGGGATATTTTTCTTGCAAAGATTGTCCTATGACATCCATTACCAACACCCTGAAAGTAAATGAAAATGCACCTACATGCCTTATTTTCAAACACACATTAAAATCTTTCCTATGATGTCTTCACTTCACAGGGCTTCCTGTAGCTGCTCGCATCAGATTTAAACACCGGAAGCCAACCACAACTATACCACAGAAACCTACATCAAAACTATTTCTTTTATACCAAGGAAGTTGAAATAAACTTTCTCTAGGTGTAAGAACAGCTAACTTGCAAACACTGAAGACATTTAAATAAACACTCGTGTGAAAGCTAAATCTGCACTTTACACTCTACAAAAGAGAAATCATGTCTTTTAGCTTTATAAATTCCGATATTGTAACATATTTCTATGTGCTACTATGAGGATATGTTTTTTCTTGGACATTATCTCATACTGGAGGTTTTTACCAAGAGTAAATTATAAATCGAAATATGTATTGTGTCTGGAGTGCAGCACTCACTGCTTGTATACACAGTTCCACGGCCTGAGTATAGAGCTCAATGGCTTCATCACTGTTACCCTTCTCATCCTCCTCAAAAGCCTGTGTTACCAGAAAGTAGGAACGCTCCAGATCCAGCTGATGCTTGGTCTTTAATGGGTCACTGCTTTGAGCCTGAACTGGTGAGGGACACATGAACAGAAAATTTTAGTAATTCTTACAATTAAATACAAAGTGCAAAAACACGCAAAGTGTGGTTAGGCCTCTTACTTTCTGTCAATGCAACATGTGACTAATGCTAAAACGTCCCAGTGTACTGAGTTCAAACTAGTATATGTTGAGATGTTAAATCCTGTTAGACTTAGATAAAGTACACCAGGGCCATTCCACCTCAATTCATCCAATGCTCCCAGCTCGACCATCTCTGATTTGCCTGAGTTGGGTTTTTTTTTTTTTTTACAAAAAGATTTATTATTATATAAGAAAAGTGCAAAATATTAGATCAGTATTTCAAACAGTTTTCGTTGTCATTATATATATATATATATATATATATATATACACACACACACACATGGAAATGTCACAGGGAAATCCACAGTTACAATTATCAGTCTGTGTATTTTTGTAACAATTTTCGATCTATGAATATTTAATCTCAATTTAAACAATAATAAGAGATGCAAGTAATATAGCTGAACAAATAAAACTGAAATATTATATATTATATACACACACATACACACACACATACATATTATTATTATCATCTTTTTATATGAAATATATAGTTTTTCCTATGGTTTGATGGCAATTACTTCATCATGGATGAAATACAGTAGGTTAAAGGTATTTTTAAACATTGTATTAACAGGAAGTGAACACACTCATATACTTTATTAGCTTATTATTATAGACATATTTCCATAATAATGTTAACTCTCAGCTAGTTACACCCACACTCAAACTCACCCAAGTAAACCTCAACATGATCCGTAATAAAGGGAGTATGTGCCTTTCTCACTCAACAAAGGCAGAAAAGTATGAACAACATTGAAAGATCAACACTAGATCTTTCCAACAATATTACTAAGTCTTGATATCCCACAGAACTCACCAGCATTCAGCAAAGTCTGTACTCGCTCAAGATACTCATTCTTCTTTCCCTGAATATTTTCCAGTTTGGACCCTGCCATATCAGCATAGATAAGAGCTTGGGCTGCCTCCTAATAGAAAAAAAGAAACCTATTTAATCATTGTTACAAACTAAATAGCAAATCATTTTAGGCTTTTCCTTGGAAAGAGATTATAATAAATTTTATCATTATTACAAGACTGAGGCATCTGATACATCTGATTTATCTCACTAAGCTCATTATAAAGACCTTTGTTTAATTCTTGAGTGTATAAAGATAGAAAAAAGTGACATCTGTGTAACTCTGTGAACCATCAGGACTGTTATAAGACACTTGGAATAGACAGTAAAAGACTTAATTGGTATTTACTCCAAATATTGGCCGTCATTGTTTATACACACTTTGAGGCGATTTCTGAAGGCTAAGATGGCACAACAGGTCACACCTGAGGGACATCGGATATCTCCTGCTGAAAAACAACCTTAAAAACTTCAAAAGTTTGCAGTCAAAGAGCAAACACTCGTGATTTAAGGTTGTCTTACAGAAGAAAAAAAAAAGAAAAGAAAAAAAAAGAAAAGAAAATAAATCAGTGGAACCGGTCCGCCACCCAACGAGATTCCCATAGCCAGAAATATTCCCCTCTGGTCTTCCAATGATCCTCAAGCTGTGTTTGCTGAAACCACACATCGACACACACGTTCTTCAAGCTGGTTCAAGTGGTGGTCTTAAAGGTTTTCAAGCAAATCAATGTAACAGTCAGAAGCTACATGCATAGTTACACCATTCTCTTTAAATAAATAAAATCTGTATTGAATGAAGCTTCAGGTGTTTACTTAATGAACCATTGAAATGTGGGAGGTTTTTTTGGATCACCCTGTATTTCTCCAGCCACTCATCTCCACCCATTCAACCCTGCTTGCACTTGCATCTTCTTCACTTCTTTTTGACCTTCATCACCTCTACTCCATGCATCTGCACTCCTTCGTCACCCTTCCTCTTAATTACACACATGTACTCTGTCTTACTCCTGTGACATTCATTCATCTTCTCCAGTGTGTACTTCCACCACTCTAGACTCCACCTGCTCCCTGCTCTCCCTACAGTTCACAATGTCATCTGCAAACATCATCACAAACATAATGTATATCACACACACACATAGGACAAATGGGATGAGTGCATAGATGAGAAAGGGCAAAAACATCTGACTCTAGATTGCATTTTGCTGGTGTGCCGTCGGTCAAAGCAGACAAACAGGCTAATCCGAGCGTCTGCTAGCTGCACAGAGTCGTCATTCAAGGTTAAGTACAATGCTATAGAAACTGTGTCTGTTCCCCGAACTAAACAAAAATGTAAAAACACTCAGAGAGTTTGTTTTAATAATCTTATTAATATAAATTTAAATCATACTGAACCTACAGCCAGCACCTTTGATCTAAAAATAGGACTGTTAAATGTTAGATCTCTTACGTATAAAGCACTTATGGGTAATAAAATCATTACTGATCAGGAGTTTAGTGTAATGTGTTTAACAGAAACATGGATAAAACCCAATGAGTATGTAG
>JBCNYG010000001.1:14688528-14703032 GCA_039654305.1 Porochilus rendahli
AGGCCACTCAGATACTTGTTCAGTCCCTTGTTATCTCAAGACTAGACTACTGCAACTCACTCCTGGCAGGTCTACCTCTGAGCGCAATTCGACCTCTGCAATGGATCCAGAATGCAGCTGCACGGCTTGTTTTCAACATATCAAAATTTTCCCACACCACTCGCCTGCTACTACCTCTCCATTGGCTTCCTGTAGCTGCTCGCATTAAATTTAAAACGTTAATGCTTCCTCACGAAGCCAAAAATGGACCCGCACCTCCTACCCCAAAGCACTTACACACCCTGCACTGCGCTGCATTCTCTAGACTGCTAGACTGGTCCCTTTTTCTACCAAGGGTCAAGGGAGAAACGCATCTAAACTATTCTCTGTTTTGGCTCCAAGGTGATGGAATGAACTTCCTCTGGATGTTTGAGCAGCTGAGTCACTGGGTATCTTCAAACGACAACTTTTTTCAGCAGTACTTAGGCTAGCAAAATATTTTTTTATACACACACACAAACACACACAAAAACACCTGCACACAACACCTATCCACTGAGTTCTTGACTGATGATATACTTAGTCTGTGTCCTGACAAACCAGTATAAGAATATATTCACTGATAGTGACTTTAAAGAACTTCTGTAAGTTGCTCCGGATAAGAGCGTCTGCTAAATGCTGTAAATGTAAAAATGTAAATGTAAACTTATGACTGTACACATATCAAATTTCATCGGATTTAATAATTAATTACTTATAAATAATAATGCAAATGAATAAATGCTTCAAGTCCATGTTTAAAACAGAGTTTTGTCCGCTATTGATTAATCCAAAGCTTATCAGCCTTTGCAGTTCCTTGCCTTTGGAGAGACTCCTGGTGAAGCGCAGAGAGACAGACTTTATGTCCTTGCGAGACTTAAAAGGCAAAGATCCACACACCAGCTCGAACAGCATCACACCCAAAGACCAAACGGTAGCTGGTTCTGCCTGGTACCGTCCCTTCCTGAACCACTCAGGTGGAGCATATGGAACTGTTCCTGTTAATGATAAATGCATGATATTTATAAAAAGAAGCAGAATACTCACCGCCACTCAGAACTCATGGTCTCATGTCAAATACCTAAGAAGGTCTTATAAGAGTGTCTGATGACATCTCCGCAACCGAAGTCAAACAGCTTGACTTTGAGCGTGTCTGTCTGAATCAGAATATTCCGTGGCTTGACATCGCGGTGCAGGATTCCGCAGCTCTTACAGTGCTTCAGCGCCTGAATCAACTGAAGCATCAAGTACCGAGCCACACTCTCGTCCAAGAAGCCGCCATGATTCCTGTAGAATTCGTCCAGGTCTTCACACGGCTCGGGCCGTTCCAGGATCATGATGTAGCACGTTGGCTCTTCGTACCACTCCAGAAGCTGCAGGATGTTCGAGCAGGAGGGTTTTGTCCTCGCAATGGTCATTAAAGCTACCTCAGTGGGCAGCAAACCATGTCCTGGCTGTAGTACGGGACAAAAAAAAAAAGAGAGTGAGTGCCACACGGTTTAACTCCAACTTGGGTTAATAAGCAAGGCAAGGTCTTCTGAGGAATTTCATTGTTACCAAGAGTACTAAGTTATTAATAAGATGTTCATTGATGTGTGATAAAGAAACTTACAGTCTTTAGCTCTTCACTTGCTTTCCCTTTGGAGACATACTTGATTGCGACCTGAGTAATATCAATGGAGTATGTGCAATTAATTGGATCCTTTACATAAAGTAACCAAATAGACTTTATTTTATATTTTATGCCATGGATCACTAGCCAGACCTAAACTACAGGGATTAGCAGTGTTTCCCCGGAAGCGGCATTAACATGTTTGGTGGGGTTGATCTCTTGCGGAGACGGTTGGACATCACATTCTAGTGACTCTGAAGATGAGGACGATGCCAAAGATGAGTGCGATGCTAATGTGACATGCTACACGGGTCAGTTATGTAGCCCAGCCAATCCAACGACTTCGCATCACTACCAGGCTGGAACAGCCAATCAGAAAGGCAACATGTCTCTAAGCATGCCTAGAGTAGTAACACTCGTACGCACTTTGAAATCAGGTAAGGACTGACGTTGCCCGAAGGAACCCCCGATATCCTATGTAAGAGGCATGATAAAGAACCAGTGCTGACTTTCGTAAAGAGTAGGCTGCATTGCTCGCAATGTGTTTCTGCCCTGTCCGGGTTGTACTCTACCCTTGCCCAGTCGGCCGAGATGGGTGTCAGCCTCCCGGTGACCCTAATTAGGATTAAGTGGTTCAGAAAATGAATAAATGACTGTCTGGTAGTGATCGACGTTATAAGCGTGGTCACAGAATAGAGTAAAAAGAGAAATGAAGCGATTTACCGGCAATCCATCTGCTTTCCGTATCCCAGCATACACAGAGCCAAATCCTCCTTTACCCAGCAGCTGTCCCACCTGATACATCTCCTCCAAGGATGCTGCAACAAATAAAGAAAAAATCCAATTATGAGTCTGTCAATCACAAATTTTGTCCCATAGTTTTTCATACACTCCACTCCCATAAACGTGTGTTCACCTGAATCAATCTGTGTTATGCTTGGTCTCTTCTGCTGAGGCTCATTTTCATCTCTCAGGTCGTTGTCCCTCTTTTGGCCGCGTCTTTGCGGAATGGAGTAGTTTGGCTCCTGATGCCTCTGATGCCGATCCCTGGACTCTGTACCCTGCTCCTGGGACAAGAACCCATCCCTTGCCTTCCAGCCCCTGTTGGCACGCTGTAGGGTGATTTTCAGGCAATGGTGAGTCTTTCGTGCCCCGGGAAACACAGAGCAAAATCCTCCCTTACCCTGCAGTTGCTCAACCGCATCCGCTCTTGTCAAATGTGCTGCAAAAAAAAATATTCATGTATGAGTATCTTATTCATACAATTACTCTTGTTGCTTTTCATACACACTCCGCTTCATAAACTTGTGTTTACCTGTATTACCCCGTGTTACACTCGGCCTCTTTTGCTGAGGATCGTTTTCATCTCTCAGATTTTTGGCCCTCTTTTTGCCACGTCTTTGTAACCTGGGCTGATTAGGCTCCTGACATGCTTGACACTGATCCCTGGCCTCGGCACCCTGCTCCTGGGTCGAGAACTTATCGTACGCCTGACAGCCCCTTTTGTCATGCTTTAGGGTGACTTTTAAATGATGGCGGGTCTTTTGTTTTCCAGCAAACGCAGGTCTAATCCCTTCTGTGGTCCACAGAGGAAAAAAAAAAAACAAACAAAAAAAAAAACCAATAAAATATCAGTGTCTTATTTACAGAACTAGTCCTATTGTTTCACCTCTGAGTTCTGTCTTACCTTCACAATCACATAAAGTGCGTTGGTTCGAAGGAGCCAAAGGTTTGATTTTCTGCTTTGGTCTCTGCAGCTGAGGTTCATTTTCAGCTGTCACAGTAGCCGACCTCCTCTGGATCCTACATTGTGACTTGGGCTGCTCTGTCTCCTGACACCCCTGAAGATGAGCTCTGGGGTCTACACCCCGCTCCTGGTACAAGGACATCGCCCTCACCCACCTGCCCCTGTTGTCACGATTTAGGGTGATTTTCAGGAGATCGTGAATGTTTTGTAATTGTTTGGCTGAATTTTCAAACGACGATGTAAAGAAGGTGCTGGAGAGCTGACTCAACGCTTCCAGTTCACTCAAGCCTGAGTGAGAGAATGTTTTGATATATTCGCTCCCTCTGATGTTTAAAGCTAGATAGAGAAAATTATGAGAATTGCTTCAACCTAAACATTTAATAATGCAGGAAAACACCAAAGTGTCTTTAAAAAAAAAGGCTCCACTGGCGGAAACTTCATGTCCCTCTGTCTCTCGCGATGATCGGCCAATGCGTCCATCACATGACCTACACACTGTGTGGCATCATGACCTGCTGATTGACCTACACACTCTGGGGCATCCCATACATAAAGTTTTATATACTGTTTCTGGTTCCAGTAATAAATACGTGTAAGAGTAAGGAAATAAGGGAATTCATTATTCACTCAAGATATTTCCGATTGGCGGAAAGCCATGAAATAATTCTTGGTATTGTATCATCGCCATGGGATAACTCAATTATTGCATCGTTGCCATGGCATAAGCTGAATGATTACTGCACAATTGGCACAGGTAACACAGCAAAGTCACTGTCTACTCTTAAAATATTTTTGAATGAATAAAACAATTATAGAATTTGCTCTCAGGGTGTTTTCAACATTGGGCCTCGGGTAATAACAGCCTCTCAAACAAATAAATCTCTATATCATACCTTGGGCCTCATTCACCAATATCCAACAGAACACGTGAGCGCGCAGACATACTGTATATGCCTATACATAATTATAATGTAGTGCTGATGTGCCAAAACTTTGTCTGAATCCTACGTTTAAGACACTCCATGTTTCTTATTTTTATGGAAGCTGCAAGCTGCTCTTCTGATTTCCCCTCAATATGCCTGCAAGTCTACAATTTAAAAAAAAAAATCATAATATTTATATAATATAGACTTTTTATGGCTCATATCGTAACGTATCATAAATGAATTTAATAATTTGACATGTGGAAAAAAGTTTCTCTAGATTAATTTCACTGATTTGTTCCACATCTGTACATGCTCAGTTATTAAGAACACCTGCAAACATCTGTCTCCTAATTAAGATCTAGGATCAACCAAAGCATGAAGTGGTCAGTGTGTAAATAAACCAGATACCTCAGTGCATCCATCCCAGTCTCCTCACTTTCATATAATATTAATAATAATAATCATCATCATATATATTATTATTAATAATAATAATAATAATAAAAGTTATCACGTTACCCAGTATAATAAAATATTCTTGTATGTCGGAATAGCGTGCAAGTGTTTTGTTATAATAAGCTTTTCACGTTGTTCCATGAGAGGGATTTGTTTTCCCCCCTCTATGGTAGTAGTGGGTTTTGTTCCTACTGCACTGGACCCTGACTCCTGAGGATGCTGCACTTTTGTCCCCTCCGAAAACCTACCAGCAGGGGGCGCCTTATTGTCGGGTTTCTTTTCCATCGTTGATTCCTTGTAATAAATACTGCACTGTTCTCATGATCTACTTTCACGCACGCGCACACACACACACATACACAACTAGAAGTCTCCACGCACTGATTAGGAACGAAACTTTGAGTCTGGATACAGAAAATTTCACAGAAGTGACGAAACTGTGACGTCTGTGACGTACAGTTTGTATTGGATGAACTGAAAGCTTTCTTCAGGTTCTTATTTAAAGCGGTGGTTTTATACAGTAGATAATAACGAACAGCAAGTAATTCAGCCTCTCCTAACACTCATTCGTAGCTAATAATAAAGTTTATCTGTGTGGGAGTGTTAGGAAAGACCTCAGTAAACAGTGAGTAATGTGAGATTAGATAGCTGGCTGATGTCAGCTGGTCGTTTTGGCTTCATGATGCTGAAACTCCTGTTTTGTGCTCAGTGTATTTTTCATTAACCTTCAGATCACAAGGCAGGCTGGAGTCCATCTTAGCAGACACTGGGTGAAGGCTGGGTATACCCTGAACAGCTCCCCTGTCCATCGTAGGGCTACCAAACGCACACCCTTTTACACACACCCTCACCTAGGTGCAATCTGGAACAGTCAGTTATCCTAACGTACGTGTCGTCGGACTGTAGGAGGAAACCGGAGTACCCGGAGGAAGAACACACAAGCGCGGGGGGAGAGAACATGCAAACTCATCACGGGGACGCCGGAGCCGAGCCCGGGACTTCTTGCTGTGATCACTGACATATTGATGAATACTAAACAAATATTAAATACCCATAAGAGCGATGTTGTGAGTTTAAACGTTTACTGCCACCCACCCACTAACTACAGAAATTCGTGTGGTACAAAACACAAGACACAGGTTGTAAACAATTTATATAATATGTATTTCCTGCTCCTGAAATTAGTATCCAACAATTACATGATAGATTACACTCAACTTTGAGCCCTTTTAAAGTCCTCAGTGACATGACAGACAGGTGACGGAAACAAGAGAAGAAAAACACTACTAGGTAAATAAAGAAACGTCTCCTGCCGTTCGCACTTGTTGCATCCACAACTATACACTTATGTGAGCAGCCAGGTGTCTCACATAATCATCACAAACGTTACGATGTGCTGGTTTTGGTGTCCGTATAAAGCCAGACAGGCGTCTCATCTCAGTCACCCTGACTTGTGGTACAGGATTGAACGATGGCGAGGATTCTCAGGCATGATCAGCTCGGCCTTTTTTTTGTAGTTTGGTGAAAACAGCACACTTGACTCCACTGCTGCTCGTGTGTGTGTGCGCTGAACCTCCACCTCGATCGGATCAGGAACACGCACGGTACCGGGAGCCGATCCAGACATGTTCAGGAGTCACAAAATACAGAAGAGCTTAGAACTCAAGATCACTGCCGAAACCTCCACAGTCATAATACAATCAAGTTTGACTGAGAAGCAATAATTCGACAGACATTTTACAGTAGTTCCTCAAGTCTGTGGTTATTCAAAAGTCAAATCACAACACAGATTCATTTCTAAATAAGAAAACGCTTCACGTTCGAGATTCATTTTCTCATTGCATATAAAGATAGAGATCTGGAAGAGTCGTATTCGCTAGATCCAAAACGATCTGATTTCCCTTTTCGATGTCAGTTCTGAAAAAGTGATTACAACAAGTCTTTACTCAGAGACAGAGTTCAAAAAAGAAATAACAAAACCAGATTAAGCTTGCATGTCCATGCTCTTAATTATATATTAGCACAGTTGGATCTTAACAGTCTTCCAATATTAGAAATGAAACATTACACCCAAAGTTCTAAGTATTAGTGCATTTAGTCATGTGTGATTCGAAATGTAGAACAAGGCAAGGTCACGTGGAGGTGATTTCCTCATGAATGCACGGCTTCTCGATTCCTGTTTGAGATATGGGTGTGTCCACACACGCCACTGAAGTGTAGTCCCACTCTGACAAAAGCACGGGGAGGAGGGCATTAACATCCGGAGGCTAACTCGGCTATGCAGTGCAGCCTCGAACACTGGACTAAAGTATGGAGCCTCCCGTTAAATACTCTCAGGGTAGCACTCAAAACAAAAACTATGAACTCATACATACGAACTCTAATAAAGAGTCTTTTGCCCCCATGTCCCCCCCAAAAATAGGTTTAGTATTACTATTTACATTTTACGCCTTTTTTATTTATTTATTTATTTTTGCTATACTGTGTTAATCCCTCAAGGGAAATTATTGCCTCTGCGTTTAACCCATTCGGAGTGAGCGCACACACGCTCGGAGCAGTGGGCCGTCACACACATTGGGGCTCACGGAGTCCAGTTGGGGTTTAGGTGCCTTGCTAAAGGACACTTCAGCCATAAAGGTGTAGGAAAGGAAAGGTGCAGCTCGCTCCCCGACCACCGTACAATTTTCCTGCTGGTTTGGGAATCGAACCGGTGATCTTTCGGTCCCGAAGCTGCTTCTCTAACTCATTAGGCTACGGCCGTCCCCCGGGAGTTTAATGAAGTCAGATAACCGGCACGGTGTGTAACTACCAATCTGGAGCCTGCAAGGTTGAATACATGAGAGATAATTGGCCAGGCTCTCATGGGCTCATTCGTACAGGAGGGGCGGATGTTAGGCCACCTTCAAATGCACGTGCGCAGCGATTCGTAAAGAAGTGGGTGGCAAAATATCATGTAGGCTGCTGGGGGGGGTTGTATGTGATCGGGACGCAAAACTCGACAGGTGGGAATTGGATAAATTTAGGGGAGACGGGGAGGTGTTCTCAGATCTCAAGTGAGATATTTCTAACAGCTAATGAGCCATATAATGGCTTTTATAGGTTTTAGCATTTCTCTAGATAAATATTTAAGAAGGCACCGTGGCATTAAAGCCCTTTGTCGGGTTATGTTATGTTTTAGGACGATTTGTATTACCACATTATATACATTTAAGAACTCCATATAATGCAAACACTTGATTTGTCATTAGCAAACAGTATTACGAAGAAACAATTAACGGGGAAATGTTACATTTAAATCTACGGATACAAAATATGCATCTTTCTTTATTTGTTCTGTTATCCCCACTCTAAAAAAAAAAAATAATAAAATAAAAATACAGGTCCTGGTAGGGGTATAGCCTGAAAAAATACCGCCAGCACCGATACAGCTGAGAGAACTCTTGCCTAAGGAGAAAGCAGTGTTGTAGAAGAGTCTATGATTCCCTGGTCAACAAAACAATTATTTGGAAAGAAATCAAAGAAAAAAAAATCAAATCAAATCAGCTGTACACAGAGTTTGGAATGACCAAATAAGCTTACGATCTCTACATATCCTTGTACTAGTATACGATCTCTACATATCCTTGTAGAAGTATGCCCTGAAGGGGAAAAAGAAAAAGTCACAGTATTGGGTCTTTTTACTCTCCTATTGGACTCTGAACATTCTGCAGGGGTGGGACGGGTTAGAATTTCTACACTAACCTGCATAGAATGTTTTTGTGTGGTTTGCTACTGCATTTTCTCGGTATACATAATATCCATGTATTCAGGGGTTTGTGCCGTTTCATTCATACTGGACTTTAATGGAGTCTTGGTTAATTTCATATCTTTTAAGGAAACCGAAAGGACTAAAGCATTGGGACCTGAACTGAAGAGAACTGTTCCTAACACGGCAAACCCGAAGGATCCCATCCCTCAGTCACTGCTATCGTCTTCATCCTCGTCCTCGGAGATGTTGGGGCGGCTGTATGAGTTCGAGCGGGGTGGAAGAGTTGCCCCTGAGGACAGCTGCTCATAGCAGAACTCACATACGCGCACAGGTTTCGACGACTGGCTCGGCAGCAGAAACTTTTTCTCGGAGCAAGGCCCGCACACGACGAAGCCACATTTTCTGCAGTGGTGGCGCCTGCTCACTGGCGTGAACTTCACCTTTTGACATCGCATGCACACTGACGCCTCGGAGTCGGGCACCCACACTGCGGCGTGTTCGCCTGTGGGCGATTTGCCGCTCTTCTCCAGCAGGTCCGACACACACTTGTTGATGTGGTTCATCCATTCAGACTTCTCGGTGGCTGTGGCTGCATACACGGCAAACGATTTGGTCGGCGTTTTGATGAGCCAGCCGTTACGCAGTTCGCCCTCGTCGGCCACCGTGTCGATGGTGACGCTCTCGAGTGGAATGATGTGCTGCTTGTTGTATTTTTTTTTCTGAATCACAATGTTACCGTACACCAAAATGTCATTGAAGAGGAAAAACTGACGGGCCTTGGGCTTTTTGCGGCACAATTTCGTCAGCACGCCTTCCCCGATGAGCACGCGCCCTGGGATGGCCAGCGGTTGGCCAGCTGTGCCAAAGCAGCCCTCCACAACTGCAATGCGCTTCGAGTTAGCCTCGCTATTTGCCAAGCGATCCACCATCTTTCAGCAACCTAGCAATCAAGAGAGAAAAGAGAGGACCAATGAGTTACACCACACGCATGAGAGTAAAGACTTCGTTCAACCGATCTGTACTTCTAGTGCATCTATTATGTGCATACGTGCCATAGTTCATGACCACGTGCATATTTCAAGTGGTGCTTATTCCTAATTAGGGTCGCGGGGAGGCTGGCGCCCATCTTAGCCGACTCTGGGCGAGGGCGGGGTACACCCTGGACGGCTCGCTGGGCCATCGCAGGGCCATCAGTCACATAACCATTTGCACTCACACTCACACCTAGGGGTGATTTGGAACAGCCAACTAGCCTGTATGCATGTTTTTGGACTGTGGGAGGAAACCAGAGTACCCGGAGGAAACCCATGCAAGCACAGGGAGAACATGCGAACTCCACACAGAAAAAAAGGCAATAAATTAATTTACGTTTTAAACATTTTATGCCCCGATCCCTCAAGGGGCACGCGCACAAGTGATGAGAGACAGGCGGATCGCTTTGATGATGAAATTGTCAATGACTCTGGTTGCATTTTTCTCCACTTAGGAATGTTTACACCAGACACTGTGAGCAGTATCTAGCTGGTTCTCTACAAGAGAAGGAAAAGTAGATATGATCTCATTTTAAATGAATGAATGACTGAATAAATTAATAAACCGCTTAGTATGAGGAATATTATAATCACACGGCAAGTACAGAACAGAGATTCGGTAGGAAACAACGTTAGCAAAACCATGCGCTCAGGTCAGCTAGCTAACCTACATAACTTACAGTTCAAATAGCGTAAAATGAACTTAAATCGATACAAAACTCACAGGAAATGCCAACGTGCGGCATGGTGGCATAGCGGTGAACACATCCACCTCACAGTAAGAAGGTCTTGAGTTCGAGTCCCGTCCTTAGGCATTTCTGAGTAGAGTTTGCGCGTTTTTCCGTGGCTTGCATGGGTTTCCTCTGCGTCCTCCGGTTTCCTCCTACAGTGCAAAGACAGGCACAGTAGGCTAATTGGCTGTTCGAAATTGCCCCTAGGTGTGAGTGTGGGTGTAATGGCGAGGTGTGTGTTTGCCTTACAGTAGTCTGGCGAGCTGTTCAGGTTGTACACGGCATCCCGTGCAGAGTGTATGTATTCCAAGGATCTACCACGACCCCAACCAGGATGTAAAGGGTTAATGTAAATGAAAGACGTAAGTGCAACTTGATGGTGCCGTGGGAAATGCTGCCATCTCACAGCTCCGGTGTCCCGAGTTTGATTCTGAGCTCAGGTTACCGTACGTGTAGAGTTTTGCATAATCTATCATTAGCATGTGAATTTCCTGTGGGGTTCGCCAGCTTCCTGTCACTTAATAAAACATACCTGTAGGAGGATTGGCAACTCTTAAGTTCCTGAAGTGTGAACGAGCATGTCTTGTAATGCCTTGTAATGAGTGTATTTACTGTGACCCTGGCCAGGATAAAGTGGTTATTGAAAGTGACGATGAAAGAGATTTATGTCCAGGTTGGAGGTGTATTGATGCAATGGGTAGCCTTGCCATCTCACAGCTCCAGGGTCTCCGGTTTGATCCTGAGCTTATGTGCAGTAAGTCACTGTCTGTCTAGAGCAAGGGCGGAGAACTTTACTTCGCCGGGAGCCACGTCACTAAATTTCTAGGTCATCGAGGGCTAAATAATCACCGGACATCTATTCAGAAAGGGCAACCGTTAAAATCCGCGTAGAAAAATTATAACTTTAGGCATCTGTTTGTTGGCGGGCTGGAACTGGCCGTCTGGTCACCTGCTGTCTGACGTTTTGCCTGTTCCGTGTCCAGGTAAGTTTCCTGTGGGTTCCTTGGCTGCCTTGCACAGTGCCGGCTTCTATAAAATGTCCATTAGTGTCATGAGTGTGAACGAGTCTCTGAAAGGATGTATGAGGTGCCCTGAAGGGGATTGGCATCCAAGCCGGACTCCTGCCTGCGTTCGGCCAATATTCCAGGGATGCACCCTGGACTCAACCCGGAAGGTTTACTGAAGACGAACAGGTTGTTACTGAAGATGAAGAGACGAAAACACTTCTGTCCAAGTTGATCCGAAGATGGTAACAACCCCAGGCCACTGGGAGGTTTAAATGGAAAAGAAAACAAATCAAACCCATCTTGAACTCCTTGACTGAAGCATTCCTAGGTGTATGCTCGCAGTAACTAATCAGATATGGAAAAAGATGTGGAAAAGCCATCTCAGTTTGCTCCCCAGACGTGAGACAGGAGGCTTTTTTAGCAAAGTAGGCCACAGAGAAGACTCTCCGCAGTAAATTTGACCTGCCTTCAGAGAGATAGGTCAAGCTCCACTTACTGAAACTGCATGGTTGGGGGCACATGAGATGAGATGTCGAGGTCACCGGGAGGATTCCCCACATGCTGAGATTTCTGTGTCTGATGGGGTGTCCAGATGTTTGGAAGCTTCCGCCACACACGCACTGATAGTAAGATCCTTTGGGAGATCAGAACATGATTCATGGCCCAGCTAACCTTGTACCAGTGATCTTTGGGAGCATCTTTGAAAGCTATCAAACTGTGTATGGTGCATTTCTTAAGAACACAGGAAATACTCACTCGCTCACTACCTCACCCGTTTGCCAAATCGCTTACACCTACTAGGGTTGCAGGAAAGCCGGAGCCGATCTCAGCCGACACCGAGTGAATACGAGGTACACCCTGAACAGCTCAACAGACCATCACAGGGCTGACACACACCTAGGGGCAATTTGGAATGTCCAGTTAGCCTAATGTGCATGTCTTTGGACTGTGGGAGGTCTGTCCATCCGGGTCAAACTCACACTTTAGCCAAATGCCCATCTTGACTCTAGGATGAAATGTTAGATGTTAGAGGTCATAGGTTAAAGGTCAAGGTCACTGCAGTCCCATGTGTGCTGTTCTTGTGAAGGTAATACCTAAAGAATTCCTTGAGAATGTTTTTTTTTTACTTTGCATAAAGAATAAACTGATTGGATTTTGGAGGTCAAAGGTCAAGGTCACTGCGTCCTCATATAGGACCTTATTCTGAATGCGATATATCAGAAAAATGCACTGACGGATTTCGTTCAAACTTGGCTCATATGTCCACCTTGACTCAAGGATGAATTACGTAAATACTAGAGGTCTTGGTTCAAAGGTCAAGGTCACTGCAGTCTCATGCGTGCCATTCTAATGAATGTGATACCTCAAGAAGGCTTTGAGTTTTTTTTTTACTTCGTACTTTAAGGTTATATTATGTTCCGCTATTTTTTTTGTAAGGCTCCACTATAAGGTTCCACTTCAGCGCAAGGATAAACTGATTCGATTTTAGAGGTCAAAGGTCAAGGTCACTATGGCTTAACGTGGGACATTTTTTTTCTGAGCACAGTATCTCAAGAACGCGTTAAAGCAACTTGTTAAATTTGGCACAAATGTCCACTTTGACTTTGACTTTGACCAGATTAGATATTGGAGGTCATAAGGTCAAAGGTCAAGTTCACTTCAACCCTGTGTGTGCCATTCTTGTGAACACAATATCTTGAGATTGCTTGTATTTATTTTATGCAACTATTTGTCCTCCATACACTTGACTAGCTCTGTGCTCCAGGTTTTAATAGAAAACATGCCTCTAAACAGTTACACAACTAACACACCTTCCTGTTAAACTATCACTGACTTCACACCAGCACTGCTTCTACACACAGCACTATCGCTGTCTGCTCTGTAAAGGCGTATTAATGATATTCTCACTAAAAAGCTCAAACCGAAGCTAGACTTTACCTCAATCCTGTAAAAAATAGGCCTGATAGGGAACTCACTGCAAAATGACCTCAGTGCTTTTGCTGTTCACAATTCAAGTGGATTCAGTTGGACACGTTAGCACTGATGAGCTCTCAGAACACTTGATGTTCACGTCACGTCTTCTTTAGAAAGCAGACCCTACGTAACACTGAATAATGGATAATGTTTTTCAAATTGGTTATAACAATTATAAATATAGCCATCAAGACCAAATTCCTGCAGACACAACTTGGTACTCTCCTCCTCCTCCTCCTCCTCCTCCTCCTTCTTCATCATCATCATCATCATCTTCTTTTTCTTCTATTATTACCGCCGCTTACATTATTAAATTTAATAGCGTAATTGCGAGCGCCGTATTGCTTCTATTAACCCGTATTATTCTGTCCTGTTGCAACCTCGCATTACTGACTTTGTTGTGGGACTGAACAGGCATAATTAGCCCATTTTCCCACTTGGTTTTTTTTTTTATCTGTGAGACGACAGAAAACTGCAGTTAACTGTGGGCGATAAAACGAGATGCCCCAAATGAGAACTGTTGAAACTGGTGTGTGTATGGTTCACTTTAAGGCCACGTTTGATGGGTCTGAGTTCATTAGTGGTTTTAAAAAGTGTCTTTCCTCTAGTGGAGTCCACATAGCATATTAAATTGGATAAAAATAAGTAATTCCAGTAAGTGTTTGAATGCATCTCATTGCTCATCTACATAACCACAAGATGGCTCTGTCGTCCACTCTTTTTTGAGCAGTATATAAATTGCTGGTGTCAAAGAAAAGGGCTCAGATTTATAGCCTCTAAGAGACTGCTATTTGCCCTAAGGGCTCTTTTTTGCAGACACAGATTATTATTACTCCAGGACTAAATTGCACTGTCAACTAGATTTCTGCAGTAAAAATCCACCATTAAATTTTCGTCAAGGATTTGTCTGTCTCTGAACAATAGGGGAGCTACATTACGTAAATTTATACACGGTATATAAAACGAGTGCTAAAAGGCTTTGGTATTTATTTGGTATCTACGTCAAAGCAGATTGGACAGAAACCTTTAGGTCATCTGCCGGGCTTTTATTTCTCTGACCGAATGAGTGGTGCTTCCGTTTAGGATCTAAACTTTAAGATCAACGGGACAAAACTTTCTCCTCCAGGGTTACCGAGTCACAGCTAGCCACTCTCTCCTTCTCTCTCTCTCTCTCTCTCTCTCTCACACACACACACACACACACACACACACACACAAACATAATTATCACTCATTTGGCAAACCGTTTCATCG
>JBCNYG010000001.1:14775457-14788323 GCA_039654305.1 Porochilus rendahli
GGAGTACCCGGAGGAAACCCACGCAAGCACGGGGAGAACATGCAAACTCCACACAGAAACACCCGAGCTGGGAATCGGACCCAGGACCTTCTTGCTGTGAGGCGGACGTGCTAACCACTACGCCACCGTGCCGCCCCAACAATAATCATATGCTTTTAAAGTGTCCATGGGCCACATGAAATGAGTTGGTGGGCCAGGTTTGGCTCACGGACCTTGAGTTTGACCACTTGTTTTACAACATAGGTTGCCAAAAGCCAAAAAAACAAAGCACTCTAAAAACATGCCGCTTCCAAAGGGCTACTGATAAAACACAAATGCCTGCTTTGCTTTCAGCTGATTAGTTAAAGTTTTGGATGATTAATTCATAAATCCTGTTCCTTGTTTGAGTGCACTGGCGTGATTGTTAAAGAGTATAAGTACTGATCTGTATTGTATGGGATCCTCCAGCTGAAGCTTGCTCCAGTGCCTGTGAGGATGAGTTGATTGAGGTCTGCTCTGAGAACATGGATGCTCCTGACTGCCCTCCACGCTGCTCCTCCTGCTCCTCTCTGGACTCGGCAGCAGACACTGACTCCGAGGACAGGGGATTCTTGCGCCTGGATGCAAAATGTGGCCTGGAGGAGAGCTGGTTCATCACACCGCCGCCCTGCTTCACAGCTGGCGGAAGGGGTCCGGTGCTTCTGGAGACCAGTCCTCTGGAGAACCTGCTCATTGAGCACCCCAGCATGTCTGTCTATGCTGTGCATAGCTCGCACCACCACAATCTGAAGGAAAAGTCCTGTGAAGCCAGCATCCTCAGGTAAGATTACGAGAAGACTTGATGTGATTTGGATTCGATTTTGAAGCTAGACATCAAGCTATGCGTAAGTATACACCCCTTGAACTTGTCCACATTTTAAAGTGTTGGCGTTGAAACGAAGTTCACTGGGAGTTTACTGTAGGTCATGAATCTAAAAAAAAAAACAACAAAAAAAACAACACCACTCCTGATACTGCATGAACGGCAGATAGAATAAATGTGGTTGTAGTGATAGTCATGCTTTCTCCTGCCCCAGACATAATTGATGTGTGATTTGGAAGAGTTGTCGCCATGACTAATTCGGGATTAAAATAGAGGAGAAATGTTTAATGCCGTGAATACTTATGCAAGATACTGCTGGCAGTTTTCCTTCAAAATGGCCCCGTTTCTCTCTCAACTCTAACAGTTACATAAATGATTACTGCTACATGACTGTGATGGTGTAAATAGTGTCCACCTGTTCACTGTGCAGGTCTGAAGTTCAGCACAGACCCAGTCACCCTACTGGCTGCTATGCAGCTGCTCTCACCACCACACGTGCCAGCTTCCTGGAGCAGGCCAAAAACGGACGCCTGGCTCAGAGGATTCGCGACAGTGTGCAGCGGCAACAGCTGTCCCGTAACGCTCTCCGCCGCCTGAACCTGCTCCGGGACGGGGGAGCCAGGCAGGCCAAAGCCACCGCAGGTCATGTTCACCAACCTGGACAGAGGCAGTACAACTACTGAGACCATTGCAACTGTGCTCCCCCAAATAACTCTCTCTCTCTTTCCAGCTCTATGTTAGGAATTCTTACATTAACTCAAAATGATCCTTTAGAATCAATAGCATAGGTCACTTTACACCAGTGCAGGTGCCCATCTGCTCGAGCGTATGTCCAAATCAGGTTCTCTTTAGCTCTGGATCTCCCGCCTGGAGCTGACACCATATTTGAAACGTGTCTCAAGTCAGAGTACTTACATACTAGTTCAGGTCGGTATGCACTTCCCATACAGAGCCTCAAGTAGAGTGAATGTCGCTTTTTGTCATCATTATTATATTTGCATGTTGTTTTTCAGTGGTCATGCAGGAATTGTATCATCCTGTGTCCACACGCTTCAGCTGTAATGACATTCATGGGCAAGCTTTGCTGCAATCATTTTTATTTAGCTTGTGTTTTCTGTTTCACAAAAAAAATTCCTTTTACTACAACATTTTAAGTCTAGTGTTACTTGTCACTAAAAGCCTTCAGTAGTAAATTTCCAAATATGTAAGATGTATTTAAAAAAAAAAAAACCATATAAAATATTTTTAAAAAGGAAAAGATGTATAATGTATAGTATATACCAGTTTGAGGTTGTGTTATCTGCAGTGTAAGGTGTGTATGTAGCTTTTGTATGGTAGCAGGCATTTTGTATGACATTGTAATGTGTAAAAACAGCTGAGTGTTTTATTGTCGGTTTGATTTGAATCCGCCATACATGTCTCAGGGTCACAACACAGTCACTTGTACTCTACTAAAATGCAGATTACTTGAGAAGTTGTTAATTGTGTATGTACATACTAAAGAACTTGTTCAATTTGTCATTGTGAAGATGAAATATTTGTAATTAATCACTTTTATCTGAACTGAATGAAATCGAAAGGCTCGCTTGTCCTCGGACTGTGAAAACAAAGTCTTTCTCCTGACTGTTAAAATTTGCATATGATGAGTAAAACTGTTCAACTTCTTCTGAAAATGTCTTTTCAGAAATGTTCTCTTTTTTTCTTCCTTACTGTAATAGACTTTTGCCTTTAATGCCTCATGTTTTATTAGTTACATAAAAATTGTATTTGCTGAGGTAAATACTTACACCTGATGTAGCGACAACCTTGATTTTTGTAGTGTTGTGTGTGTGTGTGTGTGTGTGTGTGTGTGTTCATTTATCTGTCTGAAATAACAGAGTAGTTTTGAGACATGGTAAATGTGTCATGTGTCAGTGAAGCAGACTGATACTTCCAAGTGCAGGCTTCGAACAGTCGGGGTGTTTCTGATCATGTTCACTGTATTTGAGTGAGCAAACAGAACAGCACACCTAAGATATTCTGTCCCTGGACCCAGGAATATGATGTGCGTTATTTTACTTTGTTTTATTTCACGTTATTTCTGCAGTTATAGGGATTTTAATAATGTGGCAGCTTTGTCCACTTTGCATATTTTTTCTGGAGGAGCAGCATTTCTTTCTTTTCTTTTTTTCCTCCAATTTATGTAATTTGTGATGTCAATAACAGGGATTTTATTTTGCCTTGAACTCTGTTAAGGATCTTGTGCCTTCCGGGTTCACAGTGTGACAATGCATTAGTAAAGAACTTGAATTCTGTCCAAAGGGACTATATCTCACTATGCACAGAGGTGTAAACTTGTCTGTGTGAGCCACTCACTATCCTTGTTTTTCCATAAAACAATGTCTCTATGTTTGTGTAGAAAATTAATAATGTTCCCTCGTTCACTAGGTGTCACAGACGGACAATACTTTTGATTTTCAGTTTACTGGAACAAAACTGAAAAAACTAAATAGCACTTTGCCAAACGAGTAGTTTTAAGTACCATACGTTTATTTTCCCTTTTCTTACATTGTGGATTCATATTTAAAATGTACACCATCTTTTATTTGTGTATAACTACTATTGTAAAGTCTCTTGTCAGTATAATTTATGCTCGTTGATTTTTTTTCAATAAATGCGTTTTGTTTTTAAATGAACGTGTGTTCCGCACTTTCACTTTCAGAAAGCTATGATAAATTTTAAAAACAGTTTGCACAGTTGGGTGATCATATGAGCCAATCACAACTAATTTGACATCTTTTTGAAAACATTCAAGGCCTCAGAGCAAGAAGGTCCTGGGTTTGAGTCCCGGCCTTGATCGTTTCTGTATGTAAGTGCTCTTCCTGTACTTGAATGAGTTTCCACTGGGGATTATTCTGATGCCCTTCTACAGTCCAAAGACATTCACATTAGACATGCACATTCCAAATTTCCCCTAGGTGGGGATGTGAGTGTAAATGGCTATGTGTGTGTTACTCGGCTATGGTCTATCGAGCTGTTCTGCAAACGGGTGAGTGAGATATGTAGCACAGGATGTAGTGGTTAGCACATCCACCTCACAGCAAGAAGGTCCTGGGTTTGAGTCCCAGGCTTGGCGAGGGTGTTTCTGTCTGCAATTTGCATGTTCTCCCAGTGCTTGCATGGGCATCCTCTGGGTACTCTGGTTTCCTCCCACAGTCCAAAGACATATACGTTATGCTAATTGGATGTTCCAAATTGCCCCTAGGTGTGAATATGAGTGTATGTGCTATGGTCTGGCGAGCTGTTCAAGCTGTAGCACGCCTTCGCCCAGATTGAGCTGAGATGGATGGGATTAAGCGGTTCAGCAAAGGAGTGAGATACACAGTACATGCTAACACTTCTCATGACTGCCTCATGATCTACATAATTCACCCCATAATTCCTAATAACCCATGTTTTATTCATCGTGAGAATATAAATATATAGAATAAATTAGATTCTTCATTTCTCATAAATAAATAATTAACAACGACGCGCAAATGCTCAGTTGCTGGCTGGTAGCACAGCTGACAACTTCCCTGTCTGGGTTTGTTTACATTTTCAAGCAGCACCACGTTGTTTCTGCGACAGTGCATCTGATTGGCCA
Source organism: Porochilus rendahli (assembly GCA_039654305.1). Classification (NCBI taxonomy): domain Eukaryota; kingdom Metazoa; phylum Chordata; class Actinopteri; order Siluriformes; family Plotosidae; genus Porochilus; species Porochilus rendahli. Next base: position 14,779,924 of record JBCNYG010000001.1, read on the forward strand.
GGGAGATCACAAGCCCCACCTCTTTACCGGTCTCATATCCGGAAGTATAGGTTGATGCTAAAAAATGTTGTTAAAAGTGGTGTAAATGTGATTTTCAGTAATGGAAGATCACTGGATAGCTGTACCGGGTGTTTGGGCGCCAGTTTTGTTTGACCGGGAAATAAGAAAAGCGCTCTTTTTAAAATAAAGTGTCTCTGAACACGGTCATTTTATGTGACCTACAAAACACACGCTCACGCTCGACTTCCCGGGAATCAACACATTAAAATGTTGTCAAACTGTTTAATATTCACCCCATTACCTCGTAATCCTGTCCGAGTTAAAGGATTGCTTTAAACACAAAACCGCCAAGGCAAAATATTTAAATATGGTAAGAGTCGAAACTGACCGGATCTCGCGCATGCGCAGTCGCGCCCTTTATAAAGCTTGGCGCCGGCGCCAGCTGATGCCTGTTCATTTATCCTGCAGCTGGTGAGTAGACGCTTCTCTTACACCAAAAATGTTAAATAGAGATTCGGGTCTTTTTTTTCGTAAGATGAATTTGGTCAGAAAGGCCCTTGAGAAACTGTAAATTGCGTGTGTGTGATGTTTAAGTATTATTTTCACTGTTGTTTAGTTAGCAAAGTTGTAGTAAGCTAAACCGAAGTGCACCAAACGGTTGCTAGGTAGAGCAATCGGCTCAATATTAACCATTTTATACTGGATTACTTTAGTCTGTGGTTGAGTATGAAAGGTAAATTGATATTTCGACTTGGACAGGGAGGGTTAAGTTTTAGTCCCACCGGTCCAAGCGGTAAAATGTCTCGGTCAATTGCTAGCTGCTTTGCTAATCTCTTGTCTCCTGTTCAGGATTAGAGGGGGAAAACGCGCATAATTAGGACGAATACAGTTTTGATTCGTGTAAAATTGAAGATATACGTGTCTAAAGGTTATATTTTGAGGTGTATCTGGTTTTTAAGGCTTTATTGTTGCTTTTGTCTTCGGTTTTGTTCGAGGCGGTTTATCCTCCCGCTTCTTAAATTGGCGGGGAGTCGACTTTCACAACCTCACCCTGGTAAAGAAAACTATCACTTTACACGGGTTTAACAACGTATTTACACGTTACATGTAAATAAATATCAGTGGAGAAACTGGTTGATGGTTTTGTGCTTAATTTAGGCTTTTTTTTGTATTTTTCCTTTATAAAGTTCCCAAAGATAGACTGGTTAAGGTAGTTGTGCTGGATAGTGCTCCTCCTCTAGCTAGCAACAGATTGGCCTGTTTGTGTTTTTAGCTGAACGTCTCTCTCTCTCTCTCTAAAATAATACAAAAATCAAGTCGATTAAAGATTTCAAGCTAACACTTTTTTGATTTTCAAGTAACTTATGGTGTCGTCTTTCTTTCAGGTGTCTTGAGTTGATTTGCTTTTGGAAAAATGTCAAAACGCAGGTGAGAATCCAGTCCTGAATGGACTTCCGAAAGTAAATACTAACAAAACAAACATGGGACCATAACTAAATTTAACGGTCTTGTATTTTTGCCCAGTTGCCGTAACACACTGCAAGAAAGAGATGCAAACACAGCAGGCCAGGATACATGTCCAAGGAAGAGGAAGGCTGAGGTAGGTGGCGATCTCGCACTGCTATCCCAGAGTGGATTATAATGATGGAGCGCCGCGTTGCAGTAAAAGTGAACATTGCCTTTAATTCTCTCTGTGTTTGCAGTGCAAAAGAAAAACACCGACAACCAAGACACAAAGTTATGAAATTCAGGTGAGTCACACTGAGCGTGCTTTCAGATGTCCTGTTGAGACACAGATAAATATAAAACCAGGTTTTATTTAATAATATTTACATTTTTATGATGTATACATGCACTGTGGCTTTTGCTAATCGGTGGTGTTAATTGTGCGTGAGTGATGACGCAGCAGCTGGTCAGCGTCACGGTTAGCCACACCCCTTTATCCCGCCTAGTCCCGCCAAATTGAGCTTTGTTCAGCTGGCCTGAGGGGCTTTTGTTCCCCACTTTATCCTTTCAGCTTGCTCTTTATACATGTATGCTTTTGGGATAAGGGTGGGTGTGTTTCTAATATGCAAATGTGTATTTGAAATGGAAGTGGGTGCCAAGACTTTCGAGACTGCCTCCTTTGTGGTGGTTATAATATGAAATGTGGTGTTGTAGAACCGGTGGGTGGAAGGAGATGTCAGCCCCTGCCTCCTTGTTGAGACGCCACACAAGGAACTTGAAGAAACTAATAACTTGACTGGTTTTAAACGTTTCCGCTTCAAGAATCTGTTCATCAAGCCTTCGCCGCTGCCTTGCCTCAGGTAGGAAGACCTACAGAATCAAAGACGTTACAATACGTAATTAGTTTCATGATTGTTTAAATATAACAGGCGTAGTTCTTATTAAATTAAAAATGTATAGACTTCACAGTGGAAATTGTCCCTAGGAAGCATTATAGAATTCTGCACATAGGTTTAACCCCGATATTCCCAAATTCTGAATTGTTCTACATGTTCTCCCTGTGTTTGTGTGGGTTTCCTCCGGGTACTCCGGTTCCCTCCCACAGTCTAAAGACATACACAGTAGGCTAATTGGCTGTCCCAAATCATCCCTCGGTGTGAGTGTGAGTGCGAATGGTTCTGCGATGGCCTGGCGAGCTGTCCAGGGTGTACCCCGACCTCGCCCAGAGTCAGCTGAGATGGGCGCCCCCCCGCGACCCTAATTAGGAATAAGCCTGTAGGAGTTACAGTAGGATTGAGTGATTCAGTAAATGAGTGAATTGTTCGTTGGTTTATATGCAAGTAGTGCTGTTAATAGTAATTAGTTTATTGACTTGTTTATTGAATTAGTTCTTGTGTATGTTTAATTATTAATTATTGAATTAGTTTAGTGACTTTCGCCGTCACTGAGCCTTAAATGCACAAGCGTCTCATTTCTTATGCATCTGTCCCTCACGCTCCCTCCTGTCTCTGCATGCATGTTTTTGACAGCTGGGCCAGTTCAGACGACGTGTGGATTAAGATGCTGAATAAAGAGCTGAAGTATGTCCACGATAAAACCTTCATGCAGCAGCACCCCAGCCTACAACCAAAAATGAGGGCCATTCTCCTTGACTGGCTTTTAGAGGTTTGTGATTAAATTGTTAATAGGGTTTTTAAAGCCAGTGTTACTTTGTGTAAAGGTGCCGTGCACAGTAAACAATCTCCAGTGCTCTTTTTGATCTGGGGTGATCATTTTGCCATCAAGTATTCCTTCTACCAACACCCAATGAGAAACTGATCTGCAAGAAGCATAGTCTGGGGTATTACCTGCAGTGCTTCTGCAGTATGTTCCTTAAAAAGTGTGTATGGGTATATAGCAAGAAGAAAAGAACAATAACAGTAACTATAAGTAAAATATATATTTAAAGGATACACAGTTAAGGTCAATATAAATATTAAGATACAAAAACATATAGAATAGAATAAAATATAAATATGAAATAAAATATAGGATACAAGAGATATATATATATAAGGATGGTGATAATTTGTAATAAAAAGTACAGAATGTTCAGTATTTCCACACTTGTTCCACTTTCATGAATTTTATTGGCAAATCCCTTTTTCTCCCAGCTGGGGGCGCCATTGTACAGCCAGTTCAGGCAGGGTAAAAAAAAATTGGGTGTTTTTTAATCATGATTTGTTTTCAGATATGATCGTCACTCGTACCAAGTATCTTTTGAACCGTAATATTTAATACACTATTTTTTGCTGTAATTATGATCGCTGCCTGTTGGTCTAGAGCCAAAGAAAATTTATTACATATTAAGGTCAACTTTGGAAAATTTTGTTGTTTGTCTTTTAAGTTCTTATTTTTTAGTGTATACATGTACTTTTTTGCATAATTTATATTTATGTACATATTTAACTTGGTGTTTCATAACTATTTTGCGATTCCATCCAGGAAATAGCTGTAATTTGTGTGCTATAACTTCAGATTTGTTCATCTGGTTGTCAAAGTGATATCAAATTTGGGTATATAAAGAAAATGAAAATGGGCCCTGGGTCTGCGGTGTATGGAACCCACAAGTGCAACTTATATTTTGGGTTTTCCTCTTTTGGTGTGTTTTCTAGGTGAGTGAGGTGTACACACTTCACCGTGAGACCTTTTACCTGGCTCAGGACTTCTTTGATCGCTTCATGCTGACTCAGGTAGCCATTGGGAAGAACCAGTTGCAGCTCATTGGCATTACGTCATTGTTCATCGCAGCTAAACTTGAGGTAAGACAGTTTAGACAGTCCCGGTTCCTCCAGGATTTTATTCAGATGCCCTCCCCAATTTTTCTCACCTAATATGCCTCCCTATCATGTTACCACCACTAACTAGGGCAAGAGCAGGTATGTGATTCCTCGTGATACGTGCTGAACTCGTATTTTCTAACTGCTGCGCATGCATCTTCAAGGGCAGTGTAACATTCGGCAGGAAAGCTCCATCCAGCTCTTGTATGCATGAGGTCTTAAATGCCTATAACTGGCTGGTGAGTTCTCGAAGTGACGGGTCGGTGAGCCGCTGCCACCCTCCACTCTAAGAGCTCAGCCTAAAAGCTCCCTCAGGCCCCCGGCCACAGATGGCTGCGTACGTCAACCTTTATTCGAATTCACGATGTCCAGATAGTTGGCGCTTTTTTATTTTTTTATATTTTTTTTTTTATTAATTTTTTTTTGTGATTTGTAGCAGTCTGTGAAGGCTAATATATTTGTATTTAAGTTTGTTTTTGTAATGAAATTTTGGTATTATATTAATATTACAAGAAAGCGTTGAGCAGGATTCTGCACCTTAATTTAAATTGTGAACAAAGTGACCCATAAGCTCAACTAGTTAATAATGAGCTTTTGTATATATTTGAAAAAACTTTACACTTTTTTTAATCTGTTTGAAATGCTTTGTGATTGCAGGAAATCTACCCTCCAAAGCTTCAGGAGTTTGCGTATGTAACAGACGGTGCGTGTGATGAAGACGAAATCCTTGAAATGGAGCTGATCGTGCTCAAGGCGTTAAATTGGCAGCTCTGTCCAGAAACTCCTATCTCTTGGTTAAAGCTTTACGCTCAAGTGGGCTCTCGGAAAGAAGGGCCAAATTTCCTTGTGCCTCAGTTTTCTCAGGAAACCTATATACAAATGACCCAGGTGTGTGTGGTGCTGTTGGCTTGCCGTTTTCTCTTTACAGTCGAACAATTCCCATGTTGTCTGTACTGATTTTTTTTATTTTTCTTTCTCTTTTTACAGTTACTGGATCTTTGTATACTGGATATTAACTCGTTAGATTACCAGTATGGCGTTTTGGCGGCGGCTGCATTTTGTCACTTTACCTCCATCGAAACTATGGAGAGAGTATCTGGTAAGAACCTGAAGAAATTATGAATTATTAAAAAGGAATGTTTGTAAATGGAATGAGGGTCGTAAGATGTTTATCATCAGAGTGCAGTGAAATCAGTAAGTTGTGTTATGATGGTAAATTGTGTTTATCTGGTTCTTGTGTTAGGTCTGTCATGGGACAGTATATCCAGCTGTGTGCGCTGGATGGCCCCCTTTGTGAGGACTGTGAATGAATATGGCTCGCCGAAACCGAAGGATTTCAAAAGGGTTGCAGCAGAGGACCGGCACAACATCCAAACTCACGTGGATTATCTGTCCATGCTGGTACGTATCCTCTTCTCTTTCAATGTCTTACCTTTCCCTTGAACCTCAAGTCTGAAGTTGTGAACATGGCTTCTGTGGGGGTTTTTTTTGTTAGAACGATGCTCATCAGAAACAGCAGGAGAGCCTGGACCGATTGTCCCCAGTGGCTGTAGGAGGCCTGCTGACTCCACCCAAAAGCACAGAAAAGCCCACAAATGTATGAAAGACTCAAACGGACGTTTCTGGTATGCACCACTTGCTAATCAACGGCATAAACGATACCTGTCCGTGTGTACAATTGATGTCTGGATCCACGTGCACTTGGATCGACACTTCCTCAGACTTGCTTAGAAGAGCGTTACAGGATAAGATGTGGTGCTGTGGTTTTCCAAAACGGTGGTCATGACCTCACAAGATGGAGTTTCAATGCTTAATATGTGCCTTGGATCAAAAACTCTTGACTAGAAGATTGTTTACATTTATTTAAGCCCTGTACAAGATTTTAGGGTTTTTATTTCACAAACTTACCCAGAGCAATGCAGTGTTGTATCCGAGATTGCTCATGTAGTAGGAATGTGGTTTATTTTTATTTTTTTGTAATTATAGGAGTGTGTGATGTAGTGAATGTTCCTGGACTAAACTACGTTATAGGATTTTTACTCGGTGCTGCTCTGAACGTCTGGTTAGTGTGGGTCTGAAGTGCAGCGTGGAGATGCTCGCTATACTCCAAGCTGATATGGACGAGTCGAGTAATTCTTCATTCTGCCTTGTTCTTTTGTCATTCTTGTTTTTTTTTTTTTTGGCAACATGTTCCTTAGACTTGCTATAATTTCACTCTGAAAGGAGTTTGAGTTTAAAATGGCAGATGTATTAGTATTTATGCTGCCACCTTTATTTTAAATGTATTGACTTGATGCTATGAATTTCATTTTATTGCCAAAGGCAAATATTTAATTCAGTGGGTGCTTATTTATGAAATATTGTAAGCTACAGTATTGTACTGAACCTTACTTTTGTAGCATAACTTGACTATATTTTTGCTCTCAGATCAGAGAGCCGATTACTGTGCCTGTAAAGAAGACAATGTAAAATTGTATATAAGAGAATATGTTTACATATGGTGATGTCGACATGATTTCCTATTGTAGTTGTTAAATACAAAATATTAAAGCATTGATTCACATTCCGGTTTGTAAATGAGAGCTTTGACTGTACTGTGTGTATTAAGTTCACTTGTTTTTAGAGGATTAAAATATTTCCATGCAAGTCTTTCAAATATGAACAAATTGATATTTAGTTTGTGCGCCTTTATGTTCGTTTATGTTATGAAAGTGTCATTAAACCAAGCGTTAGGGATGTGCCATACTGTTCTAAACTTGTATTTGGTGTTTTCTGATCACTTTGTCTGACTGCCATTTTATGTCGTGCTCATATTCAGTAAGCAAAATGGCTGCTCATTAACGTGGAGCAAGGCTTAAGGTAAAGCATGGTATTTATACCTGTTTGCTTCATTACATTTTCAATAATTTTACTAGAATACTCAAATCAACGTTGCAACAATATTGACTTTGTTGCTTAATTTGTTTCAGTTAAAAAAACCTCACTAGTTTGAACGTGAAGATAAAGAGAGATTTATTGTGAACTTGCATGAACAATTAAAATCAGTATAGCAGCAATTAGAAGAAAGTGCACAAAAAACTACTGAGGTATCTACTGAGCTCTTCTCTGAAGTTTGCCAGTGTAAACTGTATTTGGGGGGTGTTGGTTCCTATGACCCTCTCATTGATACCAGACAGTGATACCTGGAGGGGCGTGGTCGGGAGGAACGGCCTTTGTGACTTCTGTGTTTGTCACAGTTTGTCCATAACAAACACCATGATCCGCTGGCGGAGGAGGAAGTTGGACAGACCCGGCAGACCAAAACTTATTGTGAGGGTCTGTTTGAAACGTCTGGCTGAACCCTCTGTCAGGGAGGTCTTCAACTCCAACCTCCAGGAGGTCTTCTCCCAGATTCCGAGGGAAGCTGGAGACATTGAGTTCGAGTGGACCATGTTCTATGCCTCCATTGTCAACGTGGCGGCCTGATGTTGTGGACACAAGGTCTCTGGTGCCTGTCGTGGCAGCAACCCCCGAACCAGGCCATGTTGGCCGGTGGGGCTCCTGAAGCCGTTGACGGGTACCAGCAGGCCAAGCGAGCCACAGCACGGGCTGTCCGGGAGGCGAAAACTTGGGTCTGGGAGGAGTTCGGTGAGGCCATGGAGGAGGACTATCGGTTGGCCTCGAAGAAATTATGGCAAACTGTCCGGTGCCTCAGAAGGGGGAAGCAGTACTCTGCCAACACTGTTTAGAGTTCAGGTGGGAGGCTGTTGACCTCAACTGGGAATATTGTCGGACGGTGGAAGGAATACTTCAAGGATCTCCTCAATCCCACTGACATGCCTTACACTGAGGAAGCGGAGGCTGGGGACTCAGAGGTGGAATCTTACATCACCCGAGCCGATGTCACTGAGGTAGCCCATAAGCTCCTCGGTGGCGAGGCATCGGGGGGTATGAGATCCGCCCTGAGTACTTCAAGTCTCTGGATGTTGTGGGGCTGTCCTGGCTGACACGCCTCTGCAACGTTGCATGGAGGTTGGGTACAGTGCCTCTGGAGTGGCAAACCGGGGTGGTGGTCCCTTTCTTCAAAAAGGGGGACCAGAGAGTGTGTTCCAATTATAGAGGGATCACACTTCTCAGCCTCCCGGGGAAAGTCTAC
>JBCNYG010000001.1:15342980-15353226 GCA_039654305.1 Porochilus rendahli
AAATATGAATAATAAACAAGGGCACAACATATAGAATGGTGTGTATAAATACTGATAGAGACCATTCCTTCATCAATCACACCACACACACCACACACACCATACACACTATACACACACCATACACACTGTACACGCTATACGCACCACACACACCATACACACTGAACACGCTATACACACTGAACACACTAAACACACTATACACACCACACACACCATACACACTGAACTCATCATACACACCATACACACTCAACACACAATACACACTGAACATGGATATAATGATAAACAAGTGCACTGATCCCTGTGTAGAGCCACTATGTAGTGAGTATAATTATGAATTATTGATTCCTATATTACCAGGGCAGTGCACTATATATCGAGTAATGATCAAACTGGGGCTCAACACTATATACCCTGCATTACATAATGCATGAGATAATCCTCACTGCAGCCTCTGTAGTGCACACTGTATGTCTAAAACAAAGCATTCAGGGCTTCCTCTGACATGAACTTCAGTGCACTACTGGGACAAAAAGTGCAGTAACAGCAGCTGTGTTCGGTTACAGTTCACTCCGGATTAATCAGAGGTTCCTTCTGAATTCAGAAAAGTGAAGTGGAAGGAAAGAGAACAGACATGGATTTAAAAACCGCTCAAGTCTCAACATCACTACAAGCTGCTCTCACTGAGGAGGAGTGCGCTACGCCATCACCACACGACTCGGAAGGGAGGCGGGGCAAGGGGACGCACGTCATCAGCGACCGCCGCAGAGCTGAGCGATGACGTCAGTGTGGAAGTGTTTTAGCGGTGGGAACATAAGGAAGGTAAACAACTTGACAAACATTATCAGTGTGTGGTTGGTTTTATTCAGTAATGTCGGTACGTGAACTCTGACGCCAGTAAAAATTAGAGATAACAACCGGAAGAAGAAATACGGAGTAAATCTAACCGGAAATGGAAACTATCCGTGTTTCATACTAAACAAGAACCATCCTGATTTTAGCCTCTTAAAATTCTTTACTCTCAGCGACTTTAACATCAACTTATCCATCAGCAAGAGTTACAGAGGCAACCTGAGATTAAATACAAGGTTCTAGCAGATTATTATTATTATTATTATTATTATTATTATTATTATTATTACACAGAAATATTCTGATTAAACTGTAAACACCGAAGGATTTGAGCCCACAGTGAGGTCATAGTGAGGGATGTGGAGATGATTTCATTTGTATACTTTTCTTATAGTTTACTGATATTTGTTATACTCGTAAACTCTTCAACTTACTGATGACTCTTTTTCTCTGTGCTTCCATCTTTGTGTGTGTGTGTGTGTGGTCAGTAGTGCTGATCAGGTGTGAGCTCGATGAGTCATGGCTGCTTTCAGACAGGAAGATGTGGAGAAGTTCTACGAGATGGGGGAGGAGCTGGGCAGGTAAGATCCCTTCCCCTTTACTCTGCTGTTTTCCCAATTTATTTGACAGATTGTTATGTTCTTATGAACACCACACTGTCGCACTGCAAATGAGACTCAACACCTTAACATCACTTCTCCCCTACTACACACCCCTGAATTCACTGCACAGGAAACATACACACCATCAAACGTACACTGAGGGCGTGTCCCACACCCCCCGAATTCACTATGCAGTTAACATATACACCCAGGATTAACGGTGATTAGACAGAGAAGTGTTTATATCCATCTAACCGAAGCCCTAGTGTCTGCTGTGCAGTTAGAGTGAATATATCAGTATGTAAAGAATATAAATTCAAAAGGCATTTTAAGAAACCCCACACTTACACTGATACGATTGTCTCACTGGTGCTGATGCTGTACAAGAACATTGTGGTGCTTGTGCTTTGGTTCACACATGAACAACATTAAAACTCATAATCACTCATCTTTCACTCTGCACACACATGCACCACTGTCTGCGTGTTGCTCCGACATCGTATACACCAGACTTCACTCTCTTACCAAATTAGAACATCTCATTTATCTCATTGGGGTTCAATATTGGAGACTAAATCAGTTCAGTAACAGTTCTGTTCATCACATCAGTAACAAAGATTAATTTATGAACATTCATTCATTCATTTTCCGAGCCGCTTATGCCTAATTGGGGTCGCGGAGAGGCTGGTGCCCATCTCAGCCGACTCTGGGCGAGGGCGGGGTACACCCTGGACAGCTCGCCAGGCCATCGCAGGTATTTGCATTATTAATTATTAATATTACTTAAATATGACAAAAAAAACATTACTTGAAGTTTTTCAAGAGTTAGCTTGTTGAGTAGCATCCTTACTCAACACATACCTCCTTCCTGTGGAAATAATTGGTGCAGCATCTTTGGTTGTAATGCTTGTTGTGATGTATTCAAACTGTGGCATCTCCATCTGCTTCAGACAAAGAACAATGATGTTTCAACATTTCTTGCTCACCAACAGAAAATGAACTGAGCGACATTAGCACTCTGACTGAAAGGCAAAAAAGAGATAATATGAGATTTGGGCTAATAATTATTTCTGAAAAATATTTCTGAAAGATATTTCTATTGATATAATTTATTTTATATAAACTTCACTCTCGATAGAGAGTCCGGGAAGCCCAAAAGTCTGGCAATCTCTAATGTCTGGGGTCCCTACCTTTTCCCGGACATTTATCATAATCGGTTTGGCAATCGCCATCGCCATTATTCAGCAGCAGTGCCCGACTTTTACAACACTTAGCCGACACTCAATACACAATATTGTGTTTCCTCAAACTTAAGAAGCGAATCAGCACATTTTTATCCCGTTCATTTTAAATGTGGGTTCCGGCTCGTCGTCACTGTCCTCACGTTCACTTTCACGTAGCTTTTCCTTCACGGATGCCACTATCTGTTCATCGGACATTATTTCGTGCCCCTCTGCTGCTTCATTTTCATCCATTCACTCGGAGTGGAATGAGCCGGACAAGAGGGAAGTTGGGAAATCATGACCGACCCGGACTTCCATCATTGATTCCCGAACTTGTCCGAGCATTTTTCCGGCAATACCAAATAATGTCCGGCGCCGGATTTTGTATGTGTATGTATATTTATTTGTATAGTGTATGCATATTTATAAACATTCATAACAATAAGTCATACTAAGACTTAAGACATTTCTTCCAAACTTTACATAAATCTTCAGAGGTATCACGACTCCCCAATGAAGAACCATAAAACAAACAACAATGCTGGTAATATAGCCTGTAGATTTATTTTATATCAGGATACACATGACCAAAGATCACATTGTTATTTCTATGGGAACTTGGAATGCTGAACCACATGCAGGTAAAGAATTAAGCATAACAGCAAGAGTTAGGGTGGTGATGATTACATCATCACATAGAGGACCAATCAGAACGCCACCAGTTTTCAAATGTCCATCGTTTCAAGGCCTTTGCTTCTAATGTTTGTCATAATATAGACTACTGTCCATTTACAAGTCATTGTGGTCCATATTAAAGCTCTCTGTACATACTATACTAACATTTTACACAGGACCTATGAAACAGATTACCATAAAGAACTCGGGACGGAATATTAACAATAAAGCCATTAATAATATTAATATACCCTTTAAAATGACAGATTTGACATATCACCTGACAAAATCTCATGAGATGAAAATGATACTTAACTAAGATTAATTTATGAAAACAAATTTGTATTTTTAATTTGAAGTTGATGAGCATGTGTTCTTGTTCTGCTTAATGCAAACCAACAAGAATTCAATGTCCATCACCTCAATATGTTTTTATAGACTGGCATTTATTATAAGATTATAATAAAGATATAAGATTACATATTATAAGAGCAAGTTTTACTTTCTGGAAGGTAACATTTACTTGGTCATATGTTTGCACAAGTTTGGGATCCTCTAACACACAGATGGCAGACTCAAGGCCTGCATGACACATGCGGCCCGCTATCTCATTTTATGTTCCTTGCAAGAGCTTTCCAAAAATATGATTATCATACACTATTTGGATCGACCATTACCGTGAACCGTAATTCATCATCTGTCCACGAGGTAGCAGCAGCAGCCAATTTCAAGTAAATAGCTAGTCATTCATGACTCAAGAACGTTTGCATTCTAGCTTGTCGCTGTTAAGCTAACCTAAGTTAACCTAAGTTAATAATTTTTCAATGCAAATATTATGGTTGCCCTTTTAGAATAGATGTTCAGTGACCATTCAGCCCTCAGTCAACTATAAATGTAGTGATGTGGCCCTCAGTGGAATGGAGTTTGACACTCCTGCTCTAACACTAACATGTACGTCAATTCAATTAAATACAAATAATTAGCTAATGGGTCTGGAGCAGTTATTATTGTCAAAGATTATGACAGTTAGGTTCCTAAGTGTTTGTTAAAGGATACAAAACAGGATGGTGTGAAAGATGGTGTCAATACAAAAAGTCTTTTATTAAACTTAATTTTGCCGTAAGTGTATTTATATTGATAAAAGAATGACATACCTTACTTGTGTATTGACTGCTACAAAGTGCAGACACTGTGTCAAACCCAAGCCAAATCCGTCCTGCCGACTCATTTTATGTGGCCAGCAAAAGCTTTCAAAGAGTATGATTATCGTGCATTCTTTGCATCAAACGTTACCATGGTATGTAATTCTTCATCCTTCCCATAGGTGGCAGCAGCCTCTGTCATGTAAACAGCTAGTCATTCATGACTCAAGACCGATAGTTTGATAGCTCGTCGCCGCTAAACGTCGTCAGAACGTGACAGTGACGAGTGAATAAACGAACAGATGTTTAGTGATTACTCGGGTCCACATCACCTTTAAATTTAGCGATGTGGCCCTCAGTGAAAATGAGTTTGACACCCCTGCACTTAATAAACTTCCACAATGAACGTCCTTCTATATAGTTTGTATTTAAACCCTATTATAGAGTTATGGTAATGTAGTTACGTATAGGTTTTCTTTGTAACATCACAGTTTTCTTTGTTGCATTTTAATTCATTTATAATTATTCTTTGATTACATGTTATCAAATAAATTACATGTCATCCTTATAATCTTTTAGGCCGTTCTTTATGTCCTAATGACATAAATGTTTTTTCCAGGTACATGATGCATGCAGCTTGTCAATTTGCTGTGTATTCTGAGGGACTGCTGAAGCGGGCAGGATGCCTCCGTCCTTGGTTTGTCCAGGCCACTGCTGTCATCAGGTCTGGCATTCGGAACGTGTTTAGCGAAAGTGGAGTGTGGGACAGAGATTACAGGGCAGACACCAGACGAAGGGTGGAGACATGGTGGCATCCACGCATCCAGGAGCGATGGGAAAAGGACATGAAGGAGCAGGTCAGTCAGTGAATCGCATTAACTCCGTAGTCGTCGTTGTTAAAGGTGAAGGTATTTCAAAAATAAAATAATCAGTTAAAAAAAGCTTATTATTAGAATTGAAAGATTACTTCCGTAATTTGTCCTGCTTGCTCACAGAGTTGTGCTGTACAACATTGCACACTTGCGCGCACACACACGCACAGACACACACTCTGTCACAGTCCTGTTGTGTGAATTTGCACTTCATGTGTCGGAAGAGTGCGCACGCATGACACTCTTACAGCCTGAGTAGTCTATTCTAACTCTTGTGTCAAAAATCATTAGCCAATCAGAGTGGGTTGCACATTTTCACCAAGAAGAAGTGGAGAGTGTGTTTGACTCCTACTGGAATCTGCTGCTGCTATGTTGGGTTATTAAAGAGTACCAGTATTGGTCAGCCTCACAGCATAATTTGTGCGTACGTAATATGTTTAAGCAATACTGACGCTTATTTTAATATTAATGACCATAGAAGACAGTGGTTGAAGACGGGGTTGTGAAGACAGTGAGATGTCGGATTCTAGTGACTCAGAGGATGAAAATGCTGCCAGAGATAAACATGACTGTAAATCTAAAATGGCTAATTCAGCTAAAGTCTTGAAAACATGACTTTGCTGTCATCAGTTGGTTTAGGAACACACAAGAAATGTTTTCCATGATCTCTTCCATGATATATATCATTATAATAATGATTTATTAAAGAAAATATTGTTTTTAATTAATTTCTGCCTATTTGTTTTGTCTATTTGTGTACAGCACTTTGTTTTTTATCTGCGGTTATTTTTAAAGTGCTTTATAAATAAAGACGATTGATTGATTGATTGATTGATCTCTGCACTTGTTTATTGTGCACCTCAGCACTGGCTGATAATGTGTTATGCTACATGGGTCAGTGACGAAGCCCAGCCGATACAACGAGTTCATGTCGCTACCAGGCTGGAACGGCTAGTCAGAAAGGCAACTTGTGTGTGTGTGTGTGTGTGTGTGTGTGTGTGTGTGTGTGTGTGTGTGTGTGTGTGTGAGTGAGTGTGTGGGTGAATGTGTGAGTTAGGGTGAGTGTGTGCTAGAGGGTGAGTGAGCGTAGGAGTGGGTGAATGTGTGAGTAAGTGAACGAGTGTGTGTGAGTGCACTTTGCACATTTAAAGCTGTGTCTGTACAGGAAGTGATGAGTGACAAGCGACCATGCACAGTCAGTGAAAGTCAGCGAAATGAGGGATGAAAGGCTAAATTTTCTGAAGCAGTGAAAAGTGCAAGTTCGGAGTTCAGCTGAGCAGAACTTTAATGTGACGGGATTTGATCGATAACCAATCAGAGCTTAAATATACCGTTGCTTTACAAATGCTGCGAAACCTTAGATCCCCAACTGATTGTTCGTAGGACAAGAATGAACACGAGTTGAATAATTCCACCTTCGTCAACATGGAGCACAGCTTATAGTTGCTGTGTGCTCTATGACTGCAAAAATGCATAGAGGATTCCAAGACAACCAGAGCTGGCCATGGGGGAAATTTTCTTGTGTTGCAAGGCGAGTCGCATGTCACTCAAATTGCTTGTGTGAAAAAAAAATTAAAAAATTTACCAAGAGTACTTTCACTGTAAATATTACAGACCCCTTCAGCAAAGGTATACATTGGACTCAAAGTATTCAGACCCTTGAGCTTTGTGCTTTTTGTTCTGTTATAGGTTTAATTTAAAATGGATTAAATTTGCTGTATACACGACGATCAATACGCATATCAGGGAGTTGACCTCCGCACTCGTTACTCTAACAGAGCTTCAGAAGTCCTCAGCTAAGATGGGAGAACCTGCCAGTAGAATAACTATCTCAAGCAATCAATCAGGCAATCAATCACAGAGTGGCTAGACAGAAGCTATTTCTGCATTACGTGTGTATGGCCGACGAGGAGGAGGATCAGCTGTTCTGAGCAAACAAAAAAATGGAACTTTTGAATATGACTTAATATGAAAAGAAGATATCAGGCAGAACCATTATTAAAATTATATTATAATAACCGTTTTCTGCTTATTAACTAGCAAATACTGTATGTCCATATGGTGAAGCTTGATGCGGAGGTAATTCTCGGTGGTACTGACGAGAAGACTGGTCAGAGTTGAGGGAAGAATGGATGTAGAAACATGAAGAAGTCCTTGAAAGAAATTTGCTCCAGAGTGCACACAACATAATTAATTATTAATTGAGCTATTTGGTGTGACTGAATTAGGAATAATGGGAGAAACAGTTTAGATCCAGGTGTGCTATATATACTCAGTATATATTTTTTCTAAATATGGTATACCGTAATGGTGTTCTCTTTGTGTAATGCCTGCACTATACTTTAAAAAATATATAATTTGAGATTCTTTCAAGGACAAGACCGCAAAACTTTTGGAATGCATGTGCATTCACGCAACTCTGAGTAAAGTATTCTCTCTTATAGCCAAGAAAAGCACTACATCTTATGGTTGTTCTAATAATATTCCATTAGTGCATGAAAGCCTGGTTTATAGGATTAGATCTCGAAAACATAATAGACACGAGAGGCAAAAATCACATCTATGGAATGCGATATTCTCTCTTATCTACACTGCTTCCGTTCTGCACTTCTAATGGGAAATGGGCATATGTAGAAATTGTGTAGTATGTGTCTGGAGGTCGTAATGTGTAAGTGTTTGAGAAAAGTTCAGTACTGTAGAATATCCAGCAGAAGGTATAACATTTTCGTTTAAAAATATCGCATGAGAAAAACAGCGTATTTGTGTTTTTTCTGGATCTACATGCTGGTATAATGAGTGTCATTACCGTAAACACACTTTGCTCTGCAATTACAGGCTGTGTAATCAGAACACTGTTGTAGATTATGATTTTAATGGATTTTGAATCCGATGAGCGCTTATTTTACACGCAACTTGGGCAGGTCACATATGCATCCTATATGGAATATATTGGTGAAAATTAAAGCATATGTACGGGTTATATATAATCCGTTTTATGTGATGGATGTGTATGGAAATGGCCTTGATAAGTGAGGATGTAGAAAGTAAACAGGTTTGTCGGATGTGCTTTCATAAGCTTTACCTGTACAAGAGCAACTGAAAAGGATTAGTGCCATGGACAGTGAATCTACTTGAATATTCTTCCTCGATGATGTAATCCCTTTCCATGTATTCATTTAATTCTTCATTCATTTTTAATACTTCACTCATCTTTCAAGAAAGGTCCAAACCCTGAGTCATCTCAGAATCTGTAAAAGATGAATAGATTTTCTGTCGTCTCAGTCTGTAATTAATGTTTATCGGCACAACATTTTCTAAAAATTCTTTTCGGCTTAAAGCCTTGTGCAGATCCGTAAGAGTCTCTTTGGTGCTCAGATCTACCCGAAGCTTTATGTGCGGTTTCATTTCATTTGATATCGAGTGCAGCATGCTTTTCTCCGTTCATGTGGAGGAGAAATTGATCTAACGTGCGATGCTTTGCCACAAAATACTGAACCAGTATCCTTAAAGTGGGTTACGAACCACTATCAAATGGTTGCGTCACGTTTTCAGCCCACGTTTAATCCTAAATTGAAGTGTGTTCCCCTTGCCACGTGTAGGGTTTAGCTTGGATTTCCGTGCGAATCTTTCAGAACTGTTGTGCTGGAGCAGTTTTACTGTCGTTTTAGCAGCCGTTGAATAATTCAGGCATCTCATGACCTGAGCTGATTAATGCTTCCTGAACCAGCAGTCTTCTTCATGCCTTTATGAATCATTAAATGTTCTTAAAGTGTGCATGTGTGTGCCTGCATGTGTGTATACAAGTGTGTGTGCGCTCAGTGATGTCTATGACAAATAATATGAGCAAGATAACACCGTTTTGCAGAGTTGCATTATATAAACATTTAAATTTTTGATGACAGGTTTTCATATAACTGATTTTATTTAATAAGCCATAAATAAACTGAAAGTAAGACTCGGGACATGTGACCTGGTTTCATGTCTGATGGTGAAAACAGCTTATTAGCTCCCACCCATAAAGACACACTGGCTCACTACTATCAGTGCTAGGATGAGTTTGTGTGTGAGTGACCTTGACCGACCTACTTTTCAAGGTCACAAAGGCAAAACTGTATCTTAGGTTTCCGGACATTGACTTGCTGCATACTGAAGCTGGGGCTTTCAAACTTGCAATTATTGTTCTATTAGCGTACTAGCATATTATTAAACGGTCCTTTCAGAGTGTCTGGACCCCTGTTTTTGATTCAAAATGCATTTGTTTGCTTTTTCTTCCTTTTTTACAATTTCTAAAGAAAAACTCCATGGCTGGCTTTGACTTATTTTATACTCTATTCTAAAAAGTACTCAGTCAGTTTTTTTTGCTTATGCTTTTCTGTTGGATATAATATTACACATTTGCCAAAGCATCATATGGCTGCAACCAGCATTGTATACATGATTTAAATTTGCATGCCCGAATATTGAAAACATGTTTAGGTTTCCCCCCTTTTGTTCTTCAGTGCACCAAGAAGAAGTTTTATGTCCTCTCGATGTTTCCCTATCCATCTGGGCGTCTGCACATGGGCCATGTGAGGGTCTACACCATCAGTGACACCATTGCTCACTTCCAACGCATGAGAGGTCATCAGGTAGTTATTTTTTACATTTCTACATATCCTAATTCATTATTTGTACTCACACAGCTAAGATTTGCTTTTTTCCTAACATGGACTCCTGCCTACTTCTTGAGTAGTATTGATGGCCCATCTTTTGGACTCCAAGGAATGGAGGCCTGTTCCTTGCAATGAAATTCTATGAAATACATTTTATGCAATTTTTTCCCTCCAAGTTCAGCAATTACTGCTGCCATTCCGACACCCCCCCCCATATAT
>JBCNYG010000001.1:15358084-15368595 GCA_039654305.1 Porochilus rendahli
AACAGACCATGTTAATGTCTCTGACTGTATATAAACTGTGGTAAAGAATATTCTCAATAAATCCCCTGATGAGTGGGAAACCATGAAACAGGTCTGTAGGGATCAAATTGTAGTATTTTTTCCTTATACCATATATATAGCTCTACTTTACTGTATCGAGCACTGTCTTATGGAAAATTGGATTTCATGTATATATATATATATATATATATATATATATATATATATAATAGCTCTGTTGGTTACCAGCTAGCTAACCGAATCTCTACAAAAAGCAACAAAATATGGAATTAAAGTATTTTTTAATGCAAATTAGTTGCTGTTTTTTTTTTAACAATTTAAAGGCCTTCACCTTACCAGCTTGCTTTGTGCTAACAAAACGCAATTTACTAGACTACAAGTCTTCAACTAATCAGCTAGCTCCATGCTAACTATCTCACCAAAGACTATATATAGTATAATTTTTTTTTTCCACCAGATGCTTACCAAATTTTACGGAACTACTGAACTGCAGGCTGCAGCTCCTTGCAAACCAGCTAGTTCTCCTGTAAGGTGGTTTATGGTACGACTGTGCATATGCATGTGTTGGAAGCAGAAGAAACGGGCAAGAGTCCGGATCTGACTGACTTTGACAAGTGAGAACTTATGGTGGCAGTATTACTGGATTGAAGTATCTTTTAAATGCCAGATCTTGTGGGATGTCATTAGTATGTAGGGGCTCATACCTGCCACGAATGGCTCAAGGAAGGACAAGAAATGAACCTACAACAGGGTTATGGGTGCCCAAGGCTTATTGATCCGAGTGGGGAGTGGCTAACGCATTTACTTCAAACCCACAACATAGCTAATCTAGGATGAAAATAAATGTTGGCAATGATAGAAAAGGTTCACAGTAGTCAGAGTGCCAATACGGACCCCTCGTCCAATAGGAAAATTGCCTACAATGAACATATGACCACCCATAATTGCAGCAGAAGGAATGGACAAAGTGATCCAATAAACCACTTTTTCTATGACTTAACTTGATGGTCAGATGGATGTCCATTTCTTACCTGGATAAAAGAAAGCACCATGAAAGAACGCCCAGTGAGGGGGAAAAAATAAGCCAATAAGAGGCAGTATGATGTTTTGTTCTATATTCTGCTAGGAACTTTTGGGTCCTAAAATTCATGTGGATGTTTCTTTGACAAGGCCACTTACATAAACATTTTTGCAGACCAAGTGTACCCCTTCATGGCAGTGGTATTGCTAATGTCAATGGCCTCTTTCAGGAGGATAATGTGCCCTGCCAAAAATTGTATAGGCGTAGTAGCTTGTGAAACGTGCTTAGGAGCTGCCCCCAAATTTCAAGTCCAATCCATGGAGGCATCACCTCACAACTCACAGGACTTTAAAAATCTGCATGCTAATAGCTCATCTCATGATAATATCTCTTTTCTGTCAGTTTGTTTTACTGTCACGTCCTCTGTGTGACCTTTAAATGATCCCATTATTCAGCGTTATCCCCTCCATCCTCGTGTCGGAGACATGCAGCAGCTGCTAGGTTTTTATAAATGTAGAGCTTTGTGTAGGTGATGACTTAATGGACATGGGCTGAGTGTCCGCACGTGCACACTGGCCGCAGCAGCCCCAGGGCCACCGATTGAATCGGACCCCTACATTGCTGACTCACAATTCCTCATTATGGAAGGTTAGCAAGGCACCGAGAGAACGGTTGAGTTGATTGATAAGCGTAGTCATGCGTTATGATTGAGAACAAACGGGGTTGTTTTGAAACCACAGTTTGTGCTCGGCTCTAATGTCCCATGACGCCATCTGAGAAACAGGAATATGGTAATGTTGTAATGCCAAACATGTGCTCATGACATGGCTTTTAGATAGCAAGTTAATGACATCTATTAACTGATAAGTGAAAAAGCATCCCTGACTGCGAATATTTATAATCATTACAGAATCTGTAATTACACAATATGTAGTTTGTGAATAAAGTTGGAAGGAACTGTCCATCTCTCTCTCGGCTCCTCATACTGTGGATCAGGTTCAAAAGCATTAGAATTTATGCTAGTACTACAATTAGCACCATCTCATCAGTCACTTAATAGCTAAGCTGAGTCTGTAGTAACTCGGCACAATTCTGTTACAGCTGCATTGCGTTCTGACACACTGATTCCAGCATTGGCTGTCTCCAATAGTTTTATATTAGATTTTTTTTATCAATATGTTGGTGAGAAATTGAGGGAGGAAAAAAAAAAAACTAATTTTTTCCCCTCGTTTTAGAAGCTAACACCAAAATATGACCATTATGTCTGCGATTGGAATTTTTTACCCCCATATTTCGTATTTGATTAATACCACTGTGCTCTTAGGCAAAAATTACGTGTGATGATACTGCAGAACACAACTACTAATTTCTCACAGGAATACAGCATATGTAAAAGAATACAGCACCAACTAAGAAATGAGCAGCAAAATCGTTGACCGTGTAACGTGTAATGTGTCTAAGGGTGAAATAGCCTCAGTTACCTGGAACTATAACTCACATGTATTGTAAGTTCCAGTAGTGATCTAATATGAATATTATACTTGTTGGGACATGAAAGCTTTTAAATCTGATTCTGTAAACCCCATTTCCTGAAAAATTTGGATTATTTTTTGTTTTTTTATAAAATGCAATTGAAGAATCTGTGTGTCATTTGACTAGAAAAAAGTAAAATGAAATGATTTCTAATGTTCTTACTCTTGCTTCATACAAGACTTTAGCTGCTCAGTAGTATTGAGTAGCTCTTGTCCAGACCTCTTCATCATGAAGTGCTAAACATTTTCAGTAGGAGACAGATTGGAACTGCTGGCAGTCAAAATCGATGCTGTTGCAGAGCACGCAGAATGGAAACGGAGTTGGTTTATCTTGGTGAAATAACCATGGGCTTCCCAGGGAAAGATCACTTTTGACATGGTAGCATGTCTCTCAATATCCCAATATACACCTTTGTAACAGTGGTACCTTAACACTTTTGCATCTCTGTACCATGTCAGATGCTGGATTTGTTCAGGATGGTACATTTTATAATGTGGCACAGAGAACGTGAAGTCCTTTTTATTTCCTATAAACGATATGAAATGTGCACTTGTCTGACCATAATGCTCATTTACACAATTTTTCAGTCCATCGGAGATTCATTTATGCGT
Organism: Porochilus rendahli; assembly: GCA_039654305.1. Taxonomy (NCBI): domain Eukaryota; kingdom Metazoa; phylum Chordata; class Actinopteri; order Siluriformes; family Plotosidae; genus Porochilus; species Porochilus rendahli. The sequence goes on from JBCNYG010000001.1 coordinate 15,361,271, forward strand.
AGAATTGATGTATGGCCTTCCCCTTGTGAAATGGAGCTTCAGGTTGCACTTCTTAATGGAGTCATGAACCGTCTTAAATAACGAGGATTTTCAAAGTACTACCAAGCCCCTACCGAGTATATATTTACCACCCTGGCATAATGATTTTCTCATGCAGTGCCGCCTAAGTGCTTTAAAGTCAAGCATACCGTATTCAACAGTGTTTTCCGGCTTCGTCCAATCACAGACTGAGATCTCTGTAGGTTCCCGATATTCCCAATATAATGTGCTGCAGATGCTGAAAGATGTCGTAAATTCTTTGCAGGCTATTGTTGGTAAGTGTTCTTTCTGAACGGGGTTCAATTTTCTGATGACTTTTTGTGCTGCACAGAAACCAATCTTTTGCTGTCAAAGACTGAGCCTTTGGTGGATGTTCTGTTTATACCCAACCATGAGCACTTGTTATCAATTCACCTTAGTGTTAAATGTGTCAGTGTGTGGTAAGTTAAATATACTATAACCTTTTTTTTTCTCTTGTTTTGCCCTTTTCAAACTTTTTTTTTTTATTGAGTGTTTTGCAGGAATCAAATTTAAAATGAAAAATATTTACAACATTCCAATAGTCAGCCAAAATATCAAGTAATTTCTTTGTACTGTTACCAATTAAATAAAGGTTCTCTCTGTAAATGTTTTTTATTGCAGTTGAAAATGTTCTGACCTTTTTAGAAATAGCTTCGTATCTCAAGCATTTTTATATCAAGTTCATTATTATGCCCCTCTTTCTTTCCTTATGATGGTGTGCTGTTTATTTTACTGAGGGTCACATAAAATGGTGAATGTGTGCATTAGAATATAGTAAGGAGATTGCTTAACTGAATCCATGTGTAGTCTAACAGACCCTCGTGGCGTTTTTCTGTCGCTGTGTGTTCGAAACGTTTAGCACATGGCCCATGCCAGTGGGCTCGATGCTTTATGTGGCGTGCTGATGTGAAGGGGAGTCAACTAACAAACAGGAAATGAGGACATATATGAAGCAAACCATCTCAGTAATGAATTGTTTACTGTCACAAGTCTGGATGGATAAGCAGTAGCTAGAGATCCCTTATCTTAATGACGATGTAATTGGAAATCGCATTAATATCAGAGGCATGTGCTGTGACCTGCCTCCCACCACCAGAACAGCAAAGTCCAGTTCAATACAGATAAAGAGGCATGCGTCTCAGCCTGAACAAAATCAACTGCTGATTTCTTTCAGCTTGCACTGTGTCTTCATTCCCTGTAACGGAGATTAAAGCCAGTCAGCAGACAAAACAAAAGATGAAAGTAGCTATAGCAAAGCAAGGGGCGGGGGGGGACCAGACTGTCATATCATTGCATCAAATACCGAGGTGTGTGTAGAACTGAATGATTTTCAACAAAGGCAATATTCTGATTTTTAATGTATTGCCATTTCCACTTTTTTATTTATCAGTTCATTTCTACAATTGCAAGATGTTTATGACAGTAAATTAAGGCAACTTGGTGCCCGACTACACGTTTGCCTCAGGTTTTAATTCGCTTGTCCTAATGACTTTATCTTGTGATGATACTGCCATCTCCACCCTAATCTAATTAGTGGACTCATATTGTGTTATATATATTATTTCATGTTTTCCTGTCGTATCATACTTCTCGGTGCAGTGGAGTTTTAGCACCCTCTTGGCTTCCTAGCGAAGAGCTTTGCTTAACAAATGAGGTGCAGGCAGTTACCAAGGATACTGATTCTCCTCCGCTTCAGTACGAGTAGCAAACCTTTCAGAGGCGAAGGCTCCTCTCCCTCCCTCCCTCCCTCCCTCCCTCCCTCCTTCCTTCACTCTCTCTGTATCTCTCTTTGCTTCTCTCTTTACCTTTTACAAGCTTTCTGTTTTTTCTTTTTTTTTCTTTTTGTCTTTCCTTCGCTTTCAGCTCCTTTCAGTCTATCTGGATCAAGACGATTAAAAATAGAACCTGTTACTCTCATTGTCCACATTTAATTATAACAAAGAGGTCATTTTGCCCATTGACAGAGTGAGACCGTAATATTGTAAAACGTGAATGATTTCATTATTAAATTGCGTTTTGTTCATTGTTCACCGACAATTTTAATCCTTGCAGCCCATTTTTAATACCGTGACTGACAGTGCATTGTTCCACTGAACCCAGTTTTACCTCTTTTTCTAACTGGAAGCAGTATTGTACACTGTACTGTATACCATGACAGTGGCTCTCATATATTCATATAACTCATATATCACAATATTACTTTTGGTGTGAGTGACAAATGCCTTTCATAAGGGCTTTATTTCATTCTGTATGACATTACGGATCTGAAACCCCATAACAGAGTAAGGCATGGAGCTGCAGATTTATTAACTGGAATATACTTTTGCCATTATGAACCTTTTGCCTTTGGACAGATCCTCACCTCTAGCTCCAGTAAAGACATGGCCTCAGATCAGAAGTGAATTTACCTGGTTTAAATGTGGCTGTGTTCTCATGACAGGTTCTGAACCCGATGGGTTGGGATGCTTTCGGCCTTCCTGCTGAAAATGCTGCCATCGAGCGTGGCCTTGACCCTGAACACTGGACAATGAGGTTCGCTGTGTACACACTCTGTCTCTGCTTTGTTTGTATTTTTAATATCCTGTTTGTCGTACCATGGATGCTTGCACAGCGCCGTTTGCTTTGGTAATATTTGTAGCACGCGTATTTGCATGCTCATATACGTAGACTGGCTCTACTGCTGTTTGCTTATCTGTTATAGTAAAACTATTCACTATTCTTTGACCTTTTTAACGTCATAGTTTCTATCTCTCTCGCTCTCTTGTGCATGGGCACACACACACACTTTATCATCCTTCAGAATTTTATATGCGTGGTATGCCCAGGAATGTAATTTATGTATAAGCAAATGCTTATTATAATATAGACTTGCACACAGTCGCCATCAGGAAGCATCCACCTACACACATCAAGCCATTAGGTCTTTGCCAGTCCCTGACCTTTACATTCTTGCTCTTCCTTCAGTAACATCCAGTCCATGCGGGAGCAACTGAACAGCCTGGGGCTGTGCTTTAATTGGGACCGGGTGAGTAGGGTGAAATCTGACATGTGTGTGTTTCTCCACAGGTGAGGAATTGCATTGCTTTCAGTACAGTCTGCTAAGCTTGCATCATTTCATCACCCCAACTGTTGACTCTGAACCTCGGCGTTAATGTTGCCATGAAGGTTCCTGGGGCACATGTTTATGAAAGTGACTGGTTACCATGTGAACAGACAGCTGGTATTCCCAGAACTAACAGAAATGCTGTCCTATTCATCCAATGCTCCCACCTGGCTTTACTCCGCACATGTAGAAAATGTGTCAGGTTTAGTGATAATTATGCCAGCACTGGTCTACTTTATTGCTTACATGCGCTAAATACTCAGGTAGCTACAAGAATAGATCAGGCAATCTGTTTAATTTGATCAACACTTTTACATGCCCTTATAATCTGATAATTGAAAAACTCTAGAACTGTGTGAGTTAATATTAAGATTCTGTGGTGTCACCACATGTAACTGTTAGATTAACTCTTTCTTTTTTAACCTTGCTGCTTTTTAAACATTGATTTGATTTGTTTAGATCTGGTAATAGCCTTAAGCTGGTATAAGATAGTATTGAAGTCAGCTGGTTGCATAAACATCTGGTGCATGAATTTTTTATGCACTCATTGTTTAAATGAAAACCTGATCCTGAAAACCAGAAATCAATTTTTAATTCCTATCTGTCGACAGGAAGTCACTACTTGCTTGCCTGACTATTACAAGTGGACCCAATACTTGTTTGTGAAACTTTATGAAGCAGGACTGGCCTATCAGAAAGAGGTAAGAGAAGTATGCTGTTTGTCCGGACATGAGGCGGAACCAAGACAGATAGCGGAGCGCCACAAGCATGGAGTATGATTTGGATGCTTGTCCCATGTTAATGGCACAGGAAGCCAAATAAGCCTGCCATATATCTCATAACATATAAGTTGATGCTTACTGGCTGTTATGTTTCGCGCGATTGCATGACGTCGGCAGCAGTAAAAGACAGATTTATTTATTTAATCATAACGCTCATAAAAAATACAAACTCAAAATACTTTCTTGATCCTGGAGGAAATTGTGTGCACACAGTTGCTCCATACCAATTAAAGAATAAAGATAAAAAATCTCAATTTAAAATCCATCTGTCTGTCTGTCTGTCAATATACAAGTCTAAAATTAGAAGTTAGTAATGTCTATATAAACAGATGGAGAATGAATCCTGTCAGTGAATAAAATGTACATTATTATCAATATGATGGACAGTAGAATGTAAACGTAGTGCAAAATGCCGTTCAGTGGAGCATTTAGGTGGTATCAGTCTCTCTCTGAGCGCGCTCCTGTGACTGATCAGCAGGTTGTGAAGCGGGTGGGACGTATTGTTCGGTATTGTCTTTATTTTGGACAACATTCGCGTCTCCAACACTAATGTCAGAGGGTCCAGCTCCATCCCCACAACTTTACTGGCCTTGCGGATCAGTTTGTTCAGTCTGTTGCAATCTGCAGCCCGCAGCCTGCTGCCCCAGCATGCAACAGCATAGCATCAAGTGCATGAGGAAGTGAGCTAGTGAAAGAGTTTTATTTATTTCCTCCGGGGCTGAAGTTGATGCTAACTCTGGTGTTATGGAGTAGCAAAACAGAGACGTCTTGATGCTGAGAGGCTTTGGGATTTATTAATACGTAACCTATATGTTCACTTTTGCTAAAAATTCGCTTGCGACACTTTCCCTTTCGCTCTGCTCTAAATACTACGGTAGCCTCTCTCGCTCTCTCTCTCTCTCTCTCTCTCTCTCTCTCTCTCTCTCTCCCTCTCTCTCTCTCTCTCTCCCTCTCCCTCTCCCCCTCTCCCTCTCCATTCTTCCTCTCCATCATCCTCATCACATTCATCATACATGGGCACAATGACAAGCTGTTCTATTCCTTAAAGAAGCTGCACTACTCTTCTAACACCAGCCTCAGAGTCTATCAGTAGAGAAATCTATTGGTAGCGTCACCTTTAGGCAGTGCCCGAATTTTTGTGACCTCTGTTGGCTTTAAAGCACAAGTATGGCTTTGAAAAACAAACTGTACTCCAAACACACATGTATGAGTAAGAGAGATTCCCCAAAGCTAAGTACACATAGCAGCCAAAATATTCTCGCATGGCTCAGAGAGGGACTTTACTATTTTCTTCTACTTTAGAATAATGAATCAATACTGTGATTTTTCAGTTCTTACCAGTATTGGCAAATTCTTAACCAGCTTCATGAGGGAGTTTCACCAAAGAGGCTTTTCTTTTAATGACTTGATTATGGATCCAATTACATTTTTGCCACAAAAGCATGTTTTAAAAAAAAAACTATATAATATAACTTTATACTGAATCTAAATTATATATTTATATCTGTGTATTAACTGTTGGTACGAGCTATTTATATTTATGCTGGAAACTAATTACAAGAATATAGCTTTTTTTTTAAAAATTGTTTGTGAGAGAGAGAGAGAGAGAGCGAAAGAGAAAGTGACACAAGGATGAGGAGGCTGAGACAGGGACACATGGTGAATGTGTGAGTTTTTATCCTTCGAGACATAGTGTGGTGTTTACAAATTAAGAGAATGTGGTGGGAACGTTGGATGAAGCCTATCTACTACAACATAAGGGACTATTGTCTAAAAAAAGTACCAAAAAAATGGTTCTGTCTGTTCCCAGTGTGAGGGTCACAGAGAACTGTGTGTGTGTGTGAAGGCATGCTGTGTGTGTGTGTGTGTGTGTGTGGTATGGAATGTGATTGTATTAGTCATATCAAGTAGACTTTGTCGACATTCGTCTCATCACATACAGATGTCACAGAATACATTATGTACATTCACCATCCACTTTATTAGGAACAACTGTGCATCTGCACATTCATGCAGTTATCTAATCAGCCAATTATATGGCAACAGCACGGTGCATAAGATCATGCACAGGTCAAGAGCTTCAATTAGCGTTCACATCAAATCACATCAGTCTTATCACTTCAAGGTTTAATGTCGTGCGCATGCTAGATGCGTTTCTGCTCACCACAGTTAGAAAAAGAACCGAATGTTTTCTCTGACTGCTGTCATGAACAGGATGTTTCTAACCACATCCAAACTCTAGAGACTGTTGTATGTGGAAAATCCCGGGAGATCAGCCGTTTTTCAAATTCTCAAACCAGTACATCTTACACCAACAGCCATTCCATTATATACTTAATGTCCTAGAGTTCACGCCTTTTCTTCATTCTGATATTTGATAAAAATATGAACTGAAGCCCTTGGCCTGTTTTTGCATGCTTTCATTCGTCGTGTTACTGGCACATGATTGGCTGATTAGATTTCTCCATATTACATCTGAATATGCAGGTTTACATGTACTGGAATTAGAGCCAGGAAACATTTTCTCTTTCGCCTTCTTCCACCTTAAAGAAAAAGTTGGGTGCTGTTCTTTTCTACCAGGCAACGTTTCCTCATGTGTGCTGTGTTTCTAGCAGCTTTTCCCCTGAGCGCTATGACTATTACCTCTCAAGAAATACATCTCAAACTCAGACATCAATACAGAGACACACATTTACAGTGTCTTTAGTTAGCTCACACTTCTTCACTCTATGAGCACTGGAATATAATTAAGAACAGAGTATGTGTCTCTTTAGGCAATGGTGAACTGGGACCCAGTGGATCAGACAGTCCTGGCTGATGAGCAGGTGGATGAAAACGGCTGCTCGTGGCGGTCTGGTGCCCGTGTGGAACAGAAGCTCCTTAGGCAGTGGTTCATCAAAACCACCAATTATGCCAAGGTAAGTTAATACTTAGCCTGCCCACTTTCAGCCCTAAAAGGAACCTCAGCTCAAAGCACTAACTGGTGAAAAAAACATTTGTGATGCTTTAGGAAACCAGCATTTTAATATTTAAAGAAATTATCGGCGCGACATGGTGGAGTAGAGGTTAGCACGTCCGTCTCTCTGCAAGAAGGCCTGGGTTTGATTCCCGGGCTGCGATGCCCTGGCGAGCTGTTTCATTGTATACCCCGCCCTTGCCCAGAGTCAGCTAACCCTAACTGGGATTAAGCAGATTAGAAAATTAATGAATGAATAAACAAAATGTCGGTTAGCTTTCATGCCTCAGAATGCACAAAGCTATTTTTTAAAGATTTGATTGTCCATTTTTTTTACAGTTTTTCTGAATTAAGGCAAAAAAAAAATTATATATATATATATATATAGTATAAGGAAAAAAAGAAGACTACAGTTTGCTCCCTA
>JBCNYG010000001.1:15596284-15612281 GCA_039654305.1 Porochilus rendahli
CTCTACTTCTCTCCGGTCAGGGCTGGATATTATATTTATTTATTTTCAATGATGGCGGATGATACAATGATGCACATGATACTGATTGGGTTTCCAGAACAAAAGCTATAGTGGCACGTGTCTCCTGATAACCGCAACGCTCGGTTCTATCTGAAATCGCAGCCGCTATAACAGACACGTCAAAATATCCTATTATCGCTTTTGCATTAGCACATTTATCACTCCGGCAGGATGCGAGTCCAATGTCGCAGACTGAGGCCAAAAATGAAAAAGCCATTTTGTAATCCGGGGCCGCGTGAGCTTCCCAACAACCCGATACCTTTCACTCCAGCCGAACCTGCATCGCGCCGTTCTCAATAAACAGCAACCAGAAAACCCGCCTATAAAATTCAGTAGATTGTAAAATAAATACAAAACAATAAATAAAACTCCAAGTTATTTATGAATAAAATGCACCGATAGGCTGTGACAAGAGAGGCCTCTCCCAGGATTAGAGTCAGGCCATGCGGAACAACCACCATCCATGAGAGAAGAGCAGCAGCACCAAATGGCGAAGGAGCACCTGCCCAGCCACAGGAGCGGCACTAATACCGGGGCCGTAGTTCACGCACAATATAACGCGCGCCCACACACGCACACACGCTAGAGGCGGCTTATTATTAAACACTCTGGTCTGACTGTGAAAAACAGTACACTCTTATAGCCTAAATATTTTCACTTGTGTCGGCTTGGGTCGATACCGTGCAAGATGAATGGGTTGTTTAGTATTGAGGGTTATAATAAATCTTGCATGAACCGTTGTTGCCTATCTATACAGACCATCAATCATTTGATCCTTACCGTAATCGGTTTCAAATCCGTTCCTGATGACATTCAGCGCAAGGTCATGCAACACAAATGTTCCCTTTGATATCACCGATCCGAACGTGATCAAAGGAAAGTCAAAATATTCAAAACAATAATTTAAAAAGTCAGCAGTAAACCTGGGTGCATGCACAATGCATCCTCATAGACATTTGCATCAGTGCGTTTGTGACTGCTGCTCTCCGGGCGCTCCTTTGGAAACGGGCAGAAGCGAAATGCGCATGCGCCGCGGATGATTATAAGCCTGCGTTATCCTGGTCTGATCTGTGATCAGCTTCTCCTACCCCAGAGCCCAAGTCCAGTTATAATATACCAATCATACACACACCGAGCAAGCTATCTCAGACAGCAGGAAACAGCTTAGACTGTATTATATCAGTATTTATGAAATGGGATTGTATTTAAAGAATGTTTAACAAAGCAGTAACACAGAAAACAGGTAAACAGATTGGATGGACTTAGACTGCTGGTCCTTTCAGAAAAGACAGATGGCAGGAGGTTTTTCACCAGGGTAATCACAAATTCACTTCCTGCTCAATCCACCCCTCACCCCAAACATTAGGCTATGGAGAAATAAATGTAACATACAGTATATTACATATATAATTTATGGACAAAGGTATGCAGACACCTGACTTTAATATGAGGGTCCTTTCCAAACTGTGGTCATTCATTTGTCCAGCTACTCATTCCTTCTCGGTTTGCAGGGATCTCAGGTGACTCTAGGTGAAGACAGGGTACACCCTGTACAGCTCACCATTCCATCACAGAGCCAGCACACACACAACCATTCACATTCAATTTCACACCTAGGGGCAATTTGAAATAGTCAGTTTGCCCAATCTGCAAGTGTTTTTACTGTGGGAGGAAAATGAAGTACTGTGAGAAAATCCACGCAAGCACAGGGAGAACTTGCAAATGCCACACAGAATGCCTTTAATGAGACCAGGATTTGAACCCAGGACCTTCTTGCTGTGAAGCAGATGTGGTTATCACCGTAATGCCATTGTGTTGATCTGGTAAAAAAAAAAAATCTAAAGCACAAAATTGTCTAGAACAGTGGAATAATCACTGAACATCTATTCAAAAAGGGCAACCATGAAATCGGCATGACAAAAATGATAAGCTTAGCGATTCATCCTCTCTTCCTTTATTCACTTTCCTTTTCTGGCAAAGCTTAACAGTGACAAGCTAGCTTGCAATTTTTCTTGATTCATGAGTAACTATTAACAATTAAAATTGGTGTCCGCCAATAAGGGAGTGGACAATGAATCATGTTTCATGGTAATAGCGGATGCAAAGAATGTATCATAACTTCTTATAATATTCTTTGAAATCTCCAGTGGGCCATATAAAATGAGTTGGTGAGCCGGATTTTGCCTGCGGGTCTTGAGTTTGAGACCTGGCTTGGAATGTCTTGAAAAAATGCACGTGTACAATGCACGGTATAGCTTTATGCTCAATGATTTAGGGTACTTTCACTTTTCTTGTTCCTCTAGTGACTGTCAATCCTCAGAGCTGAGACCACATACATACATCAGGTCTTCTCGTCCAACATCACAGACAATGATATTAGGGTGGGGTTATGGAGCACCAGGAGAATGAGGATGAGACTATGTTGCCAGGTCTGCTATTTTTGTGCAATATGGTTCCGAGTAAATAACCTGCCACAGAAAAGATAGATGTCTTAACACATACTCTAGCACACAGTTTCCCCTCTGGTCCTGGAGTACCTCTCTCTTACACATTAAAATTTTCTAATTTGATCTACTTTCGCACTTAATTTATTTGATGCTCTAACAACAGGATTAAACACCTGTGCAGCAGAGCTACTTAAGCATATCCCTCTAATATATACACACCCGCACACCCATGTAGTCGTTTGTAGACAGTATCTTACTGTTGTGTATAAAAATGTGTTATTGCTGCACCACATTGTACGGTGGCCTTGAGGGGTCAACGCGTTGCAAGTTAAACCAACACAGGACATTACCAGGAACATGCTGTAAATTTAGCGAACGAATATTCTAACTAAAGAAAACTGCTGTGTTTGAACAGATGTTGTTCTTGTACGTGTTATATTAAAATGTTTTTTTTTCACGTTGTAGGAAGCACATTATCACACTGGGTCATTTATGGCACTCTGTCTGGCTGCACTGTGAGAGCTAAGTTAAAACGTCACTTCCGGTTTGGGTAGTTACAGAAGAGAAAATGGAAGAAAGCAACATTGAAGAGTTGAATGCTCGGCTTCAAGCGCTGGAAAAGCGTGTGTATGGCGAACGTGGACAAAATAATAAACCAGTTAAGGTAATGTGGTACTTGGAATGAGAAAAACAGTTACGCGGCGACTTGTTTTGGGGTTAGCAGCTGTCGGCTAACTGCGTGTTAAGTCGTTAGCATGCAGCTAGCTGATCCACTTCAGCCTCCGTTTACCGTTAGTGAATGATTAGATTCACTAAAAAGCTGTTGTGGAAAAATGCCCAGGTGGTCATTTCATATAATGCGGTTATACAATTTTTTTCACAATTTCACTGACAACCGTTTTAAATGTGTTTTGGTGAGTCACTGAGTCATCCTGTTGTTGCTACGGGGCGGGGCATAGCTGTATTCCTGCAGTTAAACGTGTATAGGTAGTGTTAAGAATCATACAGTGATTATTGTAAAATGTACTTTAATATACTATCTGCTCTGTAAATTGCATACAGTCAGCTACTATGTCTTGCCTGCTTTAGCCAGCTACTATTAGCCAAGCCAAGATAGATTACTGACATTCCTTTAATAACATCAGATGAGTAGTTTTCCCAGCATCATGGGGACAAGACTAGAGTATAAATAGCAGGTTCACCTCACAACAAGAAGGCCCTGGGTTCAGGAGTTTCTGTGTGGAATTTGTATGTTCTCCTCGTGGTTGTGTTGGTTTTCTTCCGGGTACTCTGGTTTTCTTCCACAGTCCAAAGACATGCACATTAGGCTGATTTGTCTGTTCCAGATTGCCCCAGTTGTGATTGTGAATGGTTGTGTGTGGGATGTTCTGGGTTCAGGGTGTACCTTGCCTTTGCTCAGTGTCACCCCTAGTAGGACTAAGCGGTCCAGTGCGTGTGAATATATAATAATAGTTATTTTTAAACTGTAAAGTAACTAATAGTTTTGAGTAGAAGCATGAACATGTACAAGCGATAATGTATGTAGATGTGTTGTTCTGCCATCCCACCACTGCAAAGAAGAATGTGTGTGTGTGTGTGTGTTGGGGGTTGTTGTTTTCTTCTTCCTTCATTTTAGTCATATTAATCTCCCACCTGTTTTGTTTTGCCTCCCTATCACATACGACCACCACCAACCAGGGAGGAGCTCACGTGAGAGCTTGGCCAATTAGCTTCCAGGGACTCTGACACTAGACGAGTTGGGACGAAATGACCCTTATGGGATTTGGATGATCCAATGTTGAATCTTCCAGTTTCAATGAGTGTGAACAGTCCAGACGAGGCATATAAAGGATTTTTGTTGTAGCTGGTTATTAGCAGTAATCACATCTTTTCCCTGTTTCAGTGTGTTGAATCTTTGGCGAGGATCAACTCTGCCCTTGCTAGCACAGCAAACAAGCGAGAACGAGTCAAGATTCTTCACAAGAAAAGTGAGCAAAGACAGATTTTTAATAGTTAATAGAGCCCATAAAGCTACTGTGCTACATTTGTCTTGTTAACTTTTTTCATTTTAAGTTGAAGATCTTCTGAAGTATATAGATCCACAATTCACAGACCACATTGCAGTGCCAGATGCAATGAAACTGGAGTTTATCTTGGCAGGTCAGTATTCTTTCTTTTATTCACTCAGATCCTGATGCTGTGTTTTGTGGTGGTGTTTAAATGATATAAATCAAATATTAATATTTGTATAAGCAAATAATTGTTCATATCTGACCTCAATGTGATGCTTCTATTTGTACCACCACCACCATCGTCATCATCAATAAATAATTCTAGTTGATAAATAAGTTCCACAAGCCATCTTTCCGTTGCCAGTTGTATTTACATTCCCCACTGCAGCCCGTTTATGTGCTAGTGGTTTGATGTAACAGCTTTCTCGTCTTATGTTGTTTCCGAATTATTTTTGATGTTATAAACAAAATTGACTTTGACCTTCATCTGCCTGTCAGGCACTGCATATTTGAAGTGTCAGTTTTTATATTCAGTTATTAATAAACACTGGTTAATGCATAGTCATAATTTCTTTGTATTATAGAGGAGGACTTTCTACGCTCGCAGGCTGCCTTGCTGGAGCAGGTGAATGGCCTACAGCCTTTGATAGATAGTCCACATATTAAAGGTAAGTGGAGTTTTGATTCATGTAGTCAGTGGCATAGGAAAGAGTTTGACGTTGGAGTGCACCGTATAGCTAAAAATACACTGTCATGTTTACCACATGGCTGTTTCTTTCAAAATATTAACACAGTTGACTTGTTTGGGTTTTTTTTTTGCTTACTTGTCTTTTATGCACTGAAATGAGTAAGAAGAGTAACACAGTTATCATATTTATGTGTTTTTTTAAACAATGTGATATATAATTTATTTTTAACATGGAATTCATAGCTCATGTTCCTAATTGCTCTGATTTAATGCTTTAAATGAGTAAATATCTACTATAATTAATACACAAATCTAAAGCCATGCTGTTTATTTATTGCTACATTTTCCATTGTACACATATAATACTTATTTATATTTTAATAAGCATATGTAACTAATCCAACATTTATTAATGTACATATATTACATAGAGTTTCATTTGAATTTTCTTTCTTTGCTTTTTGGCTAAAACAGCGGTTCCAGAGCTGTCTACCAAAGTGCAACGACTGTCTCAAATTCACATCAGTCAGCAGGTAAAACATGGGTCAATTGTACACTTTCTGGCACTATACAAATATATGTATATAGATATTCATGTATTTCCCTCTGATTTTCACTAATTTAGTGTTCCCTTATTATACCTACAACACATGCCAGCGTGGAAGTATTATCAAATCACATTTTGGAGGAGATGCCTTTTTTCTTGTGTGTGAATATTCATATATGCTGCCTTTTCCATTTTTAGAACATGGGTGGGGTCAGTTTTGGACTCTCAGCCATTAAAGTGTGTAGCTTTTTCACAAAAATAGGTAAATCCTTTCCCGTTTGGCCACTCTGGAACCCTTACATATGTCTGTGTGCCACCACATTGTCCTATTATGGGTACTAGTGGTACAGTGGTTAAGGCTCCAGGATACTGATCAGACAGCCCAGTATCACCAAGCTGCCAATGTTGAGCCCTTGACCGTGGCCCTTAACCCTCAACAGCTCAGTTGCATAAATGAGATCAAAATGTAAGTTGCTTTGGATAAGGGTGTCTCCCAAATGCCATAAATCTAAATCCCATTCCACGTTTTTTATTTTTTTGTATGTTTTTTTTTTGTTTGTTTTTTTTAAGAAACAGTCTGTTGAGTAAACATGGTTGGCTGTTTCCACTGTCAGAACAGCCTCTCTCTGTAAACATACCAGACTTGCGTTGAAACTGTGTGGCACTGCAGCAGCACTATCCATAGCTATTCCTAAAATGACTAAACAATTTTTGGGTTTATTTTTAGTTTTGTTTACTTATTGTTTATTAATCAGCACCTCAGATTCTGTTGAAGTTGTTGACTTTATTTCATAACCTGTTTTATTGTCCTCTAATTTTCCATCTTTTATAAGCTAAATTCATTTTTTATAAAATGTATTAATTTTTTACAATCTGGATTCTACTTTACAGGATAAAAATGAAGAATTAACTGCAGACGTGAAAAGGCTTTTTGAAGAATACAACAAAATGGTATCCTTTAATCCACAAAGACCTCTGTGTTCGTCTTGAGCTTTTTAATACCACATGTTTTAAATGAGAAAAGGGGCTTTGATTCTGGACAGTTTAAGCTGTCCTCCCACAGTCTCATGTGATCCAAGTGCCTCCGTTACAAACTACTAATTTATTTCATTGTTGGTGACATAAATCCTTAATGTTTGAAGACACTTCCTTAACAGTTGTCTAGATGTTTCTTTTGTCCAAACAGTTTACCCAGTGGGATGAAACCCTGAGGAAACTGGAAGCACCAAAACAAGTCCAGATAACCGATTAATGAAATAATGTTTAGGTTTTGACACTAAATGAGTGATATCATTTTGTCCTATTGTTTTGTTGTACATATGTTTCTTATTAGCTTACAGTAACTTCGCAGCTGTTTAATATATTTTTCAGCGATGACTTGCATTCCAAAAATGCAGCCATTAATGCTTTATTAGGCTGAGTAATAAAGTATAAATATTCCACCCATAAGTGTTGTTTAAGTGTATATTTGTTATATACCACATCCCTGTATTAATAAATGGTTCATTGAAATGCTACATAAGTATGTGTTATTGTCTTGTGCTAAACTGTGTTAACTTATAAACTTTGCAGGAATCCTGATACTAGATGGTATTATTTGTTGAGTGCTTTTTTAATCATTAAACTGATCAAATTGTTATTGCAAAATACATTGGTGCAGAACAAAGAACCAGATGGTACATACACAAGTCAACAATACCATTTACACGTGCACTATATTGTAGCAATGTGACACTATTTCAGCATGCTTCTTCCAGATTTACTTCTTACTATTTACAGATGTACCTGAAACATCCATATATATGAAATTTGGATTGTTTAGAAGCAAATAAATATATTGCCTAGTTTTTCCAGCAACTGAATTTGCTGAGGTATACTAACACAAAATGTTCTGTTGTCTAGTGGAGTGTTTCTGTGCTTTACAGCATTCACACTAAAGCATTGCATTAAGCATATCACAAATGTTTGAATTTCCTGTACGCAGAA
Organism: Porochilus rendahli; assembly: GCA_039654305.1. NCBI lineage: Eukaryota > Metazoa > Chordata > Actinopteri > Siluriformes > Plotosidae > Porochilus > Porochilus rendahli. Next base: position 15,604,025 of record JBCNYG010000001.1, read on the forward strand.
ATATGTACTGGTTAAAAATACTGAATCATAAATTGTTAGTTTGAATCAACCAGTGTAATTTGGGCTACAGTGACTGTTCATCGAGTGAAAAACTGAAAACAGTATGGATTTGTTTAAAATCATGTTTTGAGGAAATCAGAAGGGGAAAAGCTGCACGAAACTTTAAATCATAGGCTACTGTGGAACATGTTGAACATCCTGCATCGTGGTCACAACTGTCCACACAGCAACCACCGCCCACTATGTGCCACTGTAAAGGGTTAAACCAACAAACGTGCGTTCAAAATAGGCCTGTTGTAATAGGCAGTTAACCAGCTTATTGTACAATTAATGCAAACATTAATTTTTATATGTGATAAAAATGATCATAGTAATTTGCCTGTCTGTGATTAATTGCCAGAATGAACATGGGATTTTTCACTTAAAAAAATACACATTACGCATTTTCCAGAGCATTTTCCAGACTCTGCAGAAGCTCACGTTCTCTCTGCTTTTGCTGATTTGGTTCTATTGATTTGGGATTTAAAGATATGTTAAGATAGTTTTGATTTAAATTGCAGTTCAAATCTTTTAAAGGAATCATTGTTTAATAATATTTGAAAGGGTGGCATGGTAGGATAGTGGTCAGCATATCCGCCTCACAGCGAGAAGGTCCTGGGTGCGAGTTCCTCCCACGGTTCAGAGACATGCACAGTAAGCTAACTGCCTGTTCCAAACTGTCCCTAGGTGTGGGCATGAGTGTGAATGGTTGTGTGTGTTGCCCTGGGAAGGTCTAGCGAGGTGTTCAGGGTGTGCTATGCTTGAGATTGGCTCCAGCGTCCTCGCAACCCTAGTAGTAGGATCACTCAGTTCAGCAAATGAGAGAGTGAGAAATATTTGAAAGTGTTTTGAAGTGCTTGCATTATTATGTGCTTTAATAATAATAATAATAATAAAAAAACAACAACAAAATTCAAGCACACACACAACCCTAATAATTGGATTAGCAATGGGAATTGGGTTAGCAATGGGAAGAGAGATTGTACCTTCATAAAGCTGTCAGTCTCATACAAAATTTCCTCATGTGTGAACATAACTCTACTGTAATACCCAAAATACGTAATATTTCCAATTTCCAATAATGCTGTATTATTCTGTGAGTGATGATTATCTGAAAAGGTTAACCGTCGTTATAATTCTAATTTCTTTAACTTTGCAGTAGAACGCACTGTTGATGTTGTTGACCTTTCACTCTCGTGAACCATTTTCCTCAGGCCACAAGATGGCGTCTGCCACGCGGAGCTTCTAGGAGGCGGAGCTTGGCAGTATAAACCGACCAATCATATTGCGCAGTCGTGTGAGGAGGCGATTTTGAAAATCGGGCAAAACATTCTCGGTTATCGTTCACGGGATACAGGATAACACTCTGTGCGGTGTGTACGGATTTAATAAAGGTTTTTGTTAAGTTCCCCAGTGTATCTGAAGGTAAGACACATTGCTAGAATGGTAGCAGTGTTTGGGCCAATGTTTAAGGTTGAATTATGGCTCGGTAGCTCTGGTTTCTAACGTTACCACATGCTAGCTAGCTTAGCTTCCAAGCTAATAGACCTGTCTGGTTTCCTTGTTCGCTGTGAGTCACTGACGGCTCAGTGGTATCTGCTAGTTTTGTTTAAGGCGTTGTATTAGTGGTTCAGTGCACGGGTTGTTTCTCTATCTTTACGTGTTAGCATTTTATAATGCTGGGATTGAGAGCTCGGGGAAATATGCATCGGTAGCCTGCTAGCTTCAGAGCGAAAAGAAAGCTTGCTAGCAGACACGCCCTGTTTGTTTATAACTGTACGATGTGATGTACGTGTGTTTACAAGTCAGTCTGTCAGGTTAACATCAATAGAACGCGTATCAACGACAGGGTTATTGTTGTCAACGCTGAGCTTTTTTGCTATAGTGAAGGCTCTCGGTGTGTAAGGGTGTGAGTGTGTGTGTCTTTAGGCATGGATGAGGAGGAGAACACTGACCGGAAGCTGCAGATTGCCATGCTGTGTCAGAAGCTGGAGAAGATCAAGAAATATTACAATGATGGTGATTTTAAAAGAATCGTGTCTGCCAGTTAAACCAGTTTCCTGTTACCTCCATTTCTAGTTTGGCAATGATTTGTTTTTTGTCCCCCCTCCTGCAGATGACACAGACAACATTAACCAGATCATCAGTTCCAATTCACCAGATACATGCCGTACCTTTCTGACTAACCTTGAAAAGAAAGGCAATCCTCAGTCAGATCCTACCCTCTTATCCAAATTAATAGATTGCTACACCCGAGTTTTCTCAAGCATGCCACTTGGAAAACACAGCCACAACTTAAGCTATGCAAGGATGCTGGTCAGATTTGCAGAGCTTAAAGCGTAAGTCTCTGATTTGACTGCCAACTTAAATATGTTATTCTGTTCGTTCACAGCTACACTTTACATAAAGTAAGATTAGTGTCTGAATATGCTGTTCCCCTATTTCTTCGTTTTGTAAAAAGGATCCAGGATGTCAACGATGCTCGGGACAGCTTTGACATAGCAAGATCCCACTGTAAGGACTTTGCATTTGTTCATATAGCATATGCTCAGTTTGAGGTACTACAAGGTAAGAAGATGCAGATTACTGACACTGATTGTCTGATATTTATATGATTCTTAATGCCTTAAACGTTTTACAGCAGTTATAAATAATGTGAAATGTTTAAACTACTTACATTCATAAACATAAGAATTTGAGGTGATTTCTCTAAACTGATTTTAATCTGAGAATAAGAACAGTTAAGGTGTTCGGCCTAGCTGTGGACTGTGCAACACACATCTGAGGAGAGCCAGATTTCATTTATTTTTGTTTGTTTAAACCCAGTAGTGATTTTACATTTTACACTATAATAATTTATATCACTAATCAGGAATTTTATTTATGATGATTTTCAGTGTATTGTGGGATTTATTTTTATGTAAATTCTGGCTGCTGCAGTATGTCCTTAAATCAATAGCATTGGTGTATGTGTAGAGAGAGTTATTAGTCTTTTCAGAAATTCATCATGTGTCACACAGCAATCTACAGATTAGTACAAGAAAAACAACCCAGAGAAAAAAACAGAACAGTTGTAGATGTATTCTATTATTAATACAGACATTGTTATACCCGGACGATATACCAGACAGAACTGTATTACGTGTGGGAGGAATGATGGAGATCTACTTACTTTCAGGGCCAGGACACGTTTCCGCTGTGAAATTGCATGAGTGTACATTCAGCAGTACCGCCAGAGAGAAACATCATCATTTTTTACTTTTAAAATATTTAAATCAAATTATCTTCAGTTGTGTACAGTAGTCTTTGTGTAATTTTTATGTTCTAATCATGTCTTCTCTTTGTTCTTATAAACAACAGGATGTGAAAAGAAAAGTGCATCGATTCTTCAGCAGGCCATTGAAATGGGTGCAAAGCCATGGGAAACCCTGGAAACTGCAGTGCAGAATCTAAAACTGGGTAAATGTCAACTCCTTTCACCAGAGGATAAAGAGAATATTACAGGTTGGTTTTTGAAACGTTTGGAAAATTTTGTATGCCTTATTTTTAAACACAAAATTAAAAGCTAAGGAGTTATTTATTTATTTTATAGTTTTCATTTGCAGTGTTATTTGCACATGAGCATGTATACAGTATTGTTGAAGTATGAAAGAAAAATTGTTTGTTCTAGTGACTGAAATACTACAAGAACCCATAAAGAGCAACGTAACATCCAAATGTAACTCCAGGAATTCTGATGGAGTTGATGACTTTCCCCTGGCCAGTGGTTTTACTCTTGGGTAGGAAACCATCCAACATTATTAGGATAATATGTGACGTGTTTATGTAAATATGACAAGGTTAACGTTGTATTTGAACAATACTGTGCAAATCCTTGTAACTGTAGATTTGATCAGAAGAACAGCCCACCAGATGACCACATCCCAGTCTGGAGGTCTGGCTCACAACGCAAAAAAACAGTCGCTATAGTGAGTGTCTCGATGCTCTTTGATCTTGGAATACTCTAGAGTTTGACGTACAAATAAATAAGCTAACTGCTTTGCTTTTTCTTTTAAGCCTGGGAGGATTCCCATGGTACCCCTGTCTATTCCTGAAAATGAAAACATTGATAGTGTTCACAAACCTGAGGCTCCCAGCTATAGCAGTAGTTTGTCAAGGTGAGAGTCTTTCCGTGTCTGTGCTATACTGATGGTACCATTGTTTTCTACCAGAAATGATGAATACATGTTTTGTCTGTAGGTCAACATATCATTCAAGTGCATTCCCGTTTTCCTCTTCAAAGAAGAGCTCTGGAGATGGTGACTATTATAACTATAACCTGTTAAATCTGAAGGTATGGGAAGAATTTTATGATGTTATGGACTAGAAACAGTGATTGCTATGTTTTATGTCTGAAGTTTTCTACCTGTATAAGTTTCTGCACACAGTTGTGTAACACATATATTGTTGTACAGCCAATTGTTATTAGTCCAGAGCTTCATCCTGGAGAAGAGATTGTTGATGTTGACTCCACTACAGCACTTCTGCGCAGACCAGAAAGAAAAGGTACAGTTAAACTGACATCAGCAACATTTTAAAGTCACATTTGTGATTACGTACTGAAAATAATAATAATAATAAAAAAATACAATTTGTAATAAGTATTTTTCTCACGGGGAGAAACGCCACCTTTTCTGCAATTCCTATTTTTTTTGTTTTTGTAAGCATCTTGGCACTCTTCCCTAAATTTGTCACACTTATTCCAGTGTTTTACTTTTCAGACACTACTGATTTCATTAGCCAACTATTGGCTTCAAATGCTCCTGAGACCTGCTACACGTATCTCACAGACCTTGAGAAGAACAGTGATCCTTACACAGATGCTGCTTTTCGTGCTCGGCTGTTGGGTTGTTATTCTAAAGCGTTCAGCAGATTTCCCCTGGCTCAGTATAGCAAACTTGAAAGCTATGCACGGATGCTGGTCAGATATGCAGAGTTAAAAGGGTGAGCAAATGGTTAAAAGTGGTAGCTACTGTAATTAACAATGCATGAAGTTGTCCAAGCTAATGTGGTTGTTAATGAAGCTAGTTAAAGTTCTTAATAAATAATTCAAATACATGTGAAGTCAACAAATGAACTGAGGTCATGTTAGACAGCAGAAGTACTTTTTTTTTTTTTTTTTTCTTCTTTTCTTTTTTTTTTTTTGCCAATTGGTGCATTTCCGCCCTTTTGAAAGTCAAAAAAGTCAAATTTATAGACAATATGGTACACAGCAAACTGAAATGTACTGGGTATTCTCACAGCTTTCTATAACAGGTCCAGCAGTTTATGCTATGTTAGCACTTTTTGTGGGATCAGACCAGATGTACAGGTTGTAATAATACGTTGTTATTCCACTGGTCTGTAGAATCGAAGATCCTGATGAAGCAGAAGATAATTTCATCATTGCCAGAGCCAACAGCAAAGCTTTTGCATTTGTTCATATTGCCCATGCTCAGTTTGAGCTCACACAAGGTTGGTGTAAATTAGATTGAGTGTGGATATGTGTATGCTTATACCTGATATGTGTATCTCTGGTAAAATAAATAAATAAATAAACAAACCTGCGGAGATAGATATATGTGTGTGTTTGTGTGTATATACATTTATTATTGTTTTTCCTTTCTCCCCTGTAGGTAATAGTAAGAAAAGTGCTTCCATCCTGCAGAAAGCTGTGACATTAAATGCAAAACCAGTTGAACTTCTCCAGATAGCAATGAAAAATTTGAAATCTGGAAAAGCCCAACTTCTTCTCTCTGAAAATAAAGAGAATGTTGCAGGTCAGTTATTTAAATGTATTAATGGGAACATATCCTTAAATTATCAATAAATCAATACATTCGATGGCCAGACGGTGTTCTGGTGACTCGATTCACCCGCGATTACTTGTTTTAAAGCCACAGTGGTATGCTTGGGGTATTTGTATTTTCCGATGGACTGTATCTTGCATGTTACCCTGCATTGCATGTCATACCCCTGGTTCCAGAACACCTGTGCACATGTGTATGTAAACATACATACTGGCATGGATATATGCTGACTCTGTTTGGTTCAGTGTAAATATCCATGACGGGCATGTTAAAATGTCCTCTTAATGCTAATATTGCAGGATCCCAGTGTAAATTTTATTTGTTTTTGGGGAAAACCCACATATAGGTGTGATGGTAGGAATCCACAAACATTTGTCTCTATAGTGTAGATAATTAATCTGTAAATAGTAGTTACTGAGCATCCATCCAACAGAAGAACACAGTTGTAGATTGGCTTAGTTTCTTTGTTCTCATAGTCTCATGTGTTTTTTTTTTTTTGTTATAGACACACCAGCTGCTTCTGTTGATGGAGGAAGTAAGGAGGATGGAAATCCACAGAGGATTTCCACAAATAAAGCACAGCCTAAACCATACAGTGTGGAAAGTTTGTCTGAATGGAAGATCCCTGCAAGTGTCAACAGACAATCTTTTACAGAGGTGATGACTGCTAACTTTAGGGAACTTCCTACTACTTTGTGTTAAGCTGCATACACACAGGAAGTGATTAGCGAGCGATAACCAACCAAAGCTTAAAGATCGCGTTGATTGACAGATCCCGCCAAACGTTTAAGTTGCCCAAAACATTTTCTGTAGCGAAACAATAAACATGAGAAGAATGATTTTTGCCTGCATCAACATGGAGAACACCTCATTAGCGGCGTGTGTAAATATCCTGTACTCTGCGACTGCACACAGAAGTTTTATAAGGATGATGCAAATGCCATGATTGAGTGCATGGCTCTGAAACAGTTTTCATTTCCCATGAGTATTATGTATGTGTAACTTTTTATGGTGAATGATGCACAAGTGTCTCCATTCTATAGTTTCAGTCATTTGCTGTAGCGCTTAAACTTATCAGGGTCGTTGAGGCGCTGCACACATCTCAGCCGGCACAGGGCGAAGGCGAGTACCCCCTGAACAGCTGGCCAAACCACTAGAGCAACACAAAACCATTCACAGTCACACCTAGAGGCAATTTGGAACAGCCAGATAGCCAGCTAGGTTTTAGCATGGCGCAGTGGCAAGCCTTTTTTAAATTGTTATTTACCGTTACATCCTCTGCCTCCATGGCTCCGGCAACTATATTGATCATCTAATCAGCAGGAATTATTTTTTTTCCTTAACCGATTTTCCATGTGCAGCACACATAAGCTCGCTTCTAGATGCTTTTCTCTGCCTCCATGACCCCCGCTTGACCCTGAAAACTACATCTGCCCCCTCTGAACTTTTCCTAAGCGGGAATTGTTTTATTTTATTTTAATTTTTTTTATAACCAAATGTCCAGTGCGCATCAGCTCGACTTGTCTTTTGTGAAGATTCCTCCGCATGTCGACTAATGACAGTAAAGTGTAAGTTTCTAGTCTAATGTGCATGTCTTTGGATGGTGGGAGGAAACCGGAGCACCCAGAGGAAACCCATGCAAACACAGGGAGAAAATGGTAACTTCCACAATAACATCCTTGCCAAGCCCAGGACTCGAACCGAGGACCATCCTGCTGTGAGGTGGACATACTAATTACTATGTCATTGTGACACCCCACAAAAAAATGCATCTCAACATCATCTGCATACTGGAAGCCCTCAGATGTTAACTAGTGTTCTTTATTGGACTCTGAATTAAAACGTACTCTCTGGCTATAGGTTTGTAAATACCAGACCGTCACATACATGTGGTTCTTTCACGCACGGTTGTCTCACAGTTTTATAAAATCTCTTTGTATGCGGTAGACTTGGTTTACTTTCACTAGAGGCAAGGGGCCCAAGCATGTTCCAGGATGATGATGCTCCAATCAACACATGGTTCTCCATGGGTGGTGTGAAAGTACTGAGCAGTGACCTCACAGAGCTCCAACATCAATGCCTCCAAACACAAAGGCACCTACCTGGTCAGGTGTCCACTAACTTTTGGCCATGTAATGTATGTTAATGTTGGATTTAGATACATTTATGGAATTTACAGAAATTCCCAAACCCAGGACCTTTCTGCTCCACAGTGGACATGCTAACCACCATCGTGCCGCCCAGTTCTATACTTGCTGTACAATAATGAGCTATTTATTATAGTCATATAGGCTAATGGAAACTATTCATTCATTCATTTTCTGAACTGCTTCTTCCTAATTAGGGTCGCGGGGAGGCTGGCGCCCATCTCAGCCGACTCTGGGCGAGGG
>JBCNYG010000001.1:15620357-15631117 GCA_039654305.1 Porochilus rendahli
GGAAACCGGAGTACCCGGAGGAAACCCACGCAAGCACGGGGAGAACATGTAAACTCCACACAGAAACGCCCGAGCTGTTTATTAGTGAACTAGCTGGATACTACTTGCTAATCTACACATCTTGTAGGGAGTTAGCTGTTTACTGCTCAGGGTTTCACTCGGAACCTAGGCAACCAGAGCTGGCCATGAGCGAGATTGTGTTGCTTGGTGATTCTCATGTCGCTTGAATCGCTTATGTGTCTTCACTTCCTGTATCAGTTGTGCTTTAATCTGTATGTTTATTTTTAATTCCATCGCGCCAACTAAACACCCTTTGTGTGACTATTATAGGAACATAAGCGTGCTGTAGATCCTGTTCCCACGCCACGTCCTCTTCAGACGCTCAAAACTCCCTCGGCCTCAACTGTCCCTGTTCCATCAAGGACTAACCCAGCATTTAGCTGCCAGACACCTAACTACAAAGACACTCATGCAAACAGGTCAGAGCACAATGTTGTCTTATGGATGTAAATAGTTATTTGATGAACTTGGGATTTTATGCTGAGTAACCTTTTGCTCTTTAGTTTTATAACACCTGTGGTGAAACAGAGGCCAGCTGTTGTGTCTGTTGTATCTCAGAGGGGCATCCATGCTCCATTACCATGTACCCCACAGAGTCAAGCATCATTTGTCCAACAGACACCACAGGTAAGGAACAGTGATCCATATATTATGTTTTTAAAAATTATTTTTAGCAGAAACTCAGGCTTTTTTTTTTTTAAATATGTAAATTCAATTGGTGACTTGTTTTTTGAAATAATCAATTTTGTGGTTTTAGACAATTTAATAACATTTAACACTTATTTTATTTATTGGTTTCAGTTTTTATACAGGTTTAATTGCAAGTAGTTTAAAAGAATCAAATCAGTACACATTTGATTAAGTTGTTTATTAATTCACTTTGAAGGAAACAATTGGGTTAGGAACAAAAACAGATGGAAAATAGGGCCATATATATGAAAGATATGAAAATGCTTCCTTAAATATTTACATTTATGTTTGCTTCGATAGGACGTTTTAAATTGGGAATGTAAAACAAACATCATTTGTGTAAAGTTTTCATTTAAAAGAAATATTTTATTACAGCTGTTGTGCTGAGGCAGATGTGAGTGCAGTTCATTGTAGTGTAATATAAACAAACGAGTGTTGAAATGCCTTCCTCCATTCTTGACCTCTGTCTGATTTTAGCCAATTGATTTAAAAAATGGTTTAATTCTATTTGAAGAGACTTTTGTTGTTGCTGTTCAGACCAATGCTTAAAGTTTGTGAAAAAGGGGCAGCAGTTGCTTGGTTTAAGCTCTGAGCTACTGATTTAAATTATTTTATAGTCTAGCACAGAGTCCCACTATTGGGCCTTTTAACTTCGATCTATAATCCAGAGCTGCTTGAATAGTATGCTTTCAGCTTTAAGTCTATTTGGATTGAATCATAACAGGTTAATTTAATAAAAGATGACAATGGTATTTGTGGCATAAAGAAACCGACAAAAGTACATAAAGAGTTGCTGGATGTTGAACGCTTATTTTGTGCTTAAATCTACCCTAAAATAATTATTTCATTATATTGCCTGTACATTTGCATTTATTTTTATATATATAAAAGGATAGGATACAAAGGATAGGATACAAAATATGTGTGTGTATCCTTTTGCATTTCACATATATCTGACCTTTAAAAAAAATCCCTTAAAATTTTTAGTTATTGTTCTTTTCTTCTTGTTGCTTTGATGGTTTAGTCGTACTAAGCATTTCATTACATTACATATTGTACTGTGTATAATTTGTATGTGACAAATAAAATTTGAATTGAAAAAAGTCCAGTCTTTCCACTCGACAGGTAATGGGTTAGACAGTTAACTATCAAAAGTGATGTATCCCTTAAAACAGGCAACGTGCACCAGAGATACTACAGATTTTCGCTCTGTTTATTGCCTTAATTAGGCAATGTATACTGGGAGATACAACTCGTCAATTCCAAAATTTACAAGATATTTTTAAATAATTAAATAGAAGAATAACATTCTTTTTTTTTTTTTACAATTTTAAAAGTGGAACAGTTTTCCACTCGTGCCTGTTTAAGGGATATTTTGCTGTTGTGGTAAACAAGATGTTCTGAAATAAAATGATAACGGCTGTACCTTCTTGCCATTTAATGATAACTTTACTTTCAGAACTCTGTCAGTACCATCTCCAATGAATCCATCACCATTAAAGGCAGACAGTTCTTTATTTTGAAGATGATTGGCAGAGGTGGTTCCAGTAAGGTAATGTGTGAATAGCATGATGCAGCTTGGTTGTAGTTATGCTTCCTTGTCGCACTTTGCATTGAAGTGATTGAATATATGCCATGTCCTTAACTTTAGGTGTACCAGGTTCTGGACCAGAAGAGACAACTGTATGCTATAAAATACGTGAACCTAGAGGAAGCAGATGCCCAGACTGTTGAAAGCTACAAGAATGAGATCGAGCACCTGAACCACCTCCAGCAGTACAGCGACCAGATTATCAAACTGTATGACTAGTGAGTGTTTTCTGTGCTTTCAGATTAAACCGAGCTATCTCCATAAATGTTTCCCACTCATATATTATTTGGTGCACAATTGTCTGGTACATCTGATGACTCTAATAACTAATTTCAGTGAGATCACAGACAGCTACATCTATATGTTGATGGAGTGTGGCAACCTGGACCTCAACACATGGCTTCGTAACCGCAAGACTGTCAACTCACTGGAAAGAAAGTTTTACTGGAGGAACATGCTGGAGGCAGTGCAGACTATCCACAAGCATGGTAACTACACAAATCTGACAAAATTAAAACTGCAGATGCGCTCATTTATCATTTGTCCTAAAGCCTTTCTTAAACCACCCCCCCTCTGCCAGGAATTGTACACAGTGACCTAAAGCCAGCTAATTTTGTCATTGTCAATGCTTCATTGAAGCTCATTGACTTTGGGATAGCAAACCACATTCAGCCAGACATGACAAGTGTTATGAAGGACTCACAGGTTAGTCCAGACGTCTGACTGCTAAATAGAGTTGCATGCATGCTGTGTGATCAGTGTTTTGATAGTTCTAATGTTGTGCTTCAGGTGGGGACACTAAACTACATGCCACCAGAGGCTATTAAAGACACCTCATCTAAAGGTGGAAAAGCAAGGTCAAAGGTAATGTTAAATATTATCAAAATTAAACTCTTCCTAACTAGCAAAGCTACAAAATAGCGCCATACGATGATCAGCCATAACATTAAAACATTATTGGATTAAAAAAAACATTATCCCGTGTTGACAAGTCTTGAAGCAACAACAAAAGTCTCATTTAAATCTTTCTTGTGTTTCAATGTAATATATACAAAAACTTACTACACTTTACTAATGAGTTTTATTTCCTTATTGTCCATATTCGGTACTAGAATGCTTTACCTACTTATGGAATCTCAGAAGGATTCCCCAAATCATACAGCAGTAAACCAGTGAGAGACCTCAAAACAGACATGACTTTGTGTAAATAAATCTCATCTGTTGCTGTGAAGACGCTAGGAAGGTCGCGCTGATTGGTCGAGAACCCGGATTCCTTTAGTTTTAGACTATAATCAAGTATTTTACCTCATTCTGACGCATATTAAATTCTCTTTCCGAACATAGGAATGTTTTAGTATGTCAAATTTTCTACTTAATCCATATTATGCTGGAGTGGGTCACACATGCTCTGTGTGTGGTGCTCACCTCACCTGTCTCTGTCATGGATAAAATAAGTAAAAGAATAAACTGTAAATATTGATTTTTGTTTGCTTTTTATGTTTCTATGTACTAAAACAGTTATTCATCTCAGGCTAGTCGGACGTCACAAATTGAATGCTGTTCTATAGTCGAGGGTTGCATTGTAATGACTATACAACTGGGTGTATTCCTCTTTGAAGCAGCAGGTCTTGCGGGGTGTTCCTGGTATGCACTGGTAATTACCTACTTCAGTAGTGGTCCAATGAAGGGCAAACTGTGAACTGGCAAGAGTGTCATGGGTACCCAAGGCTTATTGATGTGTGTAGGGTGTGAAGGCTAGTATGTCTGCTCTGATACCACAGTAGAGCTACTGAAACAGTTAATACTGACTGTAATAGAAAGGCGTTGGTACACACAGTGCTTTGCAGCTTTCTCCTGCAGACCACTTGAGTTATTTGATGTTGTGGCTGATTGCTGTATAACGGTAATATTTGTTTTGTTGATGGGAAGCAAACTCAAACTATGTTTTAGGTTTTTATTTGCAGAGCCTATCAAGTTGTTTCTGTTCACAGATTAGCCCAAAGGGAGACGTGTGGTCACTTGGATGTATCCTGTATTGTATGACCTATGGGAAAACCCCTTTCCAAAACATCACTAACCAGATTACGAAGCTTCATGCTATTATTGATCCATCCCATGAAATTGACTTTCCTGACATTCCTGAGAAGGATCTCCTAGATGTACTGAAGGTGTGTGTGTGTGTGTGTGTGTGTGTGTAAATAATTACATGACTGAGAGCATTAAGGACAAACTTGTAAAATGCAATGAAATCTTTCTTTTAATTAGCAATGCCTGGTGAGGAATCCCAAAGAGCGAATCTCAATTGCGCAACTGCTCGATCATCCGTATTTGCAGCTGCAGCCTCAGCAACCACCTGAGCCAGGTGCCTGTTCTGCATCACTTTACACACCAGTAGAAACATAAAGCTGCCAGATGTAGGTGGCACACAGTAAATGGAGCAGTGGTAGCTTAGTGGTTAAGCCGATGGGTTGCTGATCCGAAGGTCAGCGGTTCAATCACCCCTGTTGGGCCCTTGAGCAAGGCCCTTAACCCTCAATTGCTCAGTTGTATAAAAATGATAATTGTAAATTGCTCTGGATTAGAGCGTCTACCAAATGGTGTAAATGTAAATCATTGTGTGTGGTATGCTAAATGAGGTCAATATGCTTTTATTGTTCCATTTCTGAATTTTCTTGTCTGTAGTGGAGCCATGCAACAACGACTTAAAGAAAATTCTAAATGATCTGGCAGCTTTACAATCCCCAAACAGCATTGCAAGAGCTGCTAGTGTGAGTATTCCTCCAGTTGAAAATCACCTGTGCTGCTGTGTTCTCCTGCATTTTATTTCCCTGTGTCTGTCATCACAACTGCCTATTTCTGTCCAATATCCACAGAACCTAGCAAAAATGTGCAACAGCGGGCTGAAACTGGATGTTTCAGAGTGTGTAAGGAGCTCCAGTCAGTCTTCATGGAAGTGAACATGCTGATGATTCATAATGACGACAGTTTGACAACGCGGCACGCGATTACTTGGATATGTTGAAAATTACCATCATTATTTTGCTAGGCAGATTTAGGTCATTTGTTGACCTGAGGAAAAAGAACAGTGACTTGAGTGGCGCATATTCTACTATACACATCCTGAACTTTCTCCAAATTTCTATCCTTTACAGAATTCAAATTCTATTACATTCACACCCTGTTGCTTTTTTTTTGTTTGTTTTTGTTTTTTTGGATTGCCTCTGTTCCCCCAATCTCTGTCTGTATGTTTAAATTTCAAAAATAAATTTACCCTAGTAAACTGTAATTTATATTTCTGTGGTAGTATTTATTTTATCAGGTGTGGTAGCTGGAAAATGGGTGGGGGTTGAGATTGAAATGAGGGAACAGACTAGCCAGTGTCTATATTTATCAAAAGAACTGTTAGAAATAGTGGTTTAATCCTAATTGGCTCAATAGTTTGTAGCCTTCTTCAAGGAGAACTTAACAGTAGATAAAGTCCCAAAAGGGGAATTAAATCACAAATTTGTTTTTGTTTTCGGCTTTTTAAAAAATTGTTAGTAGCCCAAGTTTTTAGACACTGATTATTAAAATCACTATAGGTGTGAAATGTAATTAAACAAATGTATAAAAGGTATCAACTTAAAGACCCTTTTTAATACATTATTTCATTTGATTGAGAATGAGAAACAAAACTAGAGCTTAGCTGGGTGACTTAATTTGGGTGGCTTGACTTGTTTCATTTAATCCTGGGTTTACTGTCTTTTCACAGGATATGATTCTTCTTTTTTTCTGGGTTTCATTGCTATTGACAATTTAAGCTGCATAGCAGGTCAAGGTCGATTTGAATGTTGTCATTAAATATTTATCCATCTGCTGGATCTAGAGGCTTCAACAATAATGGTAAAATTCTATTATACAGTTTAATGCTATAATACAGTAGTTTTCTTTCAGGGTTTTTTTTTGGTAGTAGAGTAGGTTCTTTATATTATTTCTTTATAACTATATCTACTGGAGGAGTACATGCAAGTTAAAAAAAAAAGTAGCCTAATCTGATTTTCGAGAATGAAATTTTTGAGAAATTGTTGCCAGTATTTGATGTGCTCCCCTTTGTGATCCTGCAACAGGAAATTTGTAATTGACTTAAAAAAATTTTTATTTTTTTGGCGCTATCTTCAATTTAGCATATTTAACAGACAACTCATCCTGGATAATGATGTAATATGCTGAGGCCAAAAGATCCTTGGATGTTTTTGTTTAAGGTGTTTAAGGTTATTTGACAACTCAAATCTGGCTTTGCATGGTGGTAAGCAAGCTCGCCTCACAGCAAGAAGGTCCTGGGTTGGAGTGCCAGTGCTCAGTGATGGTATTTCTGACTGAAGTTGGTATGTTCTCCCCATGATTGCGTGGGTTTTCTCGGTTTCCTTTCACAGTCTAAAGATATGTACGTAATGCCCTCGCTGCTGCTGATAAAGATAAGTTAAGATAAAGATAAAATGTGCTTGGTCTGCATTGGTAACAACAGATCGAATTCAATTCCAGTGACGGTTGGACCCCGCCAAGGTTGTCCTTTGTCACCTGTTCTGTTCATAATTGTTTTGGATAGAGTTTCTAGACACAGCTGAGGCATTGAGTGGTTCTGATTTGGTGGCTATAGGATCTTGTCTCTGCTCTTTGCGGATGACGTCCTTTTTGGTTTAATTGAGCCAGGACCTCCAGCTCTCGTTGGAGCGATTCGCGGCTGAGTGCGAAGGGGCCGGCATGAGAATCAGCACTTCTGAGTCCGAGGCCATGGTTCTCAGCCGGAAAAGGGTGAAATACTCCATCCAGGTCTGGAATGAGGTCCTGCCCCAAGTGGAGGAGTTTAAGTATCTTGGGATTTTGTTTACTAATGAGGGAAATATAGAATAAGAGATCGACAGGTGGGTCGGTGCAGCCTGTGCTTTAAAGCCGAGCTTGTACCGGTTTGTCGTGGTGAAGCGGAAGCTGAGCCGATATCGCAATACAAGCGGATGAAATGAGCTTCATTTGCAGGGCTCTACTTCAGAGATAGGGTGAGAAGTTCTGTAATCCGGGTTGTGCTTGGAGTAGAAGCGCTCCTCCGTGTGAGAGGATCCAGTTGAGGTGGTTCGGGCATCTGGTTAGAACACTTCCCTTGTGTGGTGTTTCGGGCATGTCCAACCGGAAAGAGGCCTCGGGGTCGACCCAGAAAACTCTGGAGGGACTATGTCTCTCGGCTGGTCTGGGAATGCCTCTGTGTCCTCCCGGAAGGACCAAGGTTATTATAATAAAACATAACTCTAATTAATACAAACTATTATAAAGACCTGAAAAAAACGATAATAGGACTATCCACATAAAAACATGAATTTATAAACGAATACCTTTAATTAATAAGAACATAGCAACTGTAGCATTTGCAATTTTAATAAGAAATTATGTGTGGGTATTGACATAACTTCCTGTTTCTCCTGCATGACGTAGGGAGTACCAATATGGCGGCCGGCGGCTTCAATCCATTGAGGCCGTTCACGCAGCAGGACCTCCCACTGACACCACAGTTTTCGACTCCTCTGAAGCGTTTTATTGAGAACACGTCACTGTTACGTCACTTGCACCTCATACAAACCAAAGATACGACATACATGCACAGATACTCCGTGCACGTCACATGACTATAAGTTTAGACATAACGCGCTCATTTCTTGGCGTTTGAACCAGGTAAAGATTTTTAGTACACCACCGACGCGTCGAGATTGTACGGTAGAACCCTAAGGCTCTCTTCCTTTGATGTCAGTGATGTACAGCCTAGACCTATCACCGGTTGTTCTTTAAGCGCGGCCCATATTTCTAACCAATCAGCGCGGCGTTCTTGTTGGACGTCAGAATTCCTTTTCCTGGTCTGAGTGTTCTGCAATGGCGGCGGCGGCGGCACGTTTACTGCTCAGGAGTGCGGCTTGTAAAGCCTCCGTCGTTGATGTGTGCGGCGGCGTGCATTCCAATAACGCAGGAGTTTCGCTCCTCAGACTCTCACCGAGCTGCTCTGTGAGGCTGAAGACACAAAGACGACATGCGGCACACTTCACCTTCCACTCTGACCCTGTCCCGACGAAATACGGTACGAGTTAAATCACAAACATGACAGTAACAAACAGCTCCTCGTTATGGTCGAGATGTCAGGATCAATCACGCGTCTGTTTATTTACATAATGGGGATGGAAAGCAGTTTGGGAGTCAAAAGCATGCGGGGTCTTTGATGACAGCTCAAGTTTAGTAGCTGGTTAGCGAATGAGTCTGTGATGTGTGTGACTGTTACATAGTAACGTGTGTACTTTTAACTTGTGCCATACGAGGCCAGTTATATAAAACAGTGTCAGTGTAGCTGATTGGTTTAATATTTGAAGCTCACTACAGCTGATCGACTTGATCCCTCTGTGTTTGAGAAGCTTTGCCCTTCTGATATTCTTCTGCCAAGCAGGTCACTGTATCAGCGTGTGTTTATACACACTGTGTCCTCAATAGGCAGAGTGAAAGGGGTCTCCTGGCAGACCCAACTGCACTAAAGCCCCGAACCGCAACTGCGAGTTGTTGTTGGGAAATGAAGTGCTTGTTCATTATATTATACTTTTTGACCAACTAGGTTATTTTTTAAAGAAGGAATTATGGACTGCACTGCAGAATGGTGATGACCCTGAGGGAACTTGGGGGTTCCTTGAGGGAACTTGGGGGGATGGTGATGATCCTGAGGGAACTTGGGGGAATGGTGATGACCCTGAGGGAACTTGAGGGTTCCTTGAGGGAACTTGGGGGGATGGTGATGATCCTGAGGGAACTTGGGGGAATGGTGATGACCTTAAGGGAACTTGGTGGAGTGGTGAGGATCCTCAGGGAACTTGGCAGAGTGGTGAGGATCCTGGGGGAACTTGAGGGAACTTGGGGGAAGTGGTGATGACCCAGAGGGAACTTAAGGGTTCCTTGAGGGAACTTGGGGGGGGGGGGGGGTGATTACCTTGAGGGAATTTGGTGGAATGGTGACAATCCTGAGGGAACTTAGTGGGATGGTGAGGATCCTGAGGGAGCTTGGTGGAATGGTGATGACCCTGAAGGAACTTGAGGGTTCCTTGAGGGAACTTGGGGGAATGGTGATGACCCTGAGGGAACTTGAGGGAGTGGTGATGACCTTAAGGGAACTTGGCGGAGTGGTGAGGATCCTCAGGGAACTTTGTGGAATGGTGAGGATCCTGGGGAACTGAAGGGAACTTGGGGGAAGTGGTGATGACCCCGAGGGAATTTGGTGGAGTGGTGACAATCCTCAGGGAACTTGGTGGAAGGTGATGATCGTGAGGGAACTTGGGGAAGTGGTGATGACCCTGAGGGAACTTGAGGGTTCCTTGAGGGAACTTGGGGGAGTAGTGACGATTCTGAGGGAACTTGGTGGAGTGGTGACGATTCTGAGGGAACTTGGTGGAACGGTGTGAATCCTGAGGGAACTTAGTGAAGTGGTGATATCCTTTAGGGAACTTGGTGGGATGGTGAGGATCCTGAGGGAACTTGTTGGAATGGTATGGGTCCTGAGGGAACTTGTTGGAGTGGTGACGATTCTGAGGGAACTTGGTGGAACGGTGTGAATCCTGAGGGAACTTGGTGAAGTGGTGATATCCTTTAGGGAACTTGGTGGAGTGGTTTGGATCCTGAGGGAACTTGGTGGAGTTGTGATGCCCTTTGGGGAACTTGGTGGAATGGTGAGGATCCTGAGGGAACTTGGTGGAATGGTATGGATCCTGAGGGAACTTGGTGGAGTTGTGATGACCTTTAGGGAACTTGGTGGAATGGTGAGAATCCTGAGGGAATTGGTGGAATGGTAAGAATCCTGAGGGAACTTGTTGGAGTGGTGATGCCCTTTAGGGAACTTGGTGGGATGGTGAGGATCCTGAGGGAACTTGGTGGAGTGGTTTGGACCCTGAGGGAACTTGGTGGAATGGTGATTATTCTGAGGGAACTTGGTGGAGTTGTGATGCCCTTTGGGGAACTTGGTGGAGTGGTGAGGATCCTGAGTGAACTTGATGAAATGGAGGCAATTGTGACTATTATTTTTTTACAGTTTGACTTCAATTGTGATAGAACTTGGGTATTCTAGTAGACCTAAGCAGACCATCACAACCTTGATTCTCCGTTGTGGGTGAGAGTTTCATCTCTTGGATGCAGTCTGCCTTCTTTTTATGCTCTCGGTGTGGTCAAATTTTGGAGATCCATACTTGTTGAATTGTGGGGATTTTGGTCCTAGTGTAAACTATAAGACTAAGTGTTGGACTTTCATTCATTCATTTTCTGAACCGCTTATTCCTAATTAGGGTCGCGGGGAGACCCATCTCAGCCGACTCTGGGCGAGGGCAGGGTACACCCCGGACAGCTCGCCAGGCCATCGCAGGGCCATCAGTCA
>JBCNYG010000001.1:15730541-15742987 GCA_039654305.1 Porochilus rendahli
TGATATCTAATAATAGTATAATAGAATAAAATAATTATAATTATATAATAATTTTTATAATAATTTTTCAAAAATGCATTTAAAAAAGTTCATTTGTGGCTCTCTTTTCATGTCAGCCTCACAGCAAGAAAATCCTTTATTCGAGTCCCAGGATGGCCCACATGTCTGTCCTGACCTTCAGTCATGAGAAAAAAATAAGTATGTCCTATGGAAATTGTTGATTTTTTTTTAATATTTGATAAAGTAAAAATTTCACTCCTTTTAATACAGTACCAGAAAATAAAGGTGATAAACAAAACCACAAGGAAAAATAGCTTTTATTATTTAATTAATTTATAATTTTTTTTAGGCCGCTTAATCCTAATTAGGGTTGCGGGGAGGCTCTGGCCGAAGGCGGGGTACATCCTGAACAGCTCATCAGGCCATTAGAAGGGCGACACACATACAACTATTCATACTCACCTAGGGTCGATTTGGAACTGCCAATTAGCCTACTCTGTATGATTAGGCTTTGAATACGCCATTCCATAACCTAGATTTGCTCTTTTGGAACCCTTCCTTGGTGGAATTGTTAGTGTGCTTAGTATAATCATGCTTTTAAAAGGTCCACATTCAGTAACTAACAGATTAATTCATAGATAATTTAGTGATTGCAAGTTGTCCTGTTCCTGAGGCAGCAAAGCAATCCCAAACCATAACATTTCCACCAACAATGCTTCATAGTTGGTATGGGGTTCTTCTTCTGTTTATATATGTACTGTGAATGTGGCATCTTTAATGGTCTTTAATGGCTTGGTCTTTGCCTGTATGGTAATTGACTGTAGTCTTGTTCTAATGTTCCTTTTAGGCTGCACTGGTTCCTGGTACACTGTGTGTCTAAACTTGTCTATCTCTTTCTGGTTGTAGACGTAACACTTTTATTTGAAATTCTAAAATAAAATCAAAGAATTTTTTATCTTTTTAAATCCATTGCCAGACTTCCAGACATCTGCAACATTTTTTCCCTGGAGGCCTTAGAGAGCTCTTTAGATCTTGGAATGATGGAACCACATGTCAAAAAGAACACCAGACATCACATTTAAATAAGACAGCTTTCATCTGCAGGATTATCTAATCAGTGGACTCTATTTGGATTTTCAAATCAATATTATCTATATCAGCAATGCATTATTCTAATTATATGTATATAAAGGTGTGATAATCAACTTGTACTACTTTTTTTAAATAATAAAATCTGAGGTTTTTTACATTTAAATAATGAAAATTATTAAAAATGTCAATCAGAGCACTGGTGGCTTAGTGCTTAAGGCAGTGAATTACTGATCAGAAGGTCAGTGGTTCAATCCCCACAATCACCACTAAGGCCCTTGAGCAAGGCCCTTACCCCTCAATTGCTCAGTTGTTAAAAAAAAAAACTGTAAGTCACTCTGGATAAGAGCGTCTGCCAAATGCTGTAAATATAAATATTGTATGACATTTATTCAAGTGGCTTATAGCACCTTTATCTGTAAGCACTGCATCAACTAGAGTTGAATGGTTTGCATGTCCGAATATGTAGAAACAATTTAAAATATTCCATGGAATGTACTTATTTTTTTCTTACTTGTACCCGCTTGTCTACCTTCATACACTCTGCCCATGCATTTATTGTGCATGACTGGAATCTTACACAAGGTTAGGCAGAAATATTTCTAAAGTTAGCAAGCTAGTCAACAGAACACTCACTAAACAAGCCATGTTCATTCTTTATATTCACTGTGTTAATACTACATGTTTTCTTGCATAAGAATGAAGCATGAGGTAGTTGGATATGATAATATGCTATGTTCTTCTCCCCAACACTTCATCTCTCTTGAATTCTCTAGCATTCATGTGCTTTGTAGTATTGGCATTGGAGGGAGAAGCAAATACTAAATCCTTACTCTTGCTGGTTTCGCTTTAGTAAAAATGAATTCTCTTCCAAAACTAAATTTAGGAATGTACTGGTTTCTAGAAATTATGTGTGAGGATAAAACAAGCAAACAAACAAACAAACAAAGAAATAAATACATATATAAATAAATAAATAATCATAATAATTATAAATAACTACAAAAGCACTTGGAGAGTGCAGACCTCCGCCAAGGCCGTTCAGTACCTTACAATTTCTTACAATATGGTACTATAGAAATACAGCATTTTTATTAATGCAACATTTGTTTATTATTTGAGCCCTACAAGGCAAATGTGCAGCCATTTATATGTTTGCATTGTGTATGGGGCCAGCCTTGAATAAGAGGCCTGGTGCTTAGAGGAGGACGTATTGGTTATTAAGTTATGTAACTGGCCTAAAAGTTGTACAGAAAAATAAAGGAATGAGATCACACCATCGAAACACAAGCCTGAAAGTTACGCATCGGTATAGTCTGGACACAGTAACTCAGATGACTACGTCACCCGCGCTAATAATCTTTAAAAATTTCGTGCATCCAAACAATAATCTGGATCACTGCCAAAATTGAATCAATTGTTCCCTGTATTGCCCTGCAATGGCCTGGCAAGCTGTCCAGGGTGTAACCCGCCCTCGCCCAGAGTCGGCTGAGATGGGCGCCAGCCTCCCAGCGACCCCAATTAGGATTAGGCGGTTCAGAAAATGAACGAATGTTCTTTGTATTATTTCTGACTCATCCTGAAAATTTCATGAAAATATGTTGACCAACCAACACCAGTGAAAACATAACCTCCTTGGCAGAGGGAATAATATTTTTTAAAAAGAAGAAAAAGAAGAAAATTCGAATGATTGTTAATAATAATAATATTTATTTAATGTTATTACATTTAATTGGTGCAGCATGGTGGCATTGTTGTTAGCATGACCACCTCACAGCAAGTCCTGGGTTTGAGTTCCTGGGCTTAGTGAAAGCTTTCTGTATGGAGTTGGTATGTTCTCCCTCTGTTAATAGCTGTTCATGGTGTACCGTGCCTTTAGCCGGAGTCAGCTGGGATGGACTCCAGCCTCCCTGTTACCCTAAAAAAAAAGGATAAAGCAGTTACATTTAAATTGAAATTGGCATTTAATTGTTTTTTTAACCAAGCCATTGTACATCTCATGATCACTGCTCACACCATGTCACATGACCACGAGCACCTGAATCAAGTTGTTGTTTAATTCTCATGGGCATTTATGTCATGTATTGTGTATCACTTCTTGTCTGTCTTCAGTCGGTGTCACCATTCTCACTGTAACCATTAACAGGCAGGTGCACTCGCCTTCTTAATTTTTCAGTGATATAGTTTCATTTAGATATTTATAGCTTTGCAGCATGCAATGGTAATAGCAATTTTTTTGTATAAATCCAGACACAACTCCCTTTAATGTGTTATGATCTCTGAGTTTGCAACATGTGTCAGTTCAGGTCCTTTGATCTTTCAGGGCCACCATACATTATGCAACATGCCAGTAGAATACGTCATTCTCTATGACAACATTGCTGAATGAATCAGTGCAGAGTACACTGAGGTGATGTAAAGTATGTGCTAGAATGCAAATGTTTTATGCGAGTGTACCTTGCACAAACAGCCTTGTTGACAGATTTAAGATTTACTTTTGGGTATAGGATCACATTATTTATCATTATGAAATGGGATGTTTAAAAAGCCTGCTCAGTGTGCTTTATAACGACAGTCTCATTTCTAAAAGCTTAACTAAGTAATCCATCTCTCTGGTATCCTCTTAAATACTGTTGGCCTGTTTTTCGAGAACAGATATGTGCACCGTTGGCGCTGTTTTTGTTTTGTTATTTATTTTCATTTACTTCTTGGTTTCAAGCCCGACTTAATTTTCAATTAGCTGAAGTGAAGGTTATTTCAAAATAAGAAAATAAATAGTGTAAAGATGTTGGCAGAGTGACATTCTCATTCAAATAAAGATTAGTTGTACTTAATGTGGATTGTTGTTCAAATCACTGATAAGACCTGAACTCTTTCCCACAGTCCAACCCAATGGATGGTGGATTTAAGTAATCATAGTAAGGACACTAGTTTGTATTGGAAGAAGATGCTTAAGATTATTGTAGTGGATGTATCTTACAATACAGTATAGTACAATGAAGTACAACACCTTATTGCAGTAATTTTTTATAAATATTCAGGCTTTCATGTGACGGACTGCAATCGTGTCTGATTAATACCAGGCCTTTATAACAATCCAGTGGGGTATGTAAAGTTACTGATTGCTTCCATAGAGGCAGGAGGTTTACTGTATGTAAATGCCTGCTAATGTAACCAAATATATGCTATTCTTCTAAAGGGACAAAGTTTGCATTTGCTTCCGAACAAACCAATGACCATCAATTGTACTTCTTTTTTTAAAGTGTACCTTTAAAATTAAATTTAAAGTTGTGTATAAATATTTTCAAATGCCAAACCAAAAAAAAATTTATTCTAAAGTTTTAAAAGTCATAGTACTGTTTTTTTGTTGTTGTTTATGTTGTCACATGTGTATGCATGTCAGTGCCTGTGAATGCCCACCACAGCTAATTTGCATTTAATTAAGCCCACAAAGCTCTATGATAGGTCAAGCTGACAGACTGAACGTGCAAATTGAGAACAAAATGGCAAACAGAAAGGCAGAAGTGGAAGTTATTTTGACCCCATATCCATGGCGACGAAAAAAAAACCCCACCAAACTTTACTGTATGTAACGTCATCTAAAACGTGTTAAATCGGAAATGTCTAAAATATTAATTAGGTGATAATGAAGGTGTAAAAAGGAAATGGCTGGACATGAAAAAGGTAAAAAATATACATCTCAGCCGGAGCTTTCTTACTCTGATGCACCCTCCACCATCATTCCAGTTTAGACTTTTGTCATAGATTAAACACAGAAAACACACTATGGGAATAGTGAGCATTGATTTTGATCTCTGCATTCAACCCATCCTTTTACACCAGTAGTGAGCACACACAACCACTAGGCACAGTGCGAGGAACAATGCGCAGTAAATCTTTGGAGGGGAGGGCTTTAATGGGGTTGATTGAACTGGCACCCTTTCGGTCAGAAGCCTGCTTCTGTAACCTTTGGGCCATGGCTGTCTGATTGGCCACTTTACCACATAATTTAAATAACTTATTACAAATAAGAGGAGTTTAGTGTATTTGTGTTGCCAGATTTTTTGGACAATGGGTGGAAACCCATGAGGTAAATAACCATAGAAACACTCCACAGATCAATCAGAGCTCCAGATTGACCCAACACAACCCTGTTGCTGTGAAGCAGCAATATTTTGTGACTGTACCAATATGCTACACATGGTTAACTCATTACCAACTAAGATGTCAAATAACACCTTATAATTACTATAATGGAGCACCAAATTTAAAAAGACTAAAAGACATTGACTTTTTTAGTATTATTTTAATACATTCACTGAAGTTTTGGGGCATACAATAACATTAAATGTCATTTGTAAACACAAATATTTATAATTTATTCATTTATTTTCAAAGCCGCTTTATCCTAATTTGGGTCGTGGGGAGGTTGGCGCCCTTTTCAGACGAATCTAATTGGCAGGGCTCACACCTTCATACACACACACACACACACACACACACACACACACACACACACACACACATATATATATATATATATATATGATATAATGCATCAATAAATGCCTTTCGCATTTGCTTAAAGCCATACATGTAAATGCAATATATGTCTGAAAACTGATTTAACCATCTTTATACAACATTTTTGTATGGCACTGACAGACAGCCAGATCGAAAAATAGACAGATACAGTATATACCTTCTACAGTACTCACTGATTAAAATAGGAACGTTCATGGTCATCCATGCTGTACTACATATGGCTAATTGGGCATTTCAAGCATCATAATAAAGACATTATAATTTTTGTTTCAATGGGATCACATGAACAAAATAACTACTGCCCTCTCTGGCCGTCTATAGGAAATCAGAATGGCTGTGTATACTGTAGATCAACATAGTCAGCATTTAAATTTTCCCTTTGTCAAACCACACTGTATGTTTGTAGAAACTGTTTTGATTTATTTCTGATTATTTGCTTTAAAACAAGGTCTTGAAGATGCCACCAGGTTTAACGGCCTAAACTAGGTTCAGAAGCAAGGTATGGGGTACGACATTTGGTCTGAGATATACACACAGCAAGGGCAGGGCCCATAAACATATGAATGAAACATTCAAGTTCCACATTTGTATCTAGGATATATTTATATTCAACAACTTTTAATATAAACACTGATATTTAAAGCTATTTTTGGACATAAGTCCAAAAATCTAATTGTATCAGAATGCCCACAAATAGCTCGTAAGCTTTTAACATTTAGCATCCCATATACTGAGGTCTTACAGTTTTTTACAGTCCAGCAATACTAAACCAATTCTCTTCAGTGTTCTTTTATAATTTCTATGAAAGCTTGGTCTTAGTTAGTCCAGCTTGCATCTACATCTGTTTGTGAGGTGCCACCTTATGTCTAGAATGCTTATTGTACATTGTTTGCACATACTATTCCCATTCACACATTCATTTAATTTTCCAAAGTGCTTTATTTTTTATTAGCAGAGTTCAGATGCCCCTGTCATGCCCCTGAGACCCAGTGAGGTGGACGTGCTAACTACTACACCACCATGCTGCCCTAGGTCAAGCAACTGCCATAATTTGATCATACATGGGTGTGAATATGAGTGTGAAGGGCTGTTTGTCACTTCGTATTAGCACCACAGTAAATTAGCGAGTTGTACGAGGTGTACCTCGCCTCCCACCCAAAGTCACCTGGGAATCCAGCTTACCTGAAACCGCCAATATAAATGAATGATTATATTATCCCTGATACCTGTATAGGTCAACTGCTACAAGAGTCTTAAAAAAGCAACACAACATGATTTGTTATTAAAATTATGCTGTGGCTTTAGGAATAATCACAACACTTTTCTCTCCACCTCCATGTAAAACAAGTGGGACACCACCGGAGATGTATTTTCTACTGGCTCATAACTACTAATCAAGCATGCTTTGCATTGTCTATATAAATCCATCTATATAGCTCCATACTTCCCTCACTAATGAACAAGACCCCGAGATACTTGAACTCCTCCACTTGGGGCAACACCTCACTCCAGACCCGGAGGGTGCATTCCACCCTTTTCTGACTGAGAGCCATGGCCTCGGACTTGGAGGTGCTGATTCTTATCCCGGTCGCTTCACACTCAGCTGCGAATCGCTCCAGCGAAAGCTGAAGGTCCTGGCTCGATGAAGCCAAAAGGACGACGTCATCCGCAAAAAGCAGAGACGAGATCCTTTGGCCACCAAACCAGAACCCCTCAACACCTTGACTGCGCCTAGAAATTCTATCCATAAAAATTATGAACAGAACCGGTGACAAAGCACAGCCTTGGCGGAGTCCAACCTCCACTGGAAACGAATTCGACAAGTTGTTACCAACAGACCAAGCTCTGGCTCCGGCAATACAGAGATCGAACGGCCCGTAGCAACGGGTCCAGTATTCCATATTCCTGGAGCACACCCCACAAGATAGCTTGAGGGACACCTAAAAATAAGAAGGCACCTTTTGTGTTTGCCAAAAGGCATGTGGGTGACTCCACAAAAATGTATGGAGGAAAGTGCTATGGTCAAATGAGAATAAAATTTTACTTTTCTGCCACCAAGGAAAACGCTATGTCTCATGCAAACCCAACTCATCAAAATAAGGACTTCTCCAAGTCCACAAAGCACACGTGGACTGTTTTGGCAAACACCTATGCCCCCTCCAGCATCCAGTAGAGTGTGTAGAGCTGGTCAAGAGTGCTGTGGCCAGGACGAAAACCACATTGTTGTTATATATACATTATATATTTTATATTTTAAAATATACAACCCCCGGAATTTAAAATCCTTTAAAGTTTTAGTTATTGTTCTTTTTGTTCTTGTTGATTGTTTAAATAGTTTATTCTTTACATCTTGGACAGTCGTACTAAGCATTTCACTGCATATTTTACTGTGTATAATTTGTACGAGACATATTACAATTTGAATTTGAATTTGAATTTGAATTTGAATTTGCTGTGAGCTAGAAAAAACATCACTGGAACCTGCATATTTCACAATAGTAATGTTACTGTGGGGTAAATGTTTATATACATTACTACAATAGACAAGCTACATGTCCATCTTTTTTCACTAGCAATAGGCATTATTATGTGACAGAACACTCTCTGGGAGTCCTGTGTAAACAGTAATGCACTTCAACTGCTTATGAATATCAGACCATTCTTACTAGAATCTCTAGCACATATGCTTATAAAATATAATTCTGTATAATATTTAGTGAATGTACATACAATCTATTACACTTGGGACACTGCTGAAAAGTTAATATAAAACAAACATTTTTTGTAAGTTAAGCTTGTTCGTTCTTTATCCAAACAAGGAACAGATGTAAAATCTGGCTGATGAACTGAAACCATGTGAAACAAATCTTGCAGTCTAGCTCCAATAAATATTCCTTTCAACACATTAAACGTGATTTAGGAAACAAAAAATAGCATATGGTTAACTAAAGTTACATGACAGTGCACTTACTGTCAGCTTCATCAGTAGAGTTAAGGAAAGGTGATCGTGGTGGATCTCCATCAAATGATTTTGTGTCCTGTGTTGCACCTGCAACAGTCCATTTTATCTATTGTCTAGCAACTCTCTTTGTTTAAATAAGTCAAGTTTAAATAAGTAAATAAGTCACATTTTAACATTGTACATACTCGTGTTGAACTAGTTACATCCTCCACTGATATGCTTTGTAAAAATATGGTACTTATCCACTTGGACTCATAGTGGGGCATATGGCATACGGCTTACTGAAAATATGGTGATATTACAATATTTATATTAAGGTTTAATCATTCTACACTTAGTCGATTTGATCACTCCACAGATCACATACAGAAGTTTGTAAAAAACAAAACTTATTGTTTGAATATTATGCCTGTATATAATAAAATAAGTAAGAATATTTAGCAATTTTAAATTAAAATATTAAAATAATTCAAATGATGCATACCCTTCTGCACATCTCACACACACACACACACACATACACACACTAGCACACTCAAATTGATGTACTTTGGTTTTGTCACCTTTGGGAGTTGAAGTGTGAGTTCAGCTCTTGGCAAGTAGCTCTCAGTCCAAACACTTGAGTTCATCCTTAATTGCTCCAGCAGGACTTTGCTAGCACTAAAGATTTTATTACTTGGCTAAAAATAAAGTAGTGAAATATGGTAATGATGTCATGGTGAGACCAGTAACAGTAGCTTTGCCTTTGGGGTCATAAATTTAGCAAAAGGAGGGTCCAGATTTACAATGCATTTAACACAAGGTTATTATGACAGAATAAATAACTAATAACAATATAAACAACATAAATGTCTTAAGCCTAGCTCACATGTAAGTAATCATGGCCGAATGTACAAGCAAATTTTAGTTCGAGGGTAACCGAATATACTTTCCGAGGTAGTCGGTCAAATTCAAGATAAATTGTCCGTTTTTGCGGTCTTGGAAAAGTTTTGAACATGCTCAAAATTTGGAAGCAGTTCGGCTGTTTGCTTATTTTTGAACAGTTCAAGCGACTGATTTTTGCACGTCACGTCACGTCACCCTTTTGGCAAATAACCTACTCTTGACAAAAATCAGCAATGTTTCTTTTACATACCTCTCACCACAGACAGTGAGAGACATGGCCGGCCTTTGATAACCCATTTAGCTGCACTGGGGTGACAGCAGTGACATCTATATCAGTGCCAGGCCGTCAGGGCCAGCAACACTTTCAATTCAATTCAATTCAATTTTTTTATTTGTATAGCGCTTTTTACAATTGACATTGTCGCAAAGCAGCTTTAAAAAGTAAATTAAGTTGGGGAGGAATCTAAAAATGTTTTCTACAACCCTTTACACATCCCTAATGAGCAAGCCCGCGGCGACAGTGGCAAGGAAAAACTCCCTCTATATTTATATATATATAATGTGTGTGGTATAAGGAAAAAATAACTTCTACTAACTAAAGTTTCATCCCTACAAGCCTGTTTCGTGGTTATATATATATAATATATATAAAGTATATATATATTTGATTTTTGTAACGAAAAGTATACTTCACAATGTTCATCTAGAAAAGGTACCAGATGATATGTTTAAAATGAATAAACAAATACATAAAATTTAATTAAATAAGGAATATAACCGTCAGGACAATTCAGTAGGACTGAACATGAAATCCGACCTCATACATTTTCAGCACATGACATTTTGCTGGGTATAGCCTTGCTTCAGGAAATAAGAAGATAAATACTGTTTGCTCTGTTTCCAGTTACATTTCTGTGCATAATAATAGGCTACACTGTTTAGGCTGCATTGTGTGTGTGTGTGTGTGTGTGTGTGTTAGTGCAAGACTGCAGTGGTTGGAAAACTCTTCTCTCTGCTGTAGGTTCCGTTCGCCCCCTGGTGGTGATTATGAGTAACTGTCCAAACTTTACAAAACCACACAATGGACGTCATGTGTTTTACTTGAGGCCTTTATAACAGTTCAGAGCTAAAATAAGATCCGACTCACTTCCTGTTACTGTGTCCACTTTGGGGAAAAGCAGTCGCTCAACAGTCATTAAATTTTCCAGAGGGCAGTGAAGTGTACATGGGATCTCTAAAGCAGCCGTACACTATAACCCTACTATTAATAAAAATAGTATTACTTGGTGGAGCTACATTTTCTGTACATTTTTAAATGTAATAAATTATTATTTTTTTGGCTTTTGTTTTTTTGGCTGGCCAAGTGAGGGTGCATTGTGAAAGCCTGGATAGAAAGATTGTATGCCACACATACTAAACTAGGTATTCTTTTACATCTTAGGAAGGGGAGTGTCATGTACCAATATTAGGTCACTGTGACCTTGACCTTTGCTTGATCAGAGTCTTTATGAAGGGGGCCCTTCATTATGAAGAAGCAGTTCATAAAGATGTGGGTGGCAGCATCAGGCCATTGCAGGGCCAACACACATACAATCATTCATACTCACACTCTGGAACAGCAAATCAGCTTACTGTGCGTGTTTTTGGACTGCCAGAGGAAACCAGAGTACCCGGAGGGAACCCACGCAAGCACTGGGAGAACATTCAAACTCCACACAGAAACGCCCGAGCCCAGGAATCGAGCCCGGGACCTTCTTGCTGTGAGGCAAATGTGACGTAACGTAGCATAAAAACTCAGTTCAATCCATTTCGTTTCCACTTTGTAACTAAACAAAATGTCGAAGGGAGGTGAATAAGGATCAGTATGTTATAATAACCTCCAAGCCTTCAGTCACAGATAGTAAAGAAATACATGATGGCTTCGTTGGTGGGCTGACAATGCATTTCATCCATGTCAAATCAAAGCTACTAACGTATTTAATCAAGCAGAGACTGAATATTTCCCCCCAGATGGCCACACACACACACACACACACACACACACACACACACACTGTTTTGGGAAATTTAATAAGGGGGAAATGATGGAGTGAAAGACTCACACGTAGCAATGCAGGCATAAGCACAGCAGGGAAGAAAGGGGGCTGAAAACTTAAGAAATCATCACCCTTCAGTACGAAAACAAAGATGATACTGTAAATGATCCTCAAGTGGTACAAGTATCTAATGGTTTGCCTTCAGATGGGGAGAATATTGTGATTTTAAATGCTAACGAATACGTCCATGTTTAAGGATGGAGAACATAATCGGTCCTAATTACTGGGTTGAATGGACATTGTTTCCTAGTCAGTTGCACTCATCTTTTAGCTTGGGTGGAGAGCATGAGGCAGTTGTTAATCAATAGGTTACATCTTGACTCATGACAAACAACTTTTCATATTCATTTATTCATTTTCTGACCCATTTAATCCTAATTAGGGTCGCGGGGAGGCTGGCGCCCCTCTCAGCCAAGGCACCCTGCCACCACAACTTATCTCAATAATATGATAATAAGATCAACTTTATTAATTTCACGCCAATAGAATCCACATGTTACAGCAGCGGAAGTGTCAGGAAAGGAAAAAGTGACCAAGCGTCAATATAACACCAAAAAACATCTGATCCTGGTGGGCACAGCCTCCCTGTGACCCTAGTAGAATTAAGCGCTTTGGCAAATGAGAGAGTGAGTGAGTGATCGTGGTTTTCATAGACGTTGACAAGATTAATATTAACTTCCTAAGACCCGAACACTAATGTTGTGTGTCTGGTCATCTCTCCACACAATTTCTCTTCCTTACCACCTGATAAGTATTAATCTTGATTAACATCTTCAAACAGGAGGGAGGTCGCCAAAAGAGTAACACCCAATGGCCTTCAAATGAGAACCGTGCAAGGACATACACACAGTGTAGTTGGAAGAAAATTA
>JBCNYG010000001.1:15782821-15803387 GCA_039654305.1 Porochilus rendahli
GTAAGACAGTGCTCGATACAGTAAAGTAGAGCTAAATATATATATATATATACACATATACATATACATATATACACATATACATATACATATATACATATATATATATATACACATATATATATGAGACACATAATGGCTAAAGATAATTTCTCCTGCAAAGATATAATATTTTTTCTGTGCTTACTATGTATATAAGGAATAATGTTTAAATATGCTTGACTAAAAAAAAATATTTAATTTGTAGTGTCAGTGTGTGTGGGTGTGTGTGAGTGTACATACCTTGTGTGAGGAGCTGCAGGGTGCGGACCTCCTCTCTGACACGGAGCTGCAGGACCTGCTGCAGTATGTACTGTCTCTGGCTTTCCTGCATGATCCCCATTCTCTCCAGCTTCCTGTCTGTCAGCCTCATCAAAGCTCGACCTACAGACAAAAAGAACATCCTCAGTCGCAAACTACTTCCGAGTCACATAACTTGGCACGATACTGAACATCATGTATTATTAGTAGATAATAATCACTGCGTATTCGCACCCACAGTTAATACAGTATCTGTATCTGATATCTACAGTATCAACGTAGCATGACCTGAACGTGAAGCAGATGAGTCTGAGTATGTGGCAAGTTAAGACTTCAATGCAGCACTCAACTCTGTCCCTCAATATATTAAAAGGAAAAACACTAATGCAAGGAAATTAACTGGATTTTGTTGTTTCTGCACAAGATAACCTATTAGTCAAGGTCAGATGAATTTCTTTGAATTTCTCAACAGTCCCTGTTTCTTAATGACATTGCTGAAGGCGGAGTGAATAATTCAAATCTCATGAATTTTCATTGCCTCATCTGATATTTGGTGTTTTTGCCTTCGGCTTGAGGCACATCGCTTTGTATGGGATAAACATTGGAATTTTCATTGCGTCTATAAAAACACCATGGCACAATCATTCTCTCCAAGGTTTGTTGTTAAGTATGCAGCATTCAGCTGTGCTACAAAATACGAGCTCCTGAAAATGAATCCTCTTTTCTTGTACGATGACGCAAGCGAAGACAAAGACGGCTCTGTCACATTCTCTCTCAGTAAAATTCTCCCAAGCTCTATTAGGAATAAAGTGGGTTAGCTGGGGCATTGATGCTGACGTGACCATTTTCCTGCTCTGCAAAAGTATTCACGCAGCAATGGTTGTTGACAGCCAGACAGTTATTTAAAGCAAAGTGTAATGTGTGCTGTATGTGAGCAAACCTGCTTAAAGCTTCATAACAAATCAGGCCTCGGAAATTGCCAAGTACCTTTTTTCACAGAGAGTGTAATGTGAAAATGCTGAAAAAAAAAAACCCATCTGAATGAGAAAAAAAAGGTGGAAAGACTCCAAGAAACCTTTAATGGGTACACTGGTAAGAAACCTACCACAGACCAAAGACAGTATGACAATTGAATAAAAGCAACTGGAAAGAGAAGAGGAGAAAGTAACTGTCCTTATTATTTTGTAAGCCTGATTGAAATTGTACGCTTTCACACTATATATGATGGGTAAAAAAAAGCAACAACAACAGCAGTGCTTCCAGGCCTGTCACTGAGCAACAGATGCGTCAAAGGACATATCAAATTTTAACTGACATTTAAAAAACGCCTACATTGAGTTTCTGGCTGGGTGCTATGTTTAGCCATGCTAAATTGGAAGAAGAGAATGAGGGCCCTTGTGTAGGTGGACGTGATCAGACTGTGGCTTCGCCATAAAATGGATGTGGGCCAGGCAAGCTCTTCACTTGGCAGCCTGAGCAGGAACTTAGTCCTTCTTTCTGATTCAGTACCATCAACATCCCAGAAAGACCCCAAGTGAGTTGAGTCACACCATGGGTAATACTGGAGGAGAAGAGCAGAAGAAGAAAGAAAAAATACAGAGGAGAGAATATGAGAAAAATAGAATATGAAACAAAAAAAAAAGAAAAAGTGAGAAGATTCAAAGATAGCTACCAAATTATAAGCCAAACATGCAGCAAAGGAACTGGGAAAGAAGCCATTCAACACAGAGCTCAGCACATTAATACGTCCTATAAAATGTGATATATGGATGTTGCTCAGCTGTTTACATCAAAGGTCAAAGAATGGGAGACAGAACCCCGCTAACTTACGTCTAAAGAAAAACACGCAAGATGACACAATTCATCCACATGCACCAAGAAATCTTACAATGCACGTCAAACTGGATGGAAACAAGCTGTAACAGGTAATAAAACTAAATATTGCACATATGGGACCTAGACTGCCATAGACTACCATGAGGAGACATGTATTAAGTCATAACTGTAATTATGGCTTTTTCACTGCACTTACACTCTCACCAGTGCGCTTTCTTCAAAAGCTGTGCCACAAATCTATATAGAATCACTCACACTCACTTTGCTGACCACTTAATACTATTGGGGTGATGGGGAGGCTGGTGTCTCTCTCAGAATACACCGGGCAAAGACACAATACACCCTGAACAGCTCCACACACACACACACACACACACACAAAACCATTCACACTCATGCTTACATCCAGGGTTAATTTGGAACAGCCAATTAGCATAATGTGCTAATTCTAAGTCTTTGGACTGTGGGAGAAAACCCATGCAAGCACAGGGAGAACATGCAAACGCCACACAGAAACACCTCGGTTTATTTGCTATTTCAGGTTTAGGAAATCCTGAGTAGACACTGCTTGAATCAAAATGATGAGGTGGAACATGGAAGCAGATACACAGATCAGCTATTCCACTTGACTGGCCTGTGCTAGGCAGCGCCATATGCAGCAAGCATCAACCGTTTTAACAGTTTATACTATAGTGGCTCTTGTAGGATCAGACCAGACATACTAGCCTTCATTTCTCACATTCGTCAGTCATCCTTGGGCGCCCTTGTCGAAGTCACTCAGATCCTTATGCTTGCTCATTTTTCTACTTCCAACAAATTCCAACTTCAAGAGGTGGTCACTTTTTCAAATTTTAATTATATTTGTTTATAATATATATAGTAATATTTTATTACATTTTTTGATAATTTTTTTTTTTTTTAAGGGGAAATGGAAGCAGTCCCAGCTGAGGCTGGGTACACCCTGAACATACAGTTAATCTATTGCAGGGCTGACACAGAACACCCCTACACACACACACACACACACACACACACTTTGCCAATTTAGAGTAACCAGTTGACCTTATATGCATGTTTTTGGACTATGGGAGGAAACCAGCATACCCTGGAGGAGAATGCATGAACAGGGAGAGCATGCAACCTCTGTACAAAAAGTCCCTAGATCACCGCAAGATATGAACCCATAACCTTATTTCTGTCAGGCAGCAGCACTAATCAATGCACCAAGATGCCTTCCTCAGTCTACAGCATTCTAAAACTACAGTGCTAACAAACTGAGAAAATTACAGGATGAAGAGTTTGCCTACTGACACACTTCTACTGAGCCACAGAGCTCTTTTCCTAAGTCAATAGAAAAAGCCCATTCACCAAAAATAGCATGTTTCCTAGGCGATATAAAAGAAGGATTGTGCACTGGCCAAATATTTGTATTTGAATATTAAAATTTACATTGTAAATATACAGAAATGGCACAGTCTGATATGTTCAAAATGAATGCTCGAATCAATTAAAATGATCAAAAAATTACTTTTTTACATAGAATATTATAGTTTAAGTTATGTGTAGTTTTTCTGATGTTTAGTTTTTATTTTATTTGTAATATACAGGTAACAATGGAAAATATAATGTAAAGAATAAATACTATATAAGAAGAAATAAACATATAAGCTAAAAGAAGTTGAAATATATATACACAGTAGGATAAATACCAAAATATTGAAAAGAAATACTGAAGTATTCGTCCCTCTCCCCAGCCACTTCCTCCAGCTCTTCCGGGAAGATGCCAAGGCATTTTCAGACCAGCCGAGAGATGTAGTCCCTCCAGCGTGTTCTGGGTCGGCCCGGGGTCTCTTCCCAGTCGGACATGCCCAAAACACCACACCAGAGACGCATTCGGGAGGAATTCTGATCAGGTGCCCGATACACCTCAACTGGCTCCCCTCAACGCGAAGGAGTTCTACTCCGAGTTTCTTCTGGATGACAGAACTTCTCACCCTATCTCTAAGGTAGAGCCCTGCCGCCCTGCAAAGAAAGCTCATTTCAGCCGCTTGTATTCGCAATCTCGTTTTTTCGGTAACTACCCAAAGCTCAACAGGAAGTTCTTCAGGGCAGAGGGCCAAAGACACTTCCACTTCCTCTGTAATGTCTTTCCTTCTGTCTCATTGTCAACTTTATGGCAGTGAGTAAAAAAGGCTTGTGAGGAATACATTTTAAGTTAATATCTAGAATTGCTCAATTTCTGTATAGCTGATTTGTGATGATGTCCACTATTAAAAGCATGACACGAAATAAATAAATAACTGAAAAATTGAAATAAAACTGAATTTCAGTGCCCCCAGTGCAGCTAACTGGGTTACCAAAGGCCGGCCATGTCTGTCACTGTCTATGGTGAGAGGCATGTAAAAGAACCATTGCCGATTTTCGTCAAGAGTAGGCTGCATAGCCGTCAGCGTGTTTTTGCCCTGCGATGGCCTGGCGAGCTGTCCAGGGTGTACTCTGCCCTCGCCCAGATTCGACTGAGATGGGCGCCGGCTGGAGAGCTCCATATAGTGCAAGCTGAATTGCATTCTGTGTTCAGACACCTTTCTATTATAGTCAGCAATAACAGTTCATGCAGTTTGTGCTACAGTTGCTCTTCTTATGGATCAGACCAGAAGGCTCAAGTGAACCTTGAGCACCTATGACACTCTTGTCAATTCACTGGTTTTCCTTCCTGCTTTGTTAGCTGCTTACCATTGCATACCACAAACACCCCACAAGACCCTCATCAAAGTGACCGATCCTTATGCTTGCTTATTTATTTGCTTCCAACACATCTACTTTGGCAACTGTCTATTCGCTTTCTGCAGAAGACACAACAAGATGGACAGTGTTATTCACTTCACCTCTCAATAGTCATAATGTTATATATTTTATAATGTCATAATTCATTTAGGTCATAATGTCATATATATTATTGTTATAGCTGATTGGCGTATATGTACCACTATATATACAGTAGTGTGCTGTAAAGATTATACCACCACTTTTGTGTAAAAGGCCTCCTAATAAAAAGAAGTCAAAAATTACTTTTTTCGGTAGAATGTATTTAACAATGTTGTTGTAGGCAGTGAGAACCAAAAAAAATAATCATTCCAAGTGTATAGCAGTAAAAGTATGGCTACTAAACAAAAACACTAAAAATAATAATTCTTAAGAAAATTTTTTTTTTTTAATTTTAGTTACTTTGCATAGCATGATTAAACTTCGAACCATATTCTCATTGCCTGCAATAACATTGTTCACCACCAAAAATTTTCATCAAAAATTATAGAGAAGTAACTTTTTACTTCTTTTTAATATGTGGTGTATAATCTTCACTGCACACTACTGTATGAAGGCAAGGTGGATAGGGGGTAGACAAGGTGAATGAAATGTTGAGACGAATAATTTCTTTAGTGTATACTGCAAAGAAACATAAATAAAGTACTATGAGATTTTGATGTTTTATTTTTCCACTTTAATTCAAACTTTCTCCTGAGTTTGTGGGTTGAATATTGTATAGTGGTATATACGACATTGTCTGCAGTTTTGGCAATAGAAAACGTTATCTTGAGTGGATAATTGGACATGTTTTGTCAAAATAAAGGACACCAACAGTTTTTCATAGCCAATTGGAGTAGGAAGCATCTTCATTATCACGTTAAAAAAATGGAAAGATAAACCGTAAAAATCTCAGTTAAGTTTTTTCTGTGTTTCTGTGTCTTGTATACCAAACTCTGAAAAAGCAGGCTAAACAGTTGCCATTGGCTACAGTGTTTACTTCTGATTGTAGTGCACAGAGCTCACCTGCCTCTGTAATGGTTAAAATATGTAAAATAATAATAATAATAATAATAATAAACAACTTTGTTAAAATTTTTTGTTTTATTTTCCACGTAGTATACTACAACACTTAAAGAGAGTAAAAGAGATGTCAGTATTTGTTGTGATTATATGATATAGCATAAACTAAATCTTAAATTATTATTTTTGAGTGTGAACCTGCTCAGGAAACTCCTCTCGGATGGACTCGGACCAAAGACACTCCGCACTGCATAGCTTTTTGACCTTTGACGGAGAACTTCTTATATGAAAAATACCTGTTTTCTTTAACATTCAGTACATTCAGAAATTAGTATTCAGAAATTTCAGTATATATTCATTGTTTAATTTTTTTATCACTCGAATTAGGAAAAAATATTCTTGACCCTCACTTACAGCAGTCAGTGAGAAAGAACAGTGAACATGCATACATAGATTGAATATAAGCAGCGTGGTGGTATAGTGGTGAGCACTTTCGCCTCACAGCAAGAATATCCCAGGTTCAAGTATGCACCTTCTCCATGTGCTTGTGCACACACGCACACACACACACACACACACACACACACACACACATTCTATGAAAGGCGAAACTAATTAGATTCCTCACATGCAGATGGACAGAAAAAGCATATTAAATTTTAAACTTTTCAAAGCAAATAAATCTTCCCTGACAGAACAAAGGCCCTGAAGTTACAGTAATAAAACGGAAAGAATGAGATCACTTGAGTTTTTTATCTTTTATTGAGGAAAAAAAAACTTAAAATGTTTAACCCATTAGACACATCGGCAAAATCTGCAAAAGAGCAATTAAAAAAAATCAAACATTTAGCAGCTTGATCACTCGTTTCAAAGCGGATTGACAATTATAACGTATAATACATTTATTCAAAACAAGTATAGTAAAAACAGAAAAAAGAATGTCTCACTTTTTTTACTTTTTAAAACTGTACTTCACTTTTTTTCTTTCTTTTTCATTTTTCTTTCTTTCTTTCTTTCTTTTTTTTTTTGGCTAGCTAAGCAAAACTAAACTCCTAGCATTCATTGGGCATCTGTAAATTCCTGTTGTGTGTATCATCCACAGGACTCCAACAACAAATGGGACAAAAATGGGACAAACAACAAGGTTGCACATCGATCGCAAACAATGAAAAATGCAAACATGAGCACATAAAAATAGGAGTATAAAAAATAGAACATTAGGTGATGCTTGATTTAGCAGTAGACACACATCTTAGTCTTTGAACAGGTGCCAAAAAGTTTTTAGTGCTACACTTAAATATACCATATTTAAGTATATCGGGTCAACATTGTTGCTTTGTACATCTATTTAAATCCTTGCTGATCAGAGCGACAGTGTAGTAATGGCGGGTTGGATTAAAAACTTTATGCAGAAAGAGATGAACCCCTTCACCAGCTGCACCCATCTCCCCAGCTCTCACTCCCTTTTCTGCTCCTCCTCAGCTCTCCCATATACTCTTTCACAGTCTCTCATTCCCTGCCTTCTTCATCTCAAGTCTACATATCTCAGCTGTCCAGACATGCTTCCTCTTGTTGCTATTAATCATAAACGGGCTGTGCTCTGTTTGCAGGGGCTAAACGCTGGGCTAACACTGAACACACAGAACGGTGAAACCGAGCGAGGAAGCATGAACACAGTCAGTTTTAGTC
Source organism: Porochilus rendahli (assembly GCA_039654305.1). Taxonomy (NCBI): domain Eukaryota; kingdom Metazoa; phylum Chordata; class Actinopteri; order Siluriformes; family Plotosidae; genus Porochilus; species Porochilus rendahli. The sequence continues at coordinate 15,790,472 of JBCNYG010000001.1, forward strand.
TTAGCGCTTCAGCTGCGACTGAGGAATTCCCTGCTAGGGTGTTACATCAAATACAGTCCCACCCTCAGAAGTGCCTCAACAAATATGTTCCCTCAAGGCAGCGGGGAAACTCACTCCTTTCACTCTGCTAAATAACATGGCTCTTTGTTTTCTAGCGCACCATGCCTTTGAGTTTCCTCTCACCTGACACAGGGTTTTCATCCACTTGCCTGTTATAAGCCAAGACCAATAGTTGTTGAGGACCCTAATCTACAAACTTGTCGTGCTGCAAAATTGCATTTCACCTTACTTACAGCGCTTAAGCAATGGAAAAGCGAAATGGTTTACATATACAGTTACGAGAGTGATAAGGGATTCATTTCAGTTTGACTCCCGCTTATTACAAGCAACAATAAATTAAAAGATAGATAATTGGCTAACTAATTATCTTTAGTTTTGACGCAGTGTTTCAAAAATAGAGCACCACAAATATTGAGATGGTCTGCCTTCATCTCTCTCCTATAAATTGAAAAAAAAAAAAAATAGGATTTTCTCATCTGCGATGCTGACGCCACATTAACCTACAAAATGACATGCTAATTGGCCATACATTCACAATCATTGACTCCCTTTGTTATCCATAGCCATCACAGACTTGGTCAGTTTATTCACAAGAGCGGAATGCTCAGCGTAATCCCCCTAAAATTAGGCACTTAGAATGAATGTTTCACATATACAAATATAGATTATACCTACTTTTTAATTCGGGCAATTAAAAAGAGATCTCATAAAATCTTTGGTTTTGTAAACACATGATGAATATGACCTTTTTCTTAGACTCGTTTTGTGTTTAAATAAGTTGTCTCCTCACCTTATTGTGTCCGATCAATAGTAAGAGCCTAAAGTCGACTTCTGCTCTTTTTTTTTTTTTCGTCCTCTTTTGCACACAGACCAAACAAAGAAAGGCTTCTTCACCTACAGTCTTTGGTCCGTGTCAGGTAGTTTGATGCCAACTCCCCATAAGGTTGCATTCTCGAGGATTGTTAGATTGTTTCAGAAGAAGCTCTAAAGATCCTTCCAGAGATGGGCATGGTAGGGCCACACTGAACCTTCCTGACATCTGCAAGCTTGTTGAAATTAAAATCAGAACTCAAATACTGTCTGCTGACCCAGTCACCCCTTGTACTGCAAATTTCGCTTTACTGCGCACTCTGAAAAATCGCGGGCGGGGGGGGTGGGTGTGGGGGTTAATTCAGTGCGGGAAAGCACGATGATTTTGCTCGGGCTTCTCCGTAATGCTCTGGAAAATTTTGCGAATCTGATTCGGCTTCTGTGTGGAAATACAACCTTTCATTTCTTTAACTTTTTTCTTTTCTCAAATTCCTCACACACTCAATTGCAGGGTAACCAGGTCGAGTATGTGTGCTGCTGGCAAGCAAACACTGGCTGCACCTGGGCAATATAGTAATTGCTGAAATTGGCATCGGCGACATAAGGAGCAGGCTGGTAGTAACAGGTGACGTTCGCCACGTTGGGTATGACGTTCTGCTCAGCCAGCACACGAACTGCCAGCATGGCGATGAGCCCTAACGTCTGCCGCCTCTCATGTCCCATTAGGCACACTGTGCTTTCGTTTACCACCCCATGCAGCGTCATCAGATAGTCATATTTGCGATCCTCCAAGCCCACAAAATGGTTCTGGAGGTAGGATTCCAATTTCCGTTGCTGCTCATTGATGTCAGGGAAGTCAATGAAGAAGCGTGAACACATGTAACGTTGCAGAGACTTCATCACACTCTCAGAGTCTGCCCGGAAGCCCCTCACCAGTAGATGGCAATACTTGAGCAGTCCGCCGCCACGGATTTCCTCTGGGTTCCTCGTGCAGATCAACTTGTTGCGTAGGTGCTCCAGGGCCATGTTGAAGTCTCCATACACACTCTCGCCAATGATGCTCGGGTGGAATGTTTGGGCCATGGGGTTCTCAGAACATTCATAAAACAGGAGCAGAGAGTCTAGCTTGATCTGAAACGAGTCCACGCTGAACTCAAACTGCCGTCGCAATGAGTCGACAAACTTGAGTTCCACATTCTTGCCTCTGTTGTTAGAGAGTGAGATAAGGCTCCAGCGGTCTGAGTCATTGCATACTTTCACCATCTTCTGAACATAAGCTTCCTGTGAGATCGAACAAAAACATACTCAATGAAAGGTGGATTTGGATTTAACAAAATGCCTAAACTCAGATGTTAAAAAACGTTTTCTTGATATCAACCGTGGCAGCTTTGCATCTTCACACAAATATCACTCGGGTGTGCTTTCTGCACCGCACTTTAAAAAGAGAATCCAGCTCAGCTGCTCTGTGAGTGGAAGAACGAAGGAGCTGAGAATGCAGGATCAGCTGTATACTGATTTAACACAATCCTCTTAGCAAGCCAAAACCAGGGTTTAACAACTAGTAAACCATCTTAAAAAAATTTTTTTTTTTAGTTGTTCATATGAGGATAAAATAGCTCTCACTCATCCACCATAGTCTGGGTTCGAAGTGGTTTCTTCTCCCAGTCCAAATGCATGTACTGTAGGGTAACTGGCTGCTCTAACTTGCCCACAGGGGTGAATGTGTGTGTAAAGGCTGAGTACTTATAGAATATCTTTATATTTTAAAGCATACAGTCTTCTCAAGGAAGATGCTGTAAACAACGGTCATCATTTAATGTATTATTATAAATAATGGTTAATAATCATCTAATCATTATTGCTCTCATAATAAAACAATATGAATGCTATAATAAAACCAATACTTACCTTTAAGGTCAGGGGTGTAATTTTCTCCTTGTTGACTCCTTCGGGCAGAAAGTCCAGCAGGCAGTCCAGCACTATGTCTTTGACCATTTGGAACTCGGTCTCGCCTTTAAGTTCGGCGCAGAAGATCAGGTCCAGGTCCTTGTATCCGAGCCCGCTGTCTTCGTGCAGGACGTGGCTGGCCGCCGAGCCGTTGAGTCGCACGTCGCGCACCCGGATCTCGCTCTGCTCCAGGCGACTCCGCACCGCCTTCACGATCTGCCGCGGCTGCATCTCCAGCGTCGGGAAGTTACCCCGGCCGTGAATCGGGATGGTCTCGGTGAGTATGCTGTCCAGTCGCTGCACCTGCTCCCAGCTGAGGACGCTGAAGCTGCTGCTGCTGCTGCTGCTCAGAGCGCTGCACTCCACCGGACTCGCCATGCCGCCGTCCTCCTCAGCCATAATCACGAGCGAGCGCGACAGAAAGAGATACAGAGAGAGAGAGAGAGAGAGAGAGAGAGAGAGAGAGAGAGAGAGAGAGAGAGCGAGAGAGAGAGCGCGGTAGCACGCAGCCCAGAGAACTACTGAACCCCCGAGCGCGATTTAATAGAATGTTAATAGAAAGCGCAACGCTGCCTTCATCGGAATAAGCACAGCCTCGATTGCTCTCGGAACCTTTAAACGGATCAAGCCTGGTTTAGTTGCATTTATAATTCCCTGTATTTTTGCAGCTTGAGAAAGAAGTTGCCTCTGCACTTTCCCGTGTGATGGCCGTCGGTTCGGACGGGTTTTAATCCGGTGCGTTCTAGTGTGCGCGTGCAGTTCTGCTGCTGGCTGTCAGCTGAGTGTTTGTATAGCAGGACGCAGTGTAAAGTTCCGCCATGTCTGCAGGGTACGCCTATCACTTACATGAATATTCTATTGGCACTCGGAGGCTCAGGAGGCAAGCTCATGCATGTGTTCCCTTTTTTTTCTACTTCTTCTTCTTCTTTTCTTTCCTAACAACAATCTTGACAGTGTCTCAGCTACACTTTGCATGCCAGATTATATTCCTGGATAGAATCCAATCCGACCATTATTAACGTCTGCGTATTATTGTGCCACGTACATCTAAATGCTTAATTAGGCTGCTCTGCTGTCCCGGTGTGTCCTACAGGTTCAGCATCTGGTGTGCCAATGAGCTCTGCAATCTCCTTACTGGATTCAGTGCTGGGCATTCTGAGTGACAGCTCTGGTCACCACTAGTATCCTTCTGCTAATGAGCACTGTCAATCACATCGGTGCGTCACAGTTTATGGTCAGCTGGAAGGAAGCACAGCAACGCATTATAAGCCTGCCTCCTGAAAGTGAACTGAAAAACAGCCGTTGTTTGCAATCTTGAGAAATAACTGTAGTCTGTTGTAAAATGTTCGACTTCACTACAATAAAATCTTTAATTCGATAAGGAGCATAAGTTTAAAAAAAACATTTAAAAGCATTTAAAAAGCAATCATAATTACCCAAGCATTTATAATACACCAGATCAAGTGTGTAGTTTATGCAACATGGTTTCTATATACCTGTTTTGCATGAATGACTGATGAAAGAATTCAGGTGTTTTTGTTATAATTCTAACAATAATGGTAAGCTGGATTTTATAAACTGACCAAATAAGTGTGTATAATATTGATAAAAAGTATATTTCTCTAGAAAAATCAGCTAAACTAACGCACTTCCAGTAGTTTAGTGTTTGTATACCGCCCTCTACAGGAGGACTTGAAAGGAGACGCATGTTAAGGACACGCTCATGTCCTTTAACTTAATAATAAAATAAAAATGTAAAAATGCATGCCTAAAATATTTTCGAACCCTAATGTGCATACTCTACCAGGTTACCATTGGACCACATCAGAGTGAATCGATATTTTAAAGTCTTCAAAATAACTTGGATTAAATCAAGTACTTGGAATTTGTTTCTAAGACAAATGGAAGTTGTGAAGTCAGTACCTCTTTTTGAATCCTGAAATGCAACGGGAATTTTTATATAAAATTTTAAATGTTTCATTTTATTTAAATAAGGTTATTATTGTATATTTTATTATATATTTATATACTTTATTTTTTTATATTATTTAATATTTATTTATTTATTTTACATTTTAGTCAGTTTTTAACTTAACATCAGTTTTTCCAAACAAATAGTTTAATTTGTGCAAATCTTCATCACTAATACTATTACAGTGTAACATAGTTTGCATTTGTTCAACACCTTTAATGGTGAGCACAAAATTCAGGGATGTGCCCAAACCTTTGACTTTAATAGCAGGCGTGTTGCATGGGCTTGCAACCCTAAATGATTCAAAGTTCTATAAGCTAAACCTAACATTTTTTTTCTCTCTCTCTCTCTATCTCTAAAAATATCCATGCCAGATTACATTTAAAAGCAACTGACATCTCTTAGACATGTACGTCAGAAAGTGACGGCGGGAGATTAGCTGCTATGCAGGTGCTCTCTGGGCCTAATGAAGGAATCAGAGCCACACTGTAGTGTCAGGGTGCAGCAGCTGTCAGGATCCATTAAGACACAAGGTCTGTATCACTTTAAATCCAGCTTATCCCATTTACTCTAACACAGTCTTAGCCTAGACATGAGGGCTATACAACTACCTTCATCTTCAATCGTATAGGGCTGGAGTCCAGCATAGGTTGGAGACTTTTTCTGCTTTAACACACCTAAGCCTGGCCCTTTACCAGTGAGATAATTTAGGTGTGTTAAAGTGTGCACAAATAATATGCATCTTTTATTTCTGTTTATCTAAGGATATATAAAACGCTCTGCCAAAAAATAAAAGTTGCATACTTTCAAATTTTAGATCCTGTGTTGGGAATAAGAGAGTTGAACCACTGTGTGTCAAGGCTTCGGCAGCACATTGCAAATATAGCTCTATTTATGTAATAGGGTTCTATTCAAGTCAAAAGGTGTTTACGTAATTGGTATAGTTGTTAATGCACTGGGTTTGATGTACAAATCATGCAAAATGCAGTATTTGTAAAAAAAAATTATAATAAAATAAATTAAAATAATGTAATTGCATTAATTTTACCCCATTTCATTTTCCAAATTGTTTTATCCCTAAATAGGATATCCTCAAATAGAGCCCATCCTTGCCGACTCCAGGCATAGGCAGAATTCACCCTGTACAGCTCACCAGACCATTGCAGGGCCAACACAGAAACACAACCATTCACATTTTGGTGCAATCAAGGAAATGCTGTTAGCCTAATGTGCACGTCTTTGGTCTGTGATAGGAAACTGGAGTTCCCGAAGGAAACCCGAGCAAGAATGAGGAGAGCATGTGGAGAAGGGAGGCCAAAGAATGTTCACAATGTTAGCTCACAAGGTGATTATGGTTGTTAAACTTGTGGTTGAACTTAAATGATGAAATGATGATGACACTTTAGGGTCATTGTGTTCTTTCAGGAACAACTTTCCCTTGAGATTCAGTTTACAGACAGATGTTCTGATATTTTACTTTGCAGGTGTAATAATTTTTTTATCTGAATTTTTTGTGATGAATCTGCACAAAATAGTCTAAGTCAGTGAAGTGAAATGAGAAAAATCTATTTAAAAAATTTTAAATCAGTAAATTGCCATGTGCACATGTATTCGCCCTCTTTGCTATGAAGCCCCTCAAAAGTTCTGGTGCAACCAATTAGCTTCAGAAGTCACATAATTAGTGAAATGAAGTTTCAGGGACAAATTTGTTGTGAAGTAAAAAAAAAATAATAATAAATATCCAAATTTTTGATGAATCCCTGGAGCACCATGAAATCCATCGTCTTCATATTAAAAAAATATGGTACCACAACAACCCTTCCAAGAGAGTGCCGCCCACCAAAACTCACAGACAGGGCAAGGACGAATTCATCAGAGAGGCAGCACAGAGACCAACGGTAACCCTGAAAGAGCTGCAGAGTTCCACAGCAAAGACTGGTGTATCTGTGCATGGGACTACAATGAGCTGTACACTCTATAGAGCTGGGCTTTATGGAAGAGAGGCCAGAAAAAAAAGCCATTACTTAGTGATAAAAATAAGAAGGCACGTTTTGAGTTTGCCAAAAGGCATGTGGGCGACTCCCCAGATGTATGGAGGAAGGTGCTCTGGTCAGATGAGTCTAAATTTGAACTTTTCAGCCAACAAGAAAAACCCTATGTCTGGCGCAAACCCAACACATCCTATCACCCCAAGAACACCATCCCTACAGTGAAACATGGCTGTATACTTTTGCGAGGCACTGTATGTCTCAGCAGGTATAGGAATGCCTCTGTATTCCCCGAGAAGTGCTGTAGGAGGTGGTTGGGGAGAGGGAGACTTTGGTGACTCTGCTTAAAATGCTATGTATGTAGGGTATGTATGTAGGGTCCTAGGGTCAAGTTTCTATTGGGTTTAAAAATTGGATTTTTTGGAGAGAAACTAATTAAGAAGGAGATTTAGTAAGTTTCAATAAAGGATTTAAAAAAAATAAACTTAAAAACAAAAAGCTTCAAAAAGCTTTTTCAAGATTTTGTGGACGAAAGATAATGTAGCTATGAGAAGCTTAATGATTTGGTACAAAGAAAGGAATCATGATATAATTACATGTGCTCTTATCTCAGACTGATTGATGGGTTAAGGAATTTGATACACTTTATTCTGCTAGGTTTTCTTTTATTTTTAAAGCACCTTGCTTCCAGCATGCCATTCTGCTGCTAAAGCACTTTAGCTGATGATGTGCAGAGCAGATCTGCTCTCCATCCTCAGTAACCGACTCCCAGCTTTTTAATCCATTAGAAATAGTTTCAAATGCATGGAATGATTAATACCTGAGACAATAAGGAACAAACTTATTCATGAAGTACTCATCATATTATTACCTTTAGAGCAAAAAATGTGCCATTTTTTTTATAAATCAGACAGTAGTTACTCTCGCAACTTGTAGTTGTCCTTCCTAGCTTCTTACCCCGGTCCTTAGCAACACTCCCCTCACTGAATACTTACCGTCAGTGTGCCGTATCTTGTCTGCTGGCATGCAGCACAAGAGTTTACTATGCCACAGGTAAAAGAGATCACTGACGTCACATAGTACAGTGAACACAGAGAGGATCCTCTGCAACCTGTAGCCTTAATCATTTAAAGCTAAGGGCTAATGAAGAGCACACTCATAATCCATGCTTATTGGCTCCATGACCACCAAATAAGATTAAGAAGGTTGGCCTGGTTGAGTTCTTATCCAGTGGGAGGGAGACTAATCAACTTTTTAGGACTGCAGAAAAGAAAGCCTGAGCTTAATGCCTCTAACTTTCACTAATTTCACACTCTTTGCCTGAACATGATATTTAAATGATATCCAAATTGAAATATGCCTCTTAGGCCTGGTTGATGAACTGGTCTGTTACTTCCTCTCTCAACAGTTTGTTTGTCTGCTGGGCCATTTTGCCACTTCCGGACTTTGTTGCTCAGCATAGAAAACAATAGTGAGTGGCTTGCAAAGAAAAACACAACAATGTTAGATATTTATTATTTCACCAAATTGTCTCTCGAGTTTCAGAAGAATTTTTTTTGCAGCCAGAATTAAATAATTTAAATGTCTTTAAATAAGTCTGCACAGAGTGTGTATCTAATTTAATGACCACCTTCCAACGTATCATGTGGAAAATTATATTTTTTCCATTTATTATACACATTGAGAATTAAATTCCTGAAGCTTCTTTAAAAAAAAACCCAAACATTGTTTCATCATCTGTACTATTTATCCTGTAGGGTTGCAGGGAAGCTGGGTGTACTTTGGGTTAGTGGGGGGGTACACCCTGAACAACACATTACACAAACAACCATTTGCACCTATGTGGAGTTTAGAGAAGACAGTTTACCTAATATGCATGTCGCTGGGATTTTTTGAAGAAAAAAAAATACCCTGGGGAAACCCGCACAAGCACGCGGATAACACGCAAACAGTACATAGTCATGCCCCTACCGGCCATGGGCCTCGAACCCAGGACCTTCTTGCAAGAGCGCTAAGCTCTTTTTTTATTCCCCATTTACAGTATATTTTGCATAAAATGTCATTAGGTCTAATTTGATATTTATAGCTTTTTTTTTAATTAAAGGGGCTAATACAACCAGCTAATAGTGGATTTGTAATAACAGATTATGATTTCCACCACTAGAGTTACGGTGGCTCTGTGGTGACACCCTCACCTCACAGTGAGAAGGTTTGGGGTTTGAATCGTGGCCAAGGATCTTTCTGTATTGAATTTGGTTTCCTCCCACAGTCTAAAGACACGCATATGGCAACCGGCTACTCTAAACTGCCCAGATGTGTGAGTGTAAATGTTTGATTGCATATAGGATTGGAACCAACTTCCTCTGTGAGCCTGATGGATAAGTGGTACCGAAAATGGATAGATGGATGTCAACCATTTAAATTATATACTACACATCAGTTTAACAGATCTCGTTTTGAAAACATGGCAGTTAGCACTTTGGTCTTAAAACCATAGGGTCCTGGGTCCGGCCCAGTGCTGGGCAAGGGCATTTCTGTGTACAATTTGCATGCTGCAAACGGGCTTCTGTGGGTGTCCTCACAGTCCAAAGACATGCATATTAGGCTAATTTTTTAATACAGTAATTTGCTGAACCACTTAATAATCCTAAGGTCATGAGGAGGCTCAGCCTCTCTAGGTGTGAAAGCAAGGCCACCTTAAACAGCTTGCCAGTCCATCACATGGGCAGCATGCACGAGATCATTCACATTCACTGTGTGAGTTCTGGCCCTGGCATGCTCTTCAGAGTTGGCTGGGATGGGCTCCAGCCTGCCTGTGACCCTAACAAAGGTTAAAATGGTTTAGAAAATGACTCTGAGAACCACTATGTGCAGTTACACATTTTGTTTCATAAGGCTGATGTACAGTACAAGTAAATATACCCTAAAAGACTATTAGAGCCACGATGCTACTGATCGAGCTACACATTTAGGCTCAGATTCCTTGTTTGCAAATCTATTTCTGTCCTATTAATGTCAGACCTAAGAGCATCTAGAATTAAACACATCAGCTGTAAAAAGGGCTGAAGGATTCTTAATGCATGTAGTCGATGGTATTGCCATCAGAATAGGCTGGTTGTGAAATAGAAATTCACTGAGAGCTTCTTTTTTCTTCACAGCTTTGCTATAAACACACGGAGACCTCTTATGTAGCTGGAGGGCTTCCTGATGACTTCCTGATGAATGTTTTCATACATCAGTCTCTTTCTTTTACTCAGTAAAAGACACCGTCGATGCAATCACCATAGTATTTCTCCTCACTGCTCAACATATAATAGACTGATGGCCATTGCATTTCCCAAATATAATTCAGAGCCCAGACGTCCAAAATCCATTCCGTGGACCAAAATGAACACCACTGATTAGGTAACCAAATTTACTCAATTTTCTTTACCCAACTTTTCATTGTGCAAAAATTTGAGCTGTTGTGTAGTCTTCAGGGTTTTTTTTTTCTTTCTTGGGCGAAGGTCAGAAATAAAAAGGAGAAGAAGAAAACAAAAACACTAAGTGCAGATATTCCGCAAAAGTATAGCTTGCATAATCTCAAACACACACTTGTTCTTGTTGGGTTCTTAATACTTCCTCATTCTTAGTAGTAAGAAAACATCCAACAGTGCTAAGTACAATATAAACCGGTTGATAACACTTGCAATACAGTGGAATATTGTATGTAGATAATCTTCACCTATTTTACAGCTCTGCACTTCAATAATACATGTGTACAACTAGGCTAGGGCACAACCACACACTGGCAGCAAATTGTAGATTGGAGTTACAGACCTCCAGCAATGCAATATTGCATCTAGGGTTATTAGATTAATAAATAAATACCCCCAGCTCCAAGACTGCACGGGAGAACAGTTATTTTACATCAATGCCACAAATATCCCACTCCCTACAGTCATGACTCCCCACAGCCATGTTCCCATAGCACTAAATTCTGGTTCATTCATAAGGCATAATTCTCCTAATGAAGAAATCCGCTTTGGTGTGCATGGGTGTCAAGATGTCTTAGCGACCTTCCAGTGTTTTTTTGCCAGCCCCGTAGAACATCTGCTGTCTAACTAACTAAGTCAAATGAGTAATTGCTATTCACTTCACAGGATCCATGTCAGATGACTAAATGGCACCATGTCAGTAATTATAGCCTATTACCATCCTTAATCACAATACACTTTTTTATGAAGATGTTATTCAGACTGCTTTCAAAATCACACCTATTTAATGACATAATGAACCTTCAGGATGCGAATGGAGAGGTCTCTCAGACAGGAATCGTCTGCCTGATTGAATGAAAGTCATCAGTATGAAATCGAAAGGAGTGCAAGAATGAATACATTAAAGGAGTAAGAGTGATGCCATGGAAAATTATCCATAGTGGTCTTACGTGGCTCATATAATGTGATTTTTTTTTTTTTAGGAATATATGGGGACATTATTAACAATAAGACTGACTACAAGAATGAGTAACTAATAATTGACTAAATTTATTTTAATTTAATTTAAAAGTGGAGTAGTAGTTAGCACATCCACCTCACAGCAAGAAGGTCCTGGGTTCAATTCCCAGGCTTGGGTGTTTCTTAATGAAGTTTGCATGTTCTCCCTGTGCTTGTGTGGGTTTCCTCTGGTTTCCTTCCTCAGTGTAAAGACATGCACATTAGGCTGATTGCCCCTAGGTGTGGCTGTGTATATGAATGTTTTTTGTGTGTGTTGTCCTGCGATGGTCTGGTGAGCTGTTTAGGATGTACCCTGCCTTCACTCTGTGCCCGCTGAGATAGGCACCAGCCTCCCCGTGACCCATGTTGGATTAAGTGGTTTGGCAAATGAAGGAAAATGAGTGGGTGAGAGGTGAAATAATTAAAAACAATGATTTGTAATTTATCTTTGACCCATACTGCACTCAGACCAGTGCAACAGCACATTATCCCCTCCCCCACTTAAAAAAAAAACACTTCAATTTCCATCCTTGTCTTTTAAAATATTTTTTAAAAGTTGGAACAATAAAACATCAACCAAGTAGTAGTGTTGCTGCTTTTTTTCTTAACACTTAAAGTAAAAAAAACAACACAAAGTTTTTGTTCTATTCTCCCTGCAAACCAATCTATAGTGCAAAAGCATGGGTCATCGCTGTCCCTTTTTTTTTGTTTGTTTGTTTCAATACTCACCACGCATTCCCCACTGAGGACAGTTCAGGACTTCAGGTGAGTCCAGCACCCACACCCTGTTTTTCTGGAGCCTTGTCTTTACAATGAGTGCAAAAAATTATTGTGTTGTCTTGTTAAAATGGAAAAGATGCTGTCTTGATAGTTAGGTTGATAGTTAATATTGTTTTCTGTATATAACTGACCAAAACGCTCACATAAAATCACATAGATAAGACACACCTTTCATTTTGGTCATTTTTATCATTGGTTACTGTAAGGGCATTTTGCCCTTTAGTAGATTATATTTCCTTTGTAAAGGATTAATTATATGTAACTAGATAAATAGATAAAACGCTCACAAATAATGAAATTCAAATACTAGTCAGTGTTTTCAACTTAATGCATAAAAGGCTGTCTTACTTTTGAAAATGTCCTCACCATTACTGAGTACATTTTTACTGAAAATGGCCCAAATATTGGATGTGAGGCTGAAATACATCCAGAATGGGACGCCACACACAAATTCCCACTTCTGATCAATGATGTGGAAACATCACCTATCTATTAAAGACTGTAGACTGTAGAAAGCTTAGTGTCCACTAATCACATGGAACAATGTCGGAACAAAACCTCATAATCAGCACATGTAAATTATGTGTACTTTCACCGGGGGCTTGCTCATTAGGGATGTCTAGGGGTTGTAGGAAAATGTTTAAATTCCTTTTATTATGTAAACCTGCTTTGCAACAATGTAAATTGTAAAAAGCGCTAAACAAATAAAACTGAACTGAATGAAATTCTATTCAAATAAAGATACTACTCAAAGGAAACTATTAGTGCACGAGTAAAACTCTTTTTTTTGCCACTAAACTACTGAAACAGAAACTAAAAACACAGAAGGGAGGAAAAAGAGGGGGGGGGGGGGAAGGGAGGGAAGTGGGGGGGAGGGGGGCGGG
>JBCNYG010000001.1:15862788-15874705 GCA_039654305.1 Porochilus rendahli
ACCTTCTTGCTGTGAGGCGGACGTGCTAACCACTACGCCACCGTGCCGCCAATTATTATTATTATTATTATTATTATTATTATTATTATTATTATTATTATTCAGAATTATTAGTATTATTATGCAGAATTCTTCTTATTATTAATAATGCAGAATTATGGCAATTATTATGCAAAAGCAGTATTATTGTTGTTGTTGGTGTTGGTGTTGAAAAATGTTTCACTTCATATGTTTAAGGCTGTTAAACATGTATTGCATCTGCCCAAGACTCAAGGAAATAACACTAGGATACACACCGAAATGAACCCCAGGGAGGTCCAGCTCAGTGACGTCTGTTTTTCGAATATCTGTGCCAATAGAGATGGGTCAAACGATTTTCTTTGAGGAACCTCAAATTAAAAGGAAAAGTGAATAATAGAGAGATGAAGGGATGAGAACCGGGTGGTGAGTTATGTAAACACACACTGTAATCTTACACCTGATTCTCACCTTTGCTGCTCTGCACGGTTGATGGTTCTCGTGTAGTTGCCGGAGTGTGTGTCCCCCACCGTCCCCCCCGCCGGCCTGGAATGGTACGGTCCACCGAGTGGTTTGGTCGCTGCTCACGGGGAGCGGAGCAGGAATCTGAACTCGACAAAAGAGTCTGCTGTGTTCAAGTCCTGACATGAAAACCCGTAAAGAATACAGGATAAACACAGGAAATGCAAAAAAAACCCCCAAAAGTTTCTGGACACGAATCGCCGCTCCTCAGCGTCTCCGACCTGAACACACACATACTGGAGGTGAATTTTAAGCAGCGCGAGACCTGAAGGCTTTTGGAGGCTGAACTTTTTTCCCCCCTTTTCTTGCTTCCTCCGCGAACACAGGAATGAGTTCGGTCCATGGTGGAGGCGGGCGCAGGAGGGACCTCGCGGCGGGCGTGTGAATTCGAGGGTGGTCCGTGTACATGCTGCTTTCGCCCGGACGCGAGACAAAAAGTGAGGCGAAGACGAGCAGGACGGAATGAGAGGAAGTGCCGAGCGGAATTCTGAGTGAACGCAGGAGCTTGATTTCGGACTCGTGCGTATTTGTGCACGCGCTAGTTTCAGGGCAGGCGCTACTTTTCCGGACTCCGGTGCGAAGACGGGCAGACATGCGTGCAGGAGGCTCGCTGCGACTCCTGCTGCTGGAGGAGAAACAGGCCGGGCGGCGCGTCTCCACTCCGTGTCTGGTGCTTCTTCTGGCATGCTTTGGCACTGCTGCGTCTCTGGAATGCCCTCACAAATGCGTGTGCACCGGCACTACAGTAGAGTGCAATCGCCAGAACTTAACATCCATCCCAGGGCCACTTCAAGCCACAACCACCACCCTCATCGTGACGGGAAACAATATATCCCGTCTGACCGAGGAGTCCTTCCCTCTTCGCCTGGAATATTTGGCAGAGCTCGATCTTTCTGACAACCGAATAGAGCGAGTGGACCCTGGGGTGTTCGAAAACTTGCCAGGGCTCCGCTCGCTTGACCTGAGCAACAACCGGTTCTTGAATTTTAGTCCCGATGCTTTCCCAGAGGAGAATGTGGTCCAGGTCCTCAACCTGAGCGGATCGTTGTATAACTTCTCCTACGTCTCTGTTTTCTCCAACCTTTTTAGGCACGCCGTTCCGAAGCTTTCCAACCTCAGCTTGGCAAACAACGACCTTATCGTCCTTCCAGACGACATGTTCGCCAGCTTATTGAACCTCACCGCCCTGGACCTGAGAAACAATTCAATAGTTTCGGTTAAAAACGTGACTTTCCCGACCCAAGCGCTTATCAGTTTGAACCTGCGGAACAATGCCCTGAAAGAGCTGTCTAACGGCACCATAAGTGAGTTCAGCCAGATACCCGGACTCCACCTGTACCTTCTGGGAAATCCGTGGGTTTGTGACTGCAACATCGAGGACATGGTGACGTGGTTACAGGGCACAGACGCCGTTGTGGACAAGGAGAACATGACCTGCGCTCACCCGGACCAATTGAGAACCAATCAGCTCTTGAAGCTGAAGCATTCGGAGCTGCAGTGCACCTACTCTAAAAACATGGAGGACACTCTGGAGACCTCGTATGTCTTTCTGGGTATGGTGTTGGCCCTCATTGGGGTCATATTCCTGCTAGTCCTTTACCTGAACAGAAAAGGCATCAAGAAATGGATGTATAATATTCGTGATGCATGCAGGGACCACATGGAGGGCTACCATTACAGGTATGAGATCAACTCCGATCCACGCCTGGGTAACCTCAGTCTTAACTCGGATGTGTAAGGAGGTGTGGTACTTGGCTGGAGATGGGGGGGAGATGTTCCCCACAATGACGCACAGTGACTCACCTCAATATTTGCGTAGTTTTCACAAGCTTGTACCGTAACATGCAGTTTGCCACGCCAGATAGATTAATTGGCATCTGCTGTGGTACACACCGCATGCTAAGATATGGTGTGTCTTATTAAGATGTTGTTCAATTCTTGCATGAATCAAGAACTCATAACGGTTCATAAGTGCTTCTTTCTTCTAAAAGAAATCCACATATTATACTTTGGGACAGTGTGGAGCATGATGCAAGGATCTCTTTAATGGATGCAAGTCGTGCATATTATCTTGCTTGCAAAATGACTGAAATGAAGAATTATACATGTCTTAAATCTCATTAATGCTTGACTTTTTCCTAGGAACAATAAGTTACCATGTAGCATGTCTTTCTGTACTTTTTCAGTGGTTACAGTATCATAATAATACTCATATTATTATCACAGCTGTCCATTTTTATATTCGCATTTGTTCCATGGACATGGCTCAACTTTTCTTATGACTATGTTCTGCTGAATAAAAAGGCCTTGCGTTCATCCCTCATCTACCCTCCGGTGCTTTGAATTCCAGAGAGGCGTCCAAAGCTGCTGGAACAGGAACAGGGATTAGGCATATTCCCACACACATAGACACACTTCCACCAGGAAAAGGATCCAGATGTACAAATACATGAATTTAATTCACCCTTGTGACGTTTTACTATAAATAGCTATCATGTCGTGCCATATTTGTAATTATTTCATTTTGTGTTATGTATATAATTAGTGATATCTATAGATTCAAGGCCTGAGTTGTAAATACAGACCTATCGACATTATACCTGCATAATATTTGGCCATTTTCCGAGCAGGTACACCCAAGGGAACAAGCGCTGTTTCCTTAAATACACTTATTAGCCAGCATTTACTGGTGTTTTATTTACAGTATCTATCTATCTATCTATCTGTCTGTCTATCTATCTGTCTGTCTGTCTGTCTGTCTCTCGCGCTCTCTCTCTCTCTCTATATATATATATATATATATATATTACACTCAGCACCTCTGCAGCAGCTTTGCTTTAGGCAAAGGGTAAGAGAAGTGTTTAAAAAATGTCCTTGAGGTCACTGAAGGGGAAGCAGAATATTTTCATATTATTTCCACATTTTTTGTTTAAGGTCTAGAACTGGAAGTGTTCGTAATGTGTACTGGTGCAAAACTAGTATTTCCGCCACTATTCAGGACCAGAAGGAATTTTTATGAGCATGCACTGCTATAAGAAAACTAAGTGAATGATTACACAGTAGTAATTTTAATGGATAAATGACACATTATTTTTTTGGATTTGAGTTTCCACAATTTATATTCCGTGGTTGTCATTTGAATTTGTACATTCGTAATCCTGTCACTAATTGTTTTCGAATTCAAAATCTGGTTTTAATAGTCTGAAGAAACTGAGATTGTGTATGCTAATCCTGCAGGATTAAATCACATACCTGTGTCGGACTAGGGACGTCCTGACCCGGGAGAGAACGCAGGGGATGTCCCTTTACTGGCCCAGAATACTGGATTGAATATTGTGGTTTGGGGGGAGCCGATATACACGGCGTGTCATGCCACAACAAAAGTAAACAATTAGTTGCATGAAAATGAAAGTTAGCTTCCCCTAGAATAGTCACATCAGCAGTGTGGAGCTATTTAATATTCATAATCTTTCCCCATATATTTTATTATTATTTCATCAGCTAGCCAAAACCAGTGATCTGTGATATTTGTTAACGGAAATGAAAAAGAGGGATCGGGACATTGTTCATCTGGACATCATGTCTGAACAGTAATGGATTTGAAATTAAGTACAATCGGTTTTGATGGGATTACAAAAGTATGGTGGGTGCCGCCTTTTAATGTTTGCATAATTTTTTTCTTCTTATTGCACCATTTTACATGCACAATTTCAGTGAAATAAATTTGGGCTAATAAAGGGTTTACGGGAGCGACAGTAGTCTGGAGGTGGATGGTACCTATAAGAAAAGTAAGCTCACAATTTGTAAGATAAAAGGAGACAGATAGGGTGAACTGTAATGTTCGCATGAAGAACTTTCTGAAAGGAGGGAAGAGTAATAGTACAGACAAGACAAAAGGGGACCACACACAAACAGCGTAGTCCCGAATCGCTCGCACTCTTTAGTGGAGCACTGAAATGTTTATCTGTCGCTTTTAACTAAAGATAACAATTCATTCTTTGTCAGTACTTAGCAATGATTAATACTTGATGAGTCCTTCTTTGTCTGCTGAATTGTTTGGACATTGCAGATTGGAACCTCATGTCAAGTTCAAATGTAATGACTGGTCCGCAGTTTTGGGTATAACTTTGGTCTAAAAGTACATGGAGGAGGGGGATCAGTGGTTATTCATGCTGTGAGTCAGACTACTTTATCACATGTGTTTGTGTTCTTACTGGTTGTCACGAGTTTCTCATATCTCTTTTAAAGCTGATGAAACTGTAGGAGTAACACAATCTACATTGTCCGTAGTGTTATTTCTTCAGTCAAACATTTGTTGTGGAGCACTGCCTCCTTCCACATGCTGAAAATGAGTGACATTCATGGTTTGTAGAAATAATGTTTTAAAGCTTGTCCCTGGAGCCACGTTCTCCAGCAAACTGGCAAATAAGGTCATCTGTATAAGCTGGCACTGGGCCCTTCAGCTTATTCTTAGGAGAATGTCCTAAAGCTTGTTAAAGCTGGACTCTTTGTTCCATCCTAAAGTACGGTGTTATTATGAATGCATGTGTTTCTGCATTGTTTTCGTTGGGCCTCACACAGTACGTACAAGCTGCGTGTAGTTTGTTTTTTTTCTGCTTTACCTCTCTAAATACATGTGCAAACCTTATCTTATTACACATCCCAATATCAACATTCCAACTTGTTATTGGGGGGAAAAAAACTTTAATTCACATCACATTCTTTCCTTTACAAGTCCACACTTGCTCTCCTGTAATATTGATCTGCTTAGTACAGGCTGGTGGTTATATTAAACAGTGGCTTGTTGAGCCGAGTGTAACAGTGCGGATGATGTATCCTCAAGGACGGCTCACTCCTTCCCCAGACGCAGGAACCTGGGCTTCCCTCTCAAGGGGCCTTACAGGTGCTCACTATCTTCTGTTTCTACCGCAACCATTTCGACCCCATTGCACTAGCTGTGCGGCAAGAGACCCACAATAGACTTTTAGTAACAAGTTGGAACAACATAACTCGGCCGTGCCTGCCTGAGCAGGTGTAATTAGAGGGTGAACAATAAAGCATTGTGTGGGCGAGTTAGAAGTGCTATGAAAGACACTAGAGACCTCGGTCTCCCTACAGTACCTAAGAAAACATTAAATAAGCTTTCAGATTTGCTGTTAGTTTAAATAAATCCGCCTTTTATAATTCTTTAATAACTTGACGTTTGTAAGGTGAGTAAATATTGAAGGTGGCTGAGGTAAGTACATACTAATATTTATTACATCCACATAATATTAATCAATTTATAGTATAGAATAGTAATACAATTTATAGTAGTCCAAAGTACAGGTCATTTCACACAAGGAAGGATGGAATAATGATGGGCGTTTTACTGTAAAAGCCACAAAAATGTGTTGATTTGTAATTTTTGAGTATCAACTCTCTTTCCTCAAACAAAAATAATTCTCATGAGAACTTAATTTTTAAGTATCTACGTTTTCCCCAAACATATGGCATAAAATAACTGACATTTAATTGCAAAGAAATCGTCCACCTTAAATTTGAAGTTGTGTTTCTTTATTTATTAGCGTCAGCCAACAGCAACCCTATTTTTATCACGTCCCATTGGTAGATACACAAGCTGCAGCTGCACAGAGGAGGTATAAAAAACAATCAAGCACAACCAGGGCCATAAAAAAGTTTCAAGAGTTGAAAATTTGCCAAGGATGAGAAACAGTGGGCACACTGTCCCTGTGATGAAGATGCAGTGAGAGGGAAAGAAGAAAACAAGATCACAGGTTCCGAACTGTACTGTTTAGTTCTTTGTGGGTTTTCAAGACTTTCTGTCCATATACTGCCCTACAAAGCAAAAAGGCAGTAACTACACACAGTGCAAAACGGAGAAAAATGACTTAAAAGTTTTCCTGTCGTCCAGCCTAAGTAGTTGTAGGTAGATTATTGGACAAGTGGCAGTTGTGGTACTTTTTATTAGCTTATTCTATGTATATATCAATCCTCATATTTAATTTTATATTTTACCCCTATTTTGCAGATACTGTATTCTTGCTCTGTATTACTTACCAAAAATGTGGCATCAAACCAAGGAAAAAGGCAGTAACTACAGACTAACTTCTGAGTAGACTGAGTAACTACTTCAAAAACTATAGTGTTACAGCTTGGGCTCTGGGTGTGTTAGATACACTGTATTTGGACTAATTGGAACCATTTGTTTTTCTGCACATAAATGTACCAAACCATAAGTAATTTAACCATTTTAGGCCAATATTTTCCACCCGGAGGCTGTTCTGGTGCTGAAACGGCTGTTTAAAGTGTCTCACAAGGCCTAAAAGGGGACATTTTATTTTGAATAGGACCACATTATTATATAGTATTAGATTCAATTCAATTCAATTCAGGTTTATTTGTATAGTGCTTTTCACAATTGACATTGTCGCAAAGCAGCTTTACATAGTAAAATTAAATTGGGGAGGAATCTAAAAATTTTTCTACAACCCCCTACACATCCCTAATGAGCAAGTCTGCGGCGACAGTGGCAAGGAAAAACTCTCTCAGTTGACACGAGGAAGACACCTTGAGAGGAACCAGGCTCTAACTAAGATGAACAAGTTGATGATTTTGTATGGTGCAGTATCTGTTTCTACAGGTTAATAAACACCATAAATCATAAAAAAACACCATAAATCAGAAAAAGATATATAGAAAAAATTTTTTTACCCAAAATTATAGGGGGTCTTAGGAATCTAAGGCTAAAGCTGCCCTAAAATGGTCAATTATTATTATTTTTTTTTTCATTTCTTAAACAGTATGTATTAAGTTGAAACGGACATGTCACATAAGAGAAAACTGTTGCACCGACAGCTGTGTTTAATGGACGATATATATCCCTGCCAGACAACAGCGCCGTGAATGATGAAAAAAATAAGCAAAGAGAGAGATCATGCTCATGGCTGCTGGAATGTTGTGGGATAATATGATGCCTGTCGAATTTTTACCTTGGTTGTTTTATCCGTCGTTATCTGTCTGGCAATTTGGATGAAATTTTCGGACAGCATGAGTATTTGGGCAAATTTTGATGGTGATCTGGAATTTGTATTGTATCAGTGACCCTATTACTTTTGGCGGAGATTTGAAGCTAGTTAAAACATAAGCTGTCAGTGACTGTCAGCTGCTGTCAGCTATATGCTAACTGTTAGCTAACAGGACCAGTGTTTATTGTGATTGCTAGTTTCGATCACTGTTACTTACCATATTCTGGTGTTTCACCATTTTCTTTCCCCGAGATTGCCATCTCAAACAGATTTGTGTAAAATTAGATGGGTGAAATCAGCTGGTAAAATGTGAAAACAGTGCTGTGAGCATCGCGAAATTGGCCAGCTGTATTGTAGTTGCCATGGAAACAGTAACTTCACACAGCAACGCCGAAAAAAAAGCAAAAGAACAGTAACTGACATGAAATGAAGAAAGAATACAGTAATGGATGTTACTGTACTTTTGCTTTGCTTCACTAGGGCTTTTTGCAGTTACTGTACAAATGACTACCATTTTTGTCCAAAACAAGAAACATTTGCAATAAGACATTTTGTCACGTTACAAAGGATAGTTTGAATGTCATGAAAATTATAATACCTCATTCTGTGTGAACATTTATTGCATGTGGATGGCACAGAAACAACAAGCCCAATGAGACAGGGGACTGAAATTCACTTTTACAAGAAAAATAATTTGTATATCGTTTTGTGTAAATTGCGAGCCATCACAGAACCTGATCCTTTCTTTCTGTTAAGGAACAACCCATCCATCAATTTAATGGTAGAAATAACCCAGCCCACACACATATGCTGACTATTTACATAGGGTGCACCTGAGTGGAAAAACTTGACTAAAGACTTAAGCTTGACTATAACCATTGTAACAACGTGGAACTACAAAGACAATCATTTGAATGCAACTGAATGTGAATAACTTGAAAAAAGTGCATACATTTTGGATACTACAACAGTGATTCTGATTTAGGCACACCGATGTAGTAGTCCGCCTTACAGCAAGAAGGCCCTGGGTTCAAGTCCTGAAATAGATGAAGCTGTTTCTGTGCCATTTCTGTGTGCAATTTCTATATGGAGTGTGTTTGTTCTCCCCGTGCTTGCATGGTGTGGGTACTCTGGGTACTCTGTTTTTTTCCCCCACAGTCCAAAGACATGCACATTAGTCTAGTTGGCTGTGTAAATGTTAGGCAGTTTTGTTGTAAATTATTATTTGTAAAAGATGCCTCTTTGCTATTTTATTTGCGCTTTTATTTTGAAGAGCACCGCTCTCCTCTGACAGCTTCCGTTTGTGTATATAATTACGTTGCTGCAGAGAGTATGGTGCTGGGGGGTATTATAAACTTGGAAGCAGAAGTAGGTTTAAGGACATGTGTTAATTTACTGTTATGTTTGTTGCAGAAGAGAATTCATTTACCTTATAATAAGCAAAACGTTGTTATTTTATTTAAATAAGAGTTGTGATTCATAATAATTTAAAAGCCTAATTCCATGTAAAACGTATTATTTGTGAATTATGGTGCTGTTTTCACGGTGTCAAAATGCCGGTGGTGAAGAAGGAGAGAAATAAAGAATCACCAGTCGAAGCTTGCTTCATTCTGTGTGGTATATGCTACAGGCTGTTCCAGCTGCCCCTAGGTGTGGATGTGAGTGTTAATGCTTGTGAGAGTGTGTTGGCCCTGCAATGGTCAACCGCAAGTCTAATATGATTAAACAGTTCAGCAAATGAATGAATGTATCTGTAGTTCATTCATTGATTAATTTGCCAAAATGCTTAATCCCACAGGGTTACGGGGTGGCTGGAGACTATCTTGGCTGACTCTGGGTGAAGGCATAGTTTCAAGGTATATATAACTCAAAATACTTGTTGGTCTTAAAAAATAAGCCTCACTATTAAATATATGATATTGAACAAAAACTTGTGACTTTATGACTTATAAATTTGCTGTTCATCCCAGCTGACTTGGCCCCACATCAAGATCTTTCAATCTCCTAGGACTCTGTGATCTCTCCTTCAGTCACTGCACAAAGAATTAGGGACATGGACAATTGCCTGTCCTTCTGTTCTCATATCACTAATCTTTCTCAATCATCTCATTTTCTCCTCTTTAACATCCGAAGGATTTCTTTCCACTAAAACCACTCCGATTATTGTTGAGTAACTTATGATTTCAAGACTAGCCTACTGCATCTCACTCGACGGCTGAAAACCTAAATTTTTATTAGCTTAGCACAATGTTTTACACACAAATGCACACACGCTCACAGAAAAAAAAAACCTGCATGCACAACACCTACCCACTGAGCTTGACTGACAGTATACTTAGTTTGTGTCCAGACGAACCATTACCGAAGTGCTTTAAAGTCACTGTCAGTGAATATATTCATTCACTGATAGTGACTTTAAAGCATTTCTGTAAGTCACTCTGGATAAGAGCATCTGCTAAATGCTGTAAATGTAAATTTATTTTATTGTTAATTTTCTTATTGTATTTTAACTTGGCTCAGTTCCAGAAGTGTTTTACCTGTGATTTTAGTACTGCTAGACTGGTCCCACCTTCAACCAAGGGACAGGGGGAAAAATGCATCTATTTTGGAAAATAAGTTTATGTTTACTAATAAATTCTACCAAAACTCATGTGTATAAAGATTACTGTGACTATTCTGTCCTACGTGTCTGTGTCTATGACGTGAACAGGTTGACAGATAGTTCACATGGGAATCCCAAGAAAGTCAGAGTCAGAGGTTATCCTTTAACCCTTTTTTAATGATCTTCCTTGGAATCCAATTCCCTCCTTTTTTGTAAAAAGATGATGCTTTTCAAGGCACAACATGGAGAGAAACAATAAACTCTGTAAATATGGACTCTGGAACGAAGTGAGATATCTGATAGGAAACCAGCATACCCCTAACTGCCAGAAATCACCTTCAAAAGAAGAGTCCCTTCCCTTTTTCTGATAACGTAACATAACACTCCCCGCCTGGTATAATCACTATACCACTACCCTAACTGAACGAACAGCATGAGCAAACCAAGATAAAAACAGAAACCCTACATTAACTTAGTCTGTATCTTTAGCTGCCATGAGAAGGACTGTCTCAGAAACAGGCCTCATGAAGGTCATTCCAGATCCAGATCTTCTGACCTTGAGCTCTATCTTCCTGAACTTTCCATCCTTGTCAGGGAAAGTCTTTGTGACAAGAGCCAGGGGCCACTCGTTCCTCTTCACCAGATTGTCCTTGAGCAACACTAGATCACTCTCCTTGAGGTTAGGTCTGATGTCCTACTACTTGTTGCGACTCTGGAGCATGGGCAGATACTCACGCCTCCATCTGTGCCGAAAGGCATTGGCGAGATGCTGCACCTGCTTTCATTGCTGGCAATGGAGGTCCTTGCTGTTGAAAGTCCCCGGAGGGGGAGAGTGCACACCTTTTGTGTCAATAACGAAGCAGAGGTCAGAAGGAAGGGAGATTCTGGGTCTGACGAGATAGGTGTGAGGGGCCTGGTGTAAATGATTGCTGTTACTTCTGCCATTAAGGTAGACAACACTTCATGCGTGAAGCATGTTTGGCTGGTTTCTCTGAGCATGGAGTCAGGAATCCGTCTGGAGAATCATGCGCTCCCAGACTCCTCCTTTATGGGATGAATGAGGAGGGTTGAAGATCCATGTACACCCTTCCTCACCCAAGTACTTCTTCACATTGGGCTCCTTGGGATCTGTAAGTACCATATGTAGTTCCTTGCAAGCATCTGTGAAATTTGTCCAACAGTCAGAACGAATCTGTTTCACAGGTCAGAGCAAAAAATCTCCGTAGGTGCTGGCCCGCGCCCGGTGGTTATGCGGGCTTGGTTCTCCTGGTCGTGGTATGGGCCCTCTGCCTTGGGGGAGGGAGCTGCCTCCGAGGCCTCGGGGCCCTGGGCCCTCCACTCTGGCCGCCTTGGGTGGTTCAGGCCCGGTGGGGTTGGCGGCTGCCGGTCCTGGCCCACTGGGGACTCTGCTCCGCTGGTGTGGGGGGCTCTGGCTGGGGCTATCTCTGCCACCCACTGTGTAGGCCTGGGGTTGTCTTTGCTGCGGGGGGGCTTGGGTTCGTGCTTCGAGGTCTCCGCTGATGGCCGGACCCCTGGGATCCCCTGGTCTGCCTCTTCTCTCCCAGGGAGAAAAATGTAGTCTTGTGTGTGTTTTTTTCCTTATACCACATATCTAGCTCTACTGTACTACGGAAAATCGACTAAAGACTTTATACTTTATATATATTTATATATATATATGTATGTGTATGTGTGTATATGTGTATGTATTTATGTGTGTGTATATGTATATATGTGTGTATACATG
>JBCNYG010000001.1:15884600-15895084 GCA_039654305.1 Porochilus rendahli
GAGTCGGCTGAGATGGGCGCCAGCTTCCCCGCGACCCTAATTAGGAATAAGCGGTTCAGAAAATGAATGAATGAATGTTAATCTTAAGTGAAATTGTTACCATAAACTGATAAAAAGAAAACAAAGTGTCTCTTTAATAAATAAGAAGACTGAATTGCCAACTTGTTGGCTACTTTCTCTTTAACAGCATTCCTGTCACATATGTTATAACATCTCTTACAGCAAGCTCCATAGAATTACTGGCACTAACAGTATGTTTGTTAACAAGGGCATGATTTCATAACACACTGGTGTCAAGATTGACTGTTTAAGAAATGACTGAAAGACCTGCTCACGCTAAACATCTTTGCAATGAAATCAATATTTTGTCCAAACGCTCAAGAAGTGATCTTTGGGAACTGTCAGGTTCTGCCCTGTTTACTACGTTACTCTATGCTTGTCTCTTTTCACTCGGCATATGTCCTGAAACGACTTGTATTGGAATTTCAGGACCAGTCTAGAGGTTAAACTTTCAAAATAATGTAACTCGGTAGGGACATATTTAGGCCTGTGCTGTCCTATGAAATGTAATATTGGTAAAGTGCTGTGGTAACCTAAGAAGGAAGTCCAGATATCAGATGCATGGTGCTGAAGTGGAACAATTACCATCATCCAGCCGACGCACAAAATTGCTACGCCTCCTCTGATTACACTGTCACTCAGAATGGTGGAGATTATTCTGATAAAAGCCATTTAGATGTGTGATGAGTCACCCATTCTATAAGCCTCCATGTCTTCTCACAGCTAAGGGCTTTAGAAGGTCAGAATGCAGGGTGAACTGGCTAAATTGTGAGTCATGTTCACACGACACTCTTTTATGGACCAATGATCCAATTAGCTGTGACTCCTGATAAAAGACAATTCCTAAATTAAACTAGAGGATTAATTGCTTTTGGAAAATCACTTCAATTACCACTAGCTTTTTCAGGTGAGTTTAAGGGCTTGATGCAACATTGCACATCTCTGAGCTTTAGACGTACTGTGCATAGTGGAGGTAATTAGTTTTAGGCTTAGTGTGTATAGTGGCATTTGTGCTTGCCCATTAGGCTGAGAAAGACGACTGGGATATACAAGTACATGTTGATATTTTGACAGGATTGCATATGAGGCTTTTTATTATTATTTTTTGGAACGGATGGAGGCAATTTTGCACACTCACTCTTGAACCGGGACAAAAAAAGTACAGCTCAGTTAAAAAAAACAAAACAAAACAAAACAAAACAGCTATAAATATCCAATATAAAACCACATGCTATAAATATCCCAAGTTAAAGCTTAAACTATAATCGCTACAATCCAAATTTCTTCCAAGTGCATCAGGACATCTTATCTGTGGGATATAAATACTCTTTCGCTAAGAGGATAGTAAAAATTATGGAAGTAAATAAACAAATAATGCAATAGGAAAAAACCCCACTATTACTCATTATAAATGTGATCCAACATCCTGCCCTCTCCATCTCCACTATTAAACTGTCTTCTATTTTAGTCTTTATTCGTTTATCACAGCTCTGTGTGCTGACATTGGTGCTTAAAATTAAAGACCTGTGAGAAACTCCATTTCGTGGACAGCAGGTGAACTACTTAATTACATGATACAGGAAAAGAAGAGACTGTGGAAGCCATCGGATTAGAGCAGAGTGAATGAATGAGAAAGGGGGACTTAGAAATCAACAAATGCTAACCAACACCACTTCTGGGATCAGTGGGGTTACCGATCTGAAGGTCAGGGGTTCAAGACCCACTAGCATCGAGTTGTCACTGCGTTCCCCCCCCAGTGCAGCTAATTGGGTTATCAAAGGCCCACCATGTCTCTCACTGTCTACGGTGAGAGGCATGCAAAGGAACCATTGCAGTCATCCGAAAGAAGTAGGCCATTGGGTTGCTGTCAGCATGTTTCTGCCCTGCGCTGGCCTGCCAAGCTGTCCAGGGTGTACTCTGCCCTCGCCTAGAGTTGGCAGAGATTGGAGCCAGCCTCCCTGTGACCCTAATTAGGATTAAGAGGGTCAGAAAATGAATGATTGAGTGAGTGTGCACAAAGTACATAAAGTTGTCAGAGATGATACCATTCAATCATTCGCCAAACCGTTTAATCCTACTGAGGCCTCTGGGGCTTTAGCCAATCTCAGCCGACTCTGGGCGAAGGCAGGGTACACCCTGAACAGCTCACCAGTCCATTGCAGGGCCAACACACACACAAACATTCACACCCAATTTTTAAAACTGCTAGCTTAATATGCATGTCTTTGCACTGTTGGCGGAAACGGGAGTACCCAGAGGGAACCCACACAAGCACGGGGGGAACCTGCATACATTCTCCACACCGAAACGCCAGAGCCGGGGATTCAAACCCAGGACCTTCTTGGTGTGAGACGGATGTGGTAACCACTACGCCACTGTGCCGCCCCTATATGAGATGCACTGTATAGGTTTTATAAGAAGTGTGGTCCATTTGCATGTGAAGATTACCACAGACAATATTTTGGTCAATACACATTACAGAGAAAGATTTCTGTAAAAGGTTTTTGATAAATTCTTCAGTCAAAAATGTTCGAAAATTAAACTTTAAAGGTGCATTTATCTTCTCAGACATTGGCCATGGATTTTCAGAAGAAATAATTTGTGGTTATACATTAACAACATGAACAGGAACACATGGAAATGCTTCAGTGTCTGCCTGACGATGCCAGGAAACAAGATCTAATGAAAATGTGTGTACTTAAAAAACAACAAGCTCTTATCTATGAAAGAATCACTGATGAAGCATTTTCTGAGAGGGCAATGTAATTAGAACCACCTTCTTACAGACTCCTCCTGTCTCTTATCCAAAGACTTGATAGATAATTTGGTTATCTAGTTGTATATCTTAAATGTTTATTGGCAGTTCACCAGTAACTCTCTGACTTCCCTCATACTGCTAGTGCATTATGTTTATGGTGAACAAACAGCTGTTATGGTGCATTGTACCTAATAGCTAGAGTCCCTGTGATTAACTCACTCTCAACTTCCTTCCTGATATTTGGAATTCATCAAAACTCACCACCTACAATATAATGCACCAAACTGCGTAATCATACTCCAGTCACAGGGAGGCTTGAGCCTATCTCATCCGACTATTTAAAGGCAACGTACACCCCAAACAGCTCACCAGTCCATTGCAGGGCCAACACACACACCTAGGGGCGATATGGAATAGCCAATTAGCCTTATGTGCATGACTTTGGACTGTGGGAGGAAACCAGGGAACCTGAAAGAAAACCCATGTAATCACAGGAAGGTCATACAAATTTCACACATAATTGCCCTAACCGAGCCCAGGATTCAAAACCAGGACCTAATTGCTGTGCGACGGACATGCTTAACTACTGTGCCTCCGCAAATATAGTACACCTAGGTACAAATATTTAAGACATTTATAAATATCATTCATTTATTCATTTTCTGAACTGCTTAATCCTAATTAGCGTTGTGGGGAGGCTGGCGCCCATCTCAGCCGACTCTGGGCGCTGGGCAGAATACACCCTGGACACCTCTCCAGGCCATCACACGGTACATTTAATAATTAATTAATTAAACATTTGACTGTGTAGTCCTTAACCCATTAATATAAGGATGACATCGTGTCTTTCAACTATTAAAATATGTAGTATAATGTAGGGTGGCAAGGTGGTGTAGTGGTTAGCACGTCCGCCTCACAGCAGTCCAGGTTTCAAGTCTTTGGCTCGGGTGGTTCTGTGTATCCATCCAGTGTTGGCTGAGATAGGCTCCAGCCCCCACACAACCGTAGGAATAAGCAGTTTGGCAAATGAATGAGTGATAAGTGAGACTACTGTAGCAAAACTACAGCAGTATGTTCAGTGCTAATAAACAGTTGGTATAGTGTGTTAAAGCTGCTGAAGAGATGTTCAGAACAGATGAACAGAAACTCTCTAGGGGAATTAGGAGTGTAATCAGATGGGCAAGACTGGCAGCACACAACACATGTAAAGCTGAGGTACAGCCTTCAAGACATTTAAAAGCATGCTTCGCTCATATGGAGGAATAAGGACCAGTATAATCATTACCTTATGCGTCGTATGAAGTTTAGTGTATGACGACAGCCAGGAAACAGCTAAAGCTGCTCACATTATTGGTCACGTCTGGGGTAGTTTTTAATTAAAGGAGATGAAGGCACTCCATGCATCTCAGAAATGGGCACAATAATAATGAGTCACCTGCAGAGACCAGTCTTCGATGTGGTCAGATCTCGATCTACCTGTTCCTGCTGGTACGTGCTGAAGCCAATTATATGCATAAGCATAGTAGGGCTCTCAAACATGTAGCTTTGATCAGAGTATACGTGTAAGTATAAGATCAAGGTGAAAAAGGTATCTCAAGAAAAGACAACATCAGCATCATATTGACTTTCACAAGCATCCAGGCATGGGTGACTTGATAGTGAAAAAGTGATACTTCCTTACCTTATATTTCCTCTCAGGAATCGATTCTGATATTAAAATATAAATGCTGTGTCTTTATTTCTTTTTTAGATTGAAAGCGTAGCCTTTTTTTAACGCACAAACACTAACAGTCGCACAAAAAAGGGTTGTGGCAATAACAGCTTGCTAGAACATACAGAACTCAGACACATAGACGATTATGTGTTATGGCAGAGATGGTAAGAGTAAACACAGAGCTCACAGAGAAGAGCCCTTTAGAGAGGAATTGTCCAGCTACCAATAGTAATACTATTATGTTATTTGAATTATTTAAACAGGAAGCAGGAAGCAGTGTAAGAGCAGGAGCGGATCTTGAAAAGCCTGCAGGCCTGAATGAATGAAATGCTAATGAAATGTCCTTAAATATAATTAGCAATGTGCATATTTACCAATACTGATGGCAGATATTACATGAACTTCAAATTATTATATGATCAGTAACTATCAGGATACCCATCCTAGTATTAGTTTGGAAAAATTAGTTACAGTAAAGCATATCTCCATAGTAGATACTTCATAAATAAGATGTTGCTTGGATTTACTTTCCCTTATCATGAATGATATCATAAATGGCTTTCCTGGAGCCTTTTCTATTTTGGTATCTCATAAGATGGTATATTGGATGAACCTTATGGCTCATGAGGATGTCATTCAGGGACACATAGCCACTTGAAAGAAATCATGAAAAGAACAGAATGCAGCACTTTAGGCATTCTCAGGCATTACATGGAAAGAACAGAGACAAGAAAATTACTTAAACGATTTAATGGTGCTTCCAAAGAACGATGCAAGCACAACTGTCAGAAGCTAAAGTAATATTAGCACTACAGTAGAACGTAAATACATAACACATAATGCATTCGTGCAAGCTAGTTTCTGTTCTACTATAACTGCCATCTATAAACAGAGTGTGGTGATAGAAATTCATGATGAAAATAATTAATATGCTCAAATTTGTGCGCCGCATCACCCGTGCCACCAACTTCCAGGCACACAGTGCAGAAAGCGCCCCATGGGTAGGTCTGCTAGATATTATTTCATTTTGTTTCCAGCTCCCATAGCTAATCAAATGAGTAAGATATTGCACACACACCCCTAGGCTCTGTCTCCAAAACACAGAAAGTCCCTTATCCCTCTACTCCTCCTGAAAAAGAACCCTAAAGAGACAGTGTATAAATATGAAGCGGATCATGCATATTTTATATACTTAAATGTTGTTACATATCAAACAAGTGAACTGTGAAATTACACATAAGGGCACTCGGGAAAAGAGAGAGAACGATTTTATGAATTATATGTTGGTACAAACATATAAACCTTGTTATGGGTGCATTTTCTTTTACTGACTGTAGTTTGTATATTATCCAGGCCTTACACTGATTTGCACCCGATGTAACCCTGTTTGGTCTCATATGTTGCACTATGTTCCAGAAGGCAGAATGTTTTGTCCCATGCTAGACAATAAAAGTATAGATTTTTTGAGTGTGTTAAACAATACCACAGATTTCCGTTGTGATCTCTCTCTCTCTCTCTCTCTCTCTCTCTCTCTCTGGCAAAGCCCCAAAATAGGCTAGAAATCAGTGCAGCTGCTGCAGGGAGACAGTGGAGCTGATGTTGAAGATGCTGGCCAGCACAAATTGGGCTATTCATCTTGGCTGTGAGGGTGCTAACAGATTGTCACCCTGCTTCGCTGTCTCTCCATCATTAAGACACCCCCTATGGAGGTCAAGGCAGCATGTCGTTTAATTCTGCCGCTGCCTCGTCTTCAAACCAAGAGCTAGTGCTTCCAGGAAATGAGGCTTGCTCATACACTTCACCTGTGACTTACTTATTTATTTTCAAAGCACGAAAACAAGGCAATAAGCATACCTCAGTTGTTGTCTTTGGTATTGTTGTTGTTGTTGTTGTTGTGGAGATGGTGGAGGATTTCAGTGTGGAGCTACTGTATCTAGCTGCAGATAATCAATCTCTGAAGGTGAGCACACTGCTGCACTTGCCTCAGGGCTAAACACAAAAATAGGCTACTGATCCTTTTCTCCATCGTGCATGTTGTTTGCATTGTCAGCTTTTTTTTTTCCACGGATTGTGTGTGGGCTTGTTTTGTTTATTTTAGCACTTGCACTAAACTTCTTGAAGAAGTCAAATGCATTTCCATAACTGTGCAAGTTACTTGATGCAAACGTATATAATTGAAATGTACTGATTATCAGATGAGATCAGAAACCAGCACAGTTTCGCAGATTATTTTAATCCCAACTGTGTCATTTTTTTTCCCCAGTTCGCACTGCAAGCATAGCATTGCATTATTTTAGTGTCTGCATTCCCTCGACTGTGTTTGTGCCCTCGGGCGGACTGCCAAGGACCGAAAACTTTGCCTGCGGACATGGCATTTGTGTAGGTTCATTGTCACACATGTGGATGCCAGTGGCTACACTAATGAGACACTGGGGAGGCAGGAGTGATGCCTGTCAGGGAGGAAGGAAGGCAGGGAATAAGACAATGAGTAAAAGATAAGATACATAAACATCCAATGACCACTTTATTGGGAACACATGCACAGTTTGCAATGCATAAGATGTGTACTGTATACTGTACACATGTAGGTCAAGCGCTTCTGTTAATATTCACGTCAAACATTAGAAAATAGGGGGGAAAAAATGATATCAGTGACTTTGACCGTGGAACGATTGCTGGCGCCAGACAGGTAGGTTTGAGCAAATTCACAACTGCTGATCTCCTGAGGGCTTCACAGAGTTTGATAATATAATACAACATAACGTACCGTAAACGCACGGTGAATCTTCTGTGGGTATAAATGCCATGTGCATTAGACAGGTCACAGGAGAATGGCCCTATTGGTTTAAGCTGACAGGAAGGAAATGGTCACACAAAATACCACTCTTTACAACCGCTCAGAAAACATTATACATTATACAGAATACTCAGAGAACATTACACATCCAATAATTGGGTGGGTGCACTACACCACTTATGTCAGTCAAGAACAGGAAGGGAGGGGCATCATGATACAGATGAAGCAGATGTTTTTACAAATTGCTAAATAAACGCAAATTCCAGCTCAGCTGGTCATGACGGACAGGATAACAACGAGTAGAACAAAGAGAAACGTTTTTTGAACAGAGCGGTAAAGTGATTATGGGACGGCAGTAGAAGATTAGTAGATGAACATGGGACAAAAATTGTCAGAGACAGGTTTCATTCATTCGCCGAACCGTTTAATCCTACTCGGGTCTCTGGGGATTTAGCCCATCTTAGCCGACTCTGAGCAAAGGCAGGGTACACCCACCCTGAACAGCTCACCAGTCCATCGCAGGGCCAGCACACACACACACACACACACACACACACACACACACACACACACACACACACACACACAAACCTATTCACACTCACATATAGGGGGTAATTTGGAACAGCCATTTAGCTTAACGCGCATGTCTTTGGACTGTGGAAGGAAACCGGAGTACCCAGAGGAATCCCACGCAAGCATGAGGAGAGAACTCCACACAGCCAAGCCCAAGACTCAAACCCAGGACTTCCTTGCTGTGAGGTGGAGGGGCGTACCGCTACGACAGGCAATCCCAACCTACAATAATTACAGTAGATATTAGCTGATCATTGAGCCTATATTAGCGCTGCTAACAATAGCAGTAAGTAGAAATATAAGGAGCTATACTCAGCTCTCTGCTAGTCTTGCTAACAGTTCAAAAATCCTTTGCCTTAGGGAATGTGTGGAGGAGGCGAGGTATACAATTTCTGTCCGCATCAACGTTACACTAGAACAATGCCAGTCAAGTCAGCAAGTGCTTTTCTTTCACTTTAATATAGCTGAAGTGTTTCTGGAACCAGACGGTTAACCACACAACACACATGATCAGCAGTGAGGAAAAAGGCTTTCAAAGATCCAAGGAATGTACCATTACACGGACATACTACCCCTAGAGCCCCCTGAACATCTAAATGTCCATTAGCATGCTATGAAATTACATATGCTATCCTATTTCACTATGAGCTATGGAGATAAAGTGTAACAAGGTCCTGAGTCTATGATAAAGCCACAAAGGAAACAGAAAACCCGACCCTGTGCCCTGAGCAGGCAATCTACTTTAGGTATTACCTTTGGCTCATGGGTGTCATTTGTCACGGCTGCATGTGCTGTCTGTAAAAGGGTGTGAGGAGAGCGCAGCTAACTGTGTTACATGGAACAACCAAATAGCCAGTCTTCTCACAGTCTGCCACCACTGCTCCCCCAGACACAAACTGCGAGACCTTGATGGAGTAAAACCCACTGGCAAACAGCATTTGCTGCCAAATTAACTGCAGATTGAAGCATCTGAAGTGCTTTTTGTGGGAATGTATAGAAAAGGCCAGTCGCTTTAAAACTGACATTTCATCATTTGTTATTTTTTTACTGAGGTATATCATACTGTATTCATGCACTGTATAAGAGACAGTAGGCATTAAGATGCAGATGATCGTGTTAAATGCTACTATGGGCTATTTGCTAAAGAGCAAAAAAATGGCCCTCAAATTGTTAAAAGGCTTTCAAGAATTTTTTAATCTCTGCACAATCAACATATACAAGCAGCAGCCCTTGTTTTTTTTTTTTTTTTTTTTTTTACAGTTAATCCTTCTTGGAGCAGTACATGAATGCCTTGAATTCCAGTAATTACTGGAAGTATGAAAACTGATTTTAAATGCTTTTAAACTATTTTACGGCTAATTTATCAACCACCCACAAAACATGTAACTGCCATCTAGTCTGCTGTACAATAAATACTCCATTAGTTTGCAGTAATGTGCTCTAAAGCATGGGTTGTCAACTGCTGGACCAAGAGCTGGATAAAGTATTTCATTGAACCGAACCAAACAGCACCGCCGTCATGGTGTCTCTGCCAGATCATCTATCACATATATTTAAGAAAATGATTTAGCCTAAGGATGCTCAAAGAGGCACAGTGGCATAGTGGTTAGCATGTCCACCTCACAGCAAACAGGTCCCGGGTTCGAGTGTTGGGCTCAGTGGGGCGTTTCTGTGTGAAGTTTGCATGTTCTTCCTGTACTTGTGTGGGTTTCCTCCCACAGTCCGAAGACATTCTCATTAGAATTACTGGCTATTCCAGATTGCCGCTAGGTGCAAGTGTGAGCGGAAATGCCTGGGTGTGTTGGCTCTGCAAAGGTCTGGCAAGCTGTTCAGGGTATACCTTGCCTTCGCCCAGAGGCGTCCGAGATAGGTGCCAGCCTCCATGCTACTGTAGTATAATTAAGCGGTAAATGAATAAATGAATGAAATTTCCTATTAACCAGAGGGGGACAGATTTTTAACTTTATTACTCTTTTCTGGTCTGATTAGTTAATTTTTAAGCAGAACATTTATGCAACGTAAATGTGTACATTTTATTTGAATATTCTTGCTTTCACCTACCCTATATAAGTATGTGTCCACCTGATCAATCACAACCTTATGCAAATGGTGAGCATCATAGACAAGATTCCTTTGTTCTTACAGTGTCCTTATTCTTCTGGGAAGGTACTTTACTAGATTTTGAAACATGACTGTAGGGATTTGCTCATTCAACCACAAGAGTATTAGTGAAGTCAGGCACTAATGTCCGAGATGTTCTCAGTTTGGTTGAGCAGGACATTCAAGGTCTTCTACACGAACTTTGACAAACCATGTCTTTATAGACCTTGCTTTTGCACAGGGGTATTATTATAAAATGGCTTGGGCCCCTTAGTTTCCACAAAGAGAAATCTTTGTAAAACCTTCTAGGCATTGTGGTGACATTTCGTAGATGTAAATGGTATTTCCTCTACACGTTCTAATGTTAGGTTTGGAGTTCCACAAGGTTCTGTCTTAGGCCCACTGCTTTTTTCTCTATACATGCTCCCTTTGGGTAATATTATTCGAGAACATGGTATTAGCTTTCACTGTTATGCTGA
>JBCNYG010000001.1:16058076-16069783 GCA_039654305.1 Porochilus rendahli
TGTGTGTGGAAGAGAGAGAGAGAGAGAGAGAGAGAGAGAGAGAGAGAGAAAGAAAGAGAAAGAGAAATCCAACAGTGAGAGTACACAATCCCCATTTAATATGGCTAATATTTATCGACACCTAATTATTCCGTTTTTTTTATCAGAAATTACTGCTGGATTAGCCTTTATCTTGCATTTAAAGTTTGGAGAAGGCACACGAAATGCCATCCCCAGAAAGTCACTACAGCTTATAGTGTCACATCAGCATTAGTAGAATGCTAAACTATAAATTCTCTCCAGAGCACTATACCCCTCGATTGTAGGGCACAATGATGAGTTAAGCCACTGACAGCTGCACGAAGAACCACCACATACAAATTTTGTAGACATGTACATTCACAGCTTTGCGGTTTGGGGGAAAGATAAAATATCATCTTATTTTAAAATACAGCATTGCAGCATACCCCTTCAAACTCAAGTACACATCCTGTAAAGCCATGATGCGAAAGATGTTGAGAAGAAAACATCTTAGGGAGTAGTGGAACCAGTCGCTCGCCATATCGTTAACATTTCTCCTACCACATGCACCATTTTAGGGAAAATATACATATTAATGGTACAAAAGGTGTACATTCAAGGGTGTCAAGAATTTACGGAATTCCACAAACAAGAGAACTTTGTTTTAGTGAATCAGTTAAAAAGAAAAAGAACAAAATGACAATTAAGACATAAAAAAAAATCACCCAGGGAGTTTCCAAAGCTCGTCTCCTGTATTTTTTTCCTGTAAATGGCAGACTGTTATGATGGTGATGATATGTCTGAAAAGTATCAGGCTGGGGAGTACAGATCCCAGAGGACTCGCTAGCTTTAGCACTACGATAAGCCTGGGACAAATCAGGCAGTAACAGGTGAACAAACACTGGGGGTGAACATGAGTACCACATAGATCAAGGGTGGGTCAACATAAAAAAAATAAAAAAAAAAGGTATAAATGTTTTCAGGAGAAAAAAAAAATCAACATTTAAATAAAAACCTTACATTTTCCTGCTGAAGATACATGGTAATTTTCTTGCTTGGTATTTGAACATGCCTCCCCTTCGATAAAAAAAAAACAACAATACAAAAGTCTTGCAATAAACAACTAAAGATCCATATGCACCATGTTATTCTCTACAGTTTCAGCTGAAGATTGTGTTTACGATCTTGCACAACCAAAGTAGCTTGATATAAAGTAACACAAACACTCGCCTCCCCCCATGGGCAGCTTTAAAAAACAAATCATAACAACCCTGACAAGATGAGTATACACATTTCTAGAGGTAAAAACAGGTGGGAGCATTTTCATGCCATCTGCAAACAATCAACATTTGCGAACGCTCACGGTCATAGACGGCTGAGATTTACAGATGACTTCTACACTCCCACACTTCAGTCGATCCGCCAGGCTTTGTCAATACACAACTGACAGCTTGTTGAGAGCATCGCCTCTCGTTTACCTTCATATAGCTAGAGTCATCGGCGTCGAACATAGAAAGACAGAGGGGAAAAAGCCTTGAAATGTCACATGTAATTCAAGTCTCGTGTAGTGCGGACGCGTTTAAATATGGAATAGAATTTCAGTCTGGCTGCTGAAGGTCATGCTGAAGCGGACATGCATTTCCCCTCCTCCCATGACCACCACAACAATCGACTCACTGGGTTCGCCAGAAAACACGCACACAAACACATGGACACACAGACATATGTGGACAATGGTCCAGTTGTGCTAACCTACCAGGTATGACCTTCATGGAGCAGGCAGTGTGGAGGGAGAGGAGGACGAGGAGAACGGGACTACCGGAACGAGGGGAAGAGGCTTCGGTTTGTTTGATGGGTGCTGCCTCGTTTCTCCCCCTTCTTAATTTTGACAGCCTCTGCCTTCTGCTTGGATATGTCAGCCTGCTCCCTGGTGAGCTTGCCATTAGTTGGGAGGGGCTGCTAGAGGCCTTAGAGGGTGGGCAAAGGGCTGGGCAAGTGTCCAGAGAAGCAATAATCAAGGTATTAGAGCCTGCTCTGGATATAAATATCAAACGAACGAAGTGCTCATAAGAGCAGAGATAGAAACTGATGAAAGTGTGGCCCCTTGGATTCAGAGAATTACAGAGAGATCAGACTGTCCTTCAAGGATGATCGAGCTATTCGGTGAGATTATGTCACAGATCACAATGATTATCCGACCTGGGAAACCTGATCTGGAGTAAATCCTTCCATCATGTAGGATTAGCTTATTTTTGCTCGGTTTA
The DNA here is from genome assembly GCA_039654305.1 of Porochilus rendahli. Taxonomy (NCBI): domain Eukaryota; kingdom Metazoa; phylum Chordata; class Actinopteri; order Siluriformes; family Plotosidae; genus Porochilus; species Porochilus rendahli. The sequence goes on from JBCNYG010000001.1 coordinate 16,060,341, forward strand.
TGTCCCTATGCTTGCAATATCATATTACCTATTTAATATCTAGTATCAGAGATGAAGCATTACATGGATCAAGTACATTTTTTTAAGTGCCTTGCTTGATATCTTGTCACACTGTCATTCTTTTTCATTATTTTTAATCAAGGACACATTTGATCATATTTATCCATCCTCATTAGTGTATGTTTTGCTCTAATGAGGAAAGCAGTGTGGAATGCCAGGGATGTTTAGAGATCCCTGTCTCTCCAAGGATACCCCGATGCCTTAGAGACCTCCCACTGTGAACAACACTTTCTAAATATAGCATGCTTTATAGCTCTGTAAAACCAACATATGGTACTGTTAATAATAGCACTCAAAGACTACTCAATTTACCAACCATTATCTCGTTCGTGTTTACGCTACTCCAGCACTATACTAAAACGGGATACATCCGCAACGCTTGACTTACCGTAGCATACCATACCAACTTTACTTATATAGCAGTTTCACACTATTACAGCTGAAAACAATATGTTGCACATCAGAAGGAAAATTAAGGCAAAACACCTTGTTCAGACTTAAATCAGATTTGCTTCAAAAACGAATGCAGCGTTCATTAAATAGCATTTTCGCCCACTGTTCATGCCTTAAGAGCTTCCTAATAGCCTATAAATAGGTTGAAGCTTTGCCTTTTCCACTAGGTTAAAATAGGTTTGAAGATCATACATTCATTCATCTCCAGTAAGCCTTTTATCCTAGTAAGGCCTGCAGCGGCTCCAAAGTCTATCCCGGGAAAACCTGATGCAAGGTGGGAATACATCTAGAAATATACACCAGTCCATCACAGCACATGTTTATGAGAAGAAGAAAAACCAAACCACCCAGATAAAGTCCACAGGACCTCCCCATGCACAGGGCTGAAGTGGGGACGCTGGACGTTGGTGAGGGAGCAATGCCATTGCAACTATATCACTGGGTTGCCAAGTTCTAATATAATACACTGTAAATGTTTGATTAACCTCATCTATTTATTGCACAAGCATATGAAACAGGCTGTATAGGAAAATGTCAGTTAGTGAATACTCCTAGGCAGCTAGAGAGCCATTAGTGGATACTCACATTATTGGATACTTGCCTGGAGATATAAAATACCTGTTGGTAAAAATGCCTTTGTCTGTCATAAAGAAATCCCTCTGCCAAAGCTTAATTATTACTAAGTGATAAAGGCATGAACCCAGTGTCTCCTCCAAAGCTTAAGTCTCACTCAGTTACACCATCAAAGATGAACTTTCATCTCCTTTCTGTGCTACATAAATAGATTTGCAGACGAAAAAATTTTCAAGCACTCAGTACAATACAGCTTACTTTGTGGGTGAATACTGGCCAAGTTTGGAGATCTCATTAGGTAAAGATATTCTAATGGGAAATAAATATCATCGATATGCCTGAATTAGAGACGGTCTTAAGTCATTAATTCATGTTTTAACAAAAATATACAATAATTTAAAAAAGCCTATAATAATATTGCGGTCTTAAAGCATACCGATTGTTGACTCAACTGGATACAATGACAGCTTGGAACACAATAACATCAGAAATTGCACTGCGGTTTACACTGTAATTAAAACTGACTCCAGTGGCTTTTTTATTCATGACATAGTTAGAAACTATGGACTTAGCCACAAAAACATTAATGAATAAAATAGCTGTACTACGAAATCAAGCACAACTATATTCTTGAACGACTGAACCAGTCAATACAACCTTTCAGGTTTCCTCCATAGGATTCATGGGTAAATGACAAACAATAACGTTGGTGACAAAAAACTTTCCTAACCGACTTCAGAAGCTCACTGGTGTACATTCAATGCACAAGCTGTTTACAGTGTGCAGGACAGTAAGCAACTTCTTAAAGGTCAAGCTCATATTTGTTTCTCTGAATTCAGCCATGGATGACTCATCCACTAAACCAGAGTCATGTGGCATGAAAGAAACGAGTGACACTGCCTACTTCTGGATATTTGACAAGATCATAAACATTCAGGAATTTAAAGAGTGGGCTGGCACTGGCAAACGAACTAGCATATCTGAGAAATGAAAAGGTTTATCAGTTTGCGCGTAGGCAGTTAAATTGCAGGTCTGAGTAGGATTACAATGAATACAGCGTGATAAACAACACACAAGGAACCAATTAAAAACCACTTTAATTTTGTGCATTGCTTAATATCATATCTGCGTAATTAAGCACACTTAACTATATCACAAACTGATCAACTCTGATGATTCTGCTCTTAAAACTAGGAAGGAAGAGAAAAACCCCATGGAAAAAGCTGCATATGCCTGCTAACATTTCCTGTCTACGTCCCCCACTATCCAAGTGACACAATTAAAATTGGACATATTTTCCATATTGTTTGAAGATAAACTAGATGGAATGGGATTTGAGTAACTCCAAAAGAGCTCGGGATGAAAGCTACGCAGTGCTTATTGCTCAAAACTGAAATGTTTTCACACACACACACAGTTCAACTCACACATGCAGAAAGAGATAAAATAAAATCACCACAAAGATGCACACAATAGTTCTGATGCAGCAGGGGGCAGCAAACAGTTACCACACTTCAAAGATCTGGGTAACTTTCTAAAGGTTTAAAAACAAGATATTTCAATGCTCCAAGGTAATAACTAATACGGAACACCTAGAAAATGTTGAAACTGTTTTGGATTAATGACCAACCCTAGGTGTGACATTAAATAAACACACCCACAGTAATATGCCGTGCTTTCTGCCATTGCACAAACTGCCCCACCCATAGCCATGTAGGTGCACTACATTTTCAGTTACCTGTACACCAAAATCAAAACGTGCAGAAATCAAAAAATAAGGCAAACAACACAAAAATCAGCTGTCAGAGTACATTTCAGAAATTTCCATTGCACAGTTTATTGTGTGCACGGATAAAAGACAAACATTCATGGATTCTTTTTCTTTCTTTTCTTTTCTTTTTTTATTAAAATGTTGTTCATTTATACCTGTGCTATGCTTTAAACAAACCAATTCAATGCAGTTTTAATTGTGCACCATTTCATACAATGATACATAGCTTTAAGCATTGGGCAAACAGAAGCAAGATATCAAACAGGACTGGCATTAAAACAGAAACCAGAAACCTCTGATCACAGACCATACGACTAAGCCAAGCACACAAACTTCCTAAAAAAGAACAAAAAAAAAACTGCTGAAGACACAATACTATTCTGTGCACCGATAACCTAGTAGCTGAGCACAGCTGGTGGCTTGTATACCTATCTTGCAGATGACTGATGGGTTGGGTCATTTCCGGGATGAGGAACAGAGAAAGTAGAAAGAGATTCCTGCACTAACAATAACTGCTTCAAAACTGCTTAAATCAGTCACATCCAATAAAAAAGTTCAACTAACTCTACAAAATATTACACAATTCATAGTCATATATTATCATTTGTACATAGTTTTATATTATACACACACACACACACACACACACATAAATCTGTATATTAACCTCATGTTTTGGGTACGGATTATTGCCAGGGAAACATTTCATGCTCTTCATATCCATTCAATAACACGAAACTAGACCAACAAGTTGATTGTGCAAATGTTTACCGAGCACAAAAGTATTATAAAGTGGTAACCATAAATTGTTCCTAAAAAAGACTTCGCTTTATTCAATTCATTTGATGCACTCATGAGAGTGTCGTGCCCTGCATGCTGCTCCTTACACACCTATTTTAATTGGAACATCAATGGGAATGGCAGCACTTGCAAAATACAGCTTGTGGATGTTTTTCTTCATAGCAGTACTTAAACAGTCAACAAGTCTTGTACATTTACATGCAGAATTTTTTTTTTTACTGTATCTTTTACATAGTCACCAATTTGTTGACCAAATGAAGACACCCCTTATGACAACATGCTAACCACACTGACCCTCCCACACTGCAAACTGTCAGATACCATAACGTTAGGTATGCACAGGAAGGAAAGGAGTGAAGCAATTTTTTTACCGTACCTTCAATGAAGTTTGGGAAGGATTTACGCTCTGGTTCATTTAGAGAATGGTCCCAGGTAATTTCTGTCTTGACAGGACTCTGAAACACTGCACGCTCTTTAACCAGATCTTCTAAAACATCATAGTCCAGATCGTCTCCTGGAACCTCAGGCAAGGGAGGCACAGCAGGCTGGCTTCCATCTGCAGTTGGACTAACAATCTGCTGCTGCACCTCAATCACCTCCTCTACTACAACTATCTTCTTCCGCATGGCACCTTCGTCCTCAGATAACACTTGCTTCTCCTCAGCAGGGTGAGGGCCGGTGGTGACAGGCTTTTTGACGGCCTTACTCACAGAGAGCACGTTTTGCTTCGCTACACTGCTCTGTGTGTCAGGAGTGGCTGAGTGTTGAGCAACACTGGGAGGCTCCCCGTGCTCAGGGTAGGGGCAGGCCTGGGCTGAGGCTGCCGCTGACGCTTCGGCTGAGGGTGCTTCCCTCAGTTGTTGCGAGGAGGATGTTTTTCCTTTCAGAACCTCCCGTTTTATTTTTTCAGCCGAGGGCTGGGATGGCTCCACCTCCTCTTTGTGTATAGGGGCCTCACTCTGCACAGCTGCTATCTGGCTACTTACTTCAGAACAGAGTTTAGAAGACTCACTTTTTGCAAATGGTTCAGAGCCCTGGTTTGGCTGTATTTTAACTGGAACCTGGGCTGTCACAATCTCAGCTACATCGGTTTCTGTGACTTGTTTATCAGCAGAAGCTTGCTTTTTCTTCTTTCTTTTTGATGACTTCGGGGCTACCTCTGCTTCTTTCTTCTTTAAATCTTCATTGTCTTTTTCTTGCAGTTTTACTGGTGGTGGGGATTGTGGGACTGAAGTTACATCATGCTTGGTTATCATTTCCCCCCCTTTTTTTTGTCTGTTCCTCGGCTTTATTTCTTCATGGCTAACAACCTCTTTTGCCTGTTCAACAATAGCTGCATCCTGGATTTTAAAAACTGGATTTGGGTCATACTTGAGCACTTTACTTTCTGCTTTGATAGCAATAGCAGACGATTCCTGAGATGGCATTTCTTCCACTTTCGACACTGGTTGGGCTGGTTTGGATTCCATTTGGGTGTCTTTTGTCTCTACAATTTTAGATGTCTTATGTGACTTCTTCCTCTTCTGAACATTGCTAGTCATTACAGTCAAAGGTACTGCTGAAGCTACGCTTGAGTTTGCATCAACATTACAGCCCTGTTCCTCTAAAGACACTTCGGACGTTTGCTGCACAGGACAAGCATCGGCTTTTCCTTTACCAAAGTCAACCACATCATTTACAACTGTCTTGTCCTTTGTTATGGACACATGTGGTACTGCTGAGCCTGAAGGTTTTCCTGTGTCCTTCTTCATCAGGTCCTTGTTATTTTCACTTGTATCTAAATCAGGTACCTCTCCTGTCTGTTCTTTCGGTTCGTGAGTAGTAGAAGCTGGCATGAGGATGCATGGTTCTTTATTTTGGGACATTTCAACCTTAACTAGATGCTCCCGAGGACTCTCAGTCTCAATCACTTTCAATGTTTTCAGCTCCTGTTTTTTAAGTTGAGGAGGCACAGAGGCATCCTTGGGTATCTCAAGATCCTGAGTTGCTTCAGACTCAGATTCCACTGGCTTAGATTTAGATGTAGATGCAGCACAGAGATATGACTCTGTATTTTTGGTCATTTCATCCTTGGGTGGATGCTTCTGAATATTCTTGGTCTTAGTCACTTTCACTGTTTTTTCCACTTGTTTCGGTACTGAGACCTCCTGGGTTGGCTCACTAATGATGGCATCCTGAGAATATTTAGACTCAGCCTTTAATTCTACCGGCTCGCTACTCAAAGTTGGTGTGGAGATGCACGTTTTTGTATTTCGGGTCACTTCATTATTAACTGGATGCTCCTGTTCATTTTTGTTCTTGTCCACGTTCACTTGTTTTTCAGAAGCCATTACAGCATCCTTGGCTTGGCTGCTAGCAATGAGTTCCTGTGTGGCTTTGGTTTTTGGTTTTAATTCCTGTTGAACAGTAGATGTGGATGGTATAGAGCTACATGTTTCTGTATTTTGGGCTATTTTCTTCTCTAATGGTTGCTCCTTAACATTCTGGGTCTTTGTAACTTTTACTGTTTTTTCCACTATTGTTATAGAATGGGTTGACAAAGCGACATTCTTAGGTGACTCGGTACTGGAGAGTTCCTGACGGGTTTCTGCATTTGTGGGGATTTCTTCTTTGACTAGACACTCCGGAATATTCTTGATCTTGGTCACTTGCAGTGATTTTTCCATTTCTCCTTTAGTGGAAGGGGGTACGTGGGAATCCTTAGCTGTCTTGTTAATAATGACTTCCTGTGAGACTTTAGGCATTGGCTTCTGTTCCAGTGTCTGAGGAGAAGAAATTGTTGTGGGGACACACATTTCTAAATTTTTGGGCATTTTATCCTTGACTAGCTGCTCCTGAGTATTCTTCGTCTTGGTCACTTTCAGTGTTTGTTCCACTTGTTCTTTATTCTTAGGTGGCATGGAGGTGCCCTTGACTGTCTGGGTAATCACAAGTTCCGGGGAGGTTTTAACACCTACCTCGTCTTTGGGTTTACCTGCTTTGTTAGCCGACACAGAGGCTGCAACTTTAACTTTTTCAGTAACAGCAACTGTAGCAGGCATCTCGACATTCCGCATGGACTCACTGGTTCCCTTGTAGCTATCAGACATCTTCTGTACCAAAGATGCTGCACTGCTATGTTTAGCAGGTGGCTGATGGAAAACTGCTGCACTCTTCTTGTTAACACTGTGGTCAGTCTCTTGACCACCATGAGACATGGGCTTAACTTGGTCCCGAGCCTCCCCTGATGCTCTGGATTTGTTGTATTCACCAGTAATTGGACGTCCTCTAAACCTTGATGTTTTCTCGTTGGGAACTGCCTCGTCCTCAGTTTGCATCCTCTTGTGACGGTACCCCTGCCTTTCCAACAGAGCCTCCTGGCTCTCGGTACCTACTCTTCCTGGTTTGGGGACATATGATGTTGGACCCTCTACAGCCTGTACTCTTGCAGCTCTCTGAGCAATGGATAAGGTTGCAGCAGGCCTCCGCACTCTCTGCAGTGGAGTTGGAACAATCTCAGGTGGCAGATGTAAGTAGTCACGCAGGTAAACTATACCTTCATTAGTGAGGTACCAGTAAAAATGTCTCCATGCAAAGGTCTCCCTCACAAACCCTTTGGATTTCAAGGAGCCCATTGCTCTAATCACCTGTAGGTTTGCCACCCCTGGTATCTCAGGGTGCTTTGTCTGGGGGCGCTTGTCTTTCTTGGCCACCATTACGCCATCCCGAAACAGCCTTTCATAAATGGCCCTCAGGTTGTCAAGAGGCATCAACATTCCAGCAGCCATTGTGATTCCCTAATCTGCAACGAATCGTCTGAATAAACAGAAATACGCCAACCACTAACCGAGTACGCACAAATTACTCAATGACTCACTCTTCTCTCTGTAGAAGTGTCCAAGTGGCAGAGCCGGCTGCCACGTGCTTCCAAGTGAAAGAAAACCTATGTGCCAAAAAAAAAAAAAAAAAAGAAATCCTGGATGTTGGTGTCCTCTTTCTCTTCTTCAACTCTCAAGTCCTTAGAGAGCAGGTTAGTCTTCTCAAAGAATCAACAAATCTCCAAAAGCAAGCAAGCAAGCTCAAAGGAAAGTCCTATCCCTCCTTTGCACTGCCTTGCTTGGGAGTGAAAGAAACTGGACGGGCAGACCAGCAATGACAGAGAGAGGGGGTGTGTGCAAGAGAGGGAGAGAGCACTGCACACCACTCAGCCACTCCTACCTCTCTCGCAGAGAAAGAAAGGAACACTATTAGCCAAATGTTCCACACATAGACTGTAAGCAGTCGTAGTCAGATTAAATAAGTAAAACCAAATAAAGGGGAAAAAAAGTTAAATAAAATCCAGTGGTATATTACAGTCTTGCCTAATAGCACGCAAGATAAGTACTATGTGTAATCAGCCACACACTTAAACAACTGAGCAGTATAAACACTCCATGGTGTGTCATACTTTCTTACACTACCAGGGAGTGAGCTAGCCAATGAGGAATGAGACTAAAAGTAGGGAGGCTCCCTTTAGACATACTATATTAAAAAGAGACAGAGTCAGTCACACCTACTCTCAGTTAATCAAATTTACACACTTTATATCGTGTGACAAGACTTTTGCCCTCGAGACACTTACAACAGTATTTACTGGGCGGAAAGCGGCTATATAAGCGAGTGATTCAACTGTAAAGTCTGAGTTTAGGATAAGGATGTCAGCTCTCCATGCCTCTGTTAAAAGATTAGATTATACTTATAGTGATGACACATGAAGAATAATATGCAAACAAAGGAGGAAAATGTAAACCTTTATGAGGAGAGCTAAAGAATACCCCCCCCCAACTACCCCCCCCCCCCCCCCCGATATACTACCACTTCGTCCTTGTGCTTTGTTTAGATATTCTTGATACATCAACTGTAAAACATTCAGCAAACATTGTGCATATTATAAATGATATAATAATAATTATTAGTATTATTTTAAGTTTCCTTGGTGACCATGAAAGTGATGCAACTGGTTGAAAGAACTACTAAAGAATTTCTCTGCCTCAATATAGCCAGCAAACTCAAATTGCATATGAGACACATAACTAAATAAAGGCCGGTCCATTGGAGGTAACCTTTCTTAGTAACCCGAAACAAGATATAGTGTTTCACACCCCTTGATAAATTCTTCTCTTTACATCTGTCTCTCCATTTATCTGTCACTCTGAATGGTAGAGAGAGTGTATGTGTGGATTGGCATTAGAAGCGATCTGGATTAAACATTAAGCCAACTTAATCATTTGACAATTGGAGGAAACTGTGAAGGAAATACAGCAAGGTTCAATAAAACAGATATATCTCTTATTGGACCTTATGTTTCAACTCTGGATAGGAAAAAAAAATGCATAATCACTTAACAAAACTGCTAACTCAGCTCTTCAGCTTTGCTTTATTATACACGTCCACAGCTCTAATTATAATCTTTCATCTACCCAGCTGTATATCTGATTATATATCTGTATATTATAAACTACTGATACGCTTTTTCAGAAATACAATAACAGAACTGATCTAACTGCACGTAGTATAGTATAGATCTATTACATAAAGAGCTAAAGAATGTAAAGTATATATATATATATATATTCATTCATTCATTCATTCATTAATTTTCCGAACCGCTTATTCCTAATTAGGGTCACGGGGAGGCTGGTGCCCGTCTCAGCCGACTCTGGGCAAGGGCGGGGAACACCCTGGACAGCTCGCCAGGCCATCACAGGGCTATATATATATATATATATATATATATATATATATATATATATATCTATAAAACACC
>JBCNYG010000001.1:16238061-16250224 GCA_039654305.1 Porochilus rendahli
AGTTTTTTGAAAACATGACAAAATCACGCTGGGATGTTGCACTCCAACCTCAAGGGCCTGCAGGGGTTCCAGTGTTTTGTTTCCCAAAAAGGAACCTTTTTTTTTTTTTTTTTTTTTTACTCAAGTCTTGTTAGAACATCCCATTATGCCTGACAGATAAGAACAGCTTAGCCAAGGATGACGGAGTCATCTTGAAAAAATCATTTGTCATTTGAAAAAACAGAACCTAAACAGGAGGGTCAAGTGAGAGACTGGATTTGGGATCACAGTGGGATCAAAGTAAGCTTTCTGTTGAGATCTAATGGTAAGCGACTGAGAGGTTTTGTTCTGGGAAAAGATCTCCTTTAAAAAAAAAAAAGGAAACAGATTAATTTGCCATCCATCAGTCGGGTTTAACATCAACACTCACAGATAAAACAGATAGCTCCGAGCACACAGGATTTTTACCACTAGTTTATAACCAGAGATTTATCTCAGTCCTCCTAACCATCTATATTTCAGTGCTCACTAAAATTGGAGGGGAAAAAAAAAAAATCGGGCTTGGGCAAGGAAGTGGCTTTTTTTGCTGAGGTGTCTGCGGTGTGTCTACATTATTGGGCCTGGAGGTCTTGACATGGTCCTCTGAGGAGCCATTTCAGCCACGTCTGTCAGAAGCTTGGCTCCCACAGCCTACTGGGTTCGAGTTCCTTTCTGTTTTCGCAGAACAAACTCAGCCAACACCTCAGGCTTTTCTTTAAACCTACAAAAGCTCCAGCCTGTCTCCAGCCAGATACAAATGTTAAAATAATGTTATGATGCTGGCCAGAGTTTGGGGAGGAGAGCGACATGTTTTGCTAATAAAATCTTTGTAGTCTTTTAACAGATAGGCATAAAATACTGCAATCCTTCATCACCATTGTGTTAGGACTGAGCGCATAAATGTGACCGCATTAAGGTGATATCTGTTTACATTTAAGAGGAAAAAAACAATCGAGCTGTGAATAAGTTATAAAGGCTTTAAAGTTTAGGTACTGGTCATACTTTGTCCTTTCTGTCGATTCATTAGAAAACTAACAAAAAAAAAATTTTCCACCTGGAAAATCACTGTATTTACATAGTTACCAACATTTACAAAGTTCATGCCAAAGCCCTAGATTGCAGAGTTATAGCAGAACTCTTAAGCGGAGCACCATAGTCATGGAATACTATGGTTGTTCCGTGTCTGTCCCATGTCCATGAGTGCCCCTCACAGGAAACTCAAAAAGGCTTTCGCTGAGATTATGCTGATTGGCTGACATCGCTGACTTTCTTGACAACGGGAAGCAATACAATAACTGATTTAACATTAATAACGATGCTGAAACCACAAAAAAGAGGCTCATATACCACCAATTAGACTCACACAAAATAAAAAAAACACACAATCTGTCTCAGGTAGGCAGACAGACTTGTGGTTAAATAAATGTTTGTGCAGCAAACGGCAAAATCACAAGCCTCACAGAACTCATTAATTGGATAATTTAACTAACAATACACACGGGCCCCCCACCCCCGCCACGGCTGGCTGGCTGGCGGGCGGTCGGGCGAGGCCACGACCTCCAAGAGGAGAAGAAAAAGCGGGCGCGGCGGCATGGTGGCGTAGTGCTTAGCATGGCCGCCTCACAGCAAGAAGGTCCTGGGTTCGAGTCCCAGCTCGGGCGTTTCTGTGTGGAGTTTGCATGTTCTGCGTGGGTTTCCTCCGGGTACTCCGGTTTCCTCCCACAGTCCAAAAACATGCACAGTAGGATAATTGGCTGTTCCCAATCACCCCTAGGTGTGAGTGTGAATGGTCGTGTGACTGAAGGCCCTGCGATGGCCTGGTGAGCTATCCAGGGTTTACCCCGCCCTCGCCCAGAGTCGGCTGAGATGGGCGCCAGCCTCCCCGCGACCCTAATAAGGAACAAGCGGTTCGGAAAATGAATGAATGAATGAATGAATGAATGAAACTAACAGGACTGGTGTTATGAAAGTGGAGATCAGAAAGGCAGTAAAATGCAAACCCTTGCTTTCAGGAGACATCTGTCGGGAGCGCTGCTTTTAGGAAGTGCCTAAATCTACATATTATCTGTGTATAGCTATATACATAAAAAAAAAGTTCTGGCACATTTCGCCCGTTTTAGCCTCACTTCACTGGCTGTGCCTATATTTTAGGACTCATTTTCATCTTTTATTCACTTTTAATTCATCTTTTATTTACTTTTAAATCTTTAAATTGTCTTTCTCCTTCCTATCTCTCAAAGCTGCTTCAGCCGTATAGACCCAGCCGCACACTCGGGTCAGCTGATCATCCGCTCCTGAGTGCGCCGAAAACTACGCCTAATCACAGAGGGGACCGTTACCCCTTTATGTGCGACAGAGCCTTCGGGAACTCCTGAGGGTTTTATCTATTTTGGGTTTATGGTTTCTGTATTTTATCTTTATATTTATTTATTTATCTGTTATTTTACATGCATGTAAAACATCGCTTTGCCTCTGTACAGCACTTTGTGGTTTCAAAGATGGATTGAATTGGATTGGATAAGCTGAAGAACTTAATGCTACAGTGAAAATGACTTTTAATGAAAAAAATGATTAGCAAAAAATACATACGTCCTATTTATAACCAATACAGTAACATTTTATTTCCTGTCATATTATAGCTCTTGAACTATTCCGAATCCTGTATAAAGGAAATGTCAACTAGGTAAAATATTTCCTTACTGTGTCTTAACTACTGGGATGACCCATCTGTTACAACCAAGCAATCATTTGAGAGAAAGGGTTACAGTGTCTGTCTGTGTATATTTTATTGCTCTGGGTTTTAGCGAGATTGCTATCCAGCTCAGAGAGAAATAAATACACACGTTATATATAAAAATACACAGACAGAATAGATTCGCTTATAAAAATACACATCAGAAGCAACCAGACATAATATTTTTTGTTCTTATAGCAAGAGTTAGTGGGCTAGCTCTCCTGGCCTCAGAGATACGCAGGGGCATCTGAAATGCAAAAGTAGCAAGTCCACAAATAATGTTGCTGCAAGGCTTGCAATTTAACTTGTATTTTATTCAAACAATGCTTTAAAAGTTCCAAAAATAATTGAGTTTTGACCTAAACTCTACCTGTGTCACTAGTATTTGGATAGTTTTTTTTTTATTATTATTATGATTATGAGTCGGCTTGGCCATTTAAAGATGCGGACAGTGATCCTCAATCAGCACTCCAAGTTTGATAAATGTGATAAACAGTGGTTTAAGAGATTATTATAGTAATATCATCAGTATGGCTTCACATAGAACTCTACCACAACAGACTTGACAGAATAGTCTTTAACAGAAGAGACAGGAAGTTTCTAAAGGAAGTTCGCTAGTACTTTGAATAAATCATATAACCACCAGACACGGATGTATTATGAATGGTTATGGGAACACAGTGCTGTCATTCAGTTGTTTCCGTCTGTATATGTAACCAATCATATTTCACTTCCATTGATTCCACAGCGAACTGTATTGGATCCAGATGTTTTTACAGCACACGTGATGGGCAGACAGTAGCCCAAATCTCCGGCCGATTCATTTTTCGCGTACACTGTTTTTGAATACTAATGCAAAGGTTTATAAAGATTGAAAGCGTGAAGTCTTTGACAGTGAACATCTATCAAACAGACACTGTGCAACTAGTACTTATAGATTTGTACATGGTATGGATCCATGCCATGTGCATGCAATGCTAACAAGGTAAAATGGTCTTACTTGAGCACATGTTGATCTCTGGTCCACGGGTGCCGTAGTAGCCAGAGGGGCAGACGTGGAGACATTCGCCGTACTGTCTCATCCTCTCCCTCCGCAGGAAAAGGAAGAGCTTGGGCTGGCATGTCATGCACCCATTGTCCTTCGAACACACCGAGCAGCCTTTGCAGATTGGGTAAACATAGCTAGCTGGAACACAAGACACAACGTAGACTGGTTATACCAGACCGTAGTGATATGTTGATGGTCCTAACATTAGCATCACAACATCAATTACACTATTGTTTTATGAATGAATTAGAAAAGCTAAGAATATGGAATTGCTATCATAGCTGATTTGAGTTCTGTAAATTATTAGGAATGTCAATGAAGCAAGAAATCAATGTAATCTTTTGCTGCCCTCGTCATATTTACAGTAAAAATCACAGTGAATGCAAACTTCGATTTGCTTCTGAGCTTAAATACCGAACGCCGTGTAGGGAAAGCCAAAACAGCAGTGACTACAAGCCAAAATTTCAAGACAAAGGAGCCAGTAATAACTAGACTGTTCCTCCTACTGTAACTTCTTAGCGTCCAGTTTACAGGAAAATGTCCTCGGGTACACACAATAGCTGCAAACAAGAGACAGCACTATTGATTGCAGCCAAGTTTTAAATATCACATGCCGAGATAGAGTAACAGACCTAACTGTATGACCTAGCACAATGCTGTAGAAAATATCATGCTGTGGGGGAGGCAGCAGGACGAGGTCCTGAGTTTTGAGTAACTCTTTTAAAAACGTGTGAGTCGCTCGTGTTAATAACTCCATGACGCCTGTTGGAAACCTGAAGAATAATCCCGCAAACTCAAATGTATATTTACGAAAAAAATTTATAATTTTTTAATTATTATTATTTATTTAAAATTGGAGTGTGCTGCCTTTCTCTTCCAGGCCACTCACATGATGCTGATTTAATATATGTATACCATTCTTCAGTTCAACAGTGATGGATGACCGGCCTACTATGGAACAGTCATTTGGGGATTAAAAGCTGATATGCCATTTATTTCAATTCACTTCAACTTACTTCTTTATAGACTCTTAATAAAGTCTATATCGATCTTAGTTTGAGTGTTTGTGCCTACCCAGTGCTTACAGTCTGCATCTTTCTGCCATCCCCACCCCATATCTATTGCTTTTGCTTGGAGAAAAAAAATGAAAAGGATTCATAAGAACACAAATTCAACAGGAGGTAATGTAAAACAATTCATACTATCAAACTATCAGGATGATCAGTGCTTTTTCCCACCAGCCATGCAGTGTATATACTGTATTTGATATACTGTTGACCAATGTAAATAGTGCATCACATTCTGTCATTACGTAGTAGGTTAGGATAAATACCAACGTTTCGCTGTTTGCTGACTAGAAAGCTAAATCTAAATAAATATCAAAGCTGCGACTTCATTATTCATATGCTGTGGATATTGACATCGAAATCATTTCAATCGAAGAAAGTCATCTTCGGGTTATTACAGTGTTAACAGAATGCAGTACCAACTTTCTGTTTAGCTGAGTTGAATATTCCAAGCATACAATATGTGATGAAAAGGACAAGTAGGCACAGTTTAACGTGACCACACTGTGCATTCACACAGACATAGGGTATACAATTTTGACATGTTTACAGTAACCTGACATTGGTGCGTTCTCCTCCCCCACCAGCCTACACCCCTGGCGGCTATTATAGCATGGAGATTTGGGCTGGAAGTCTAAAAAGCATACGGCCATTGGAGCATCCAATCAGTTAGGTAGTTGGTGGGTGGTATTGCAAACTGTTGCTTTCTTCCCTCGTCGTTTGCACATTTTAACTTCATCCAACCAGGAGCTCAGTCATCCATTTCGACAACACCGATAAGTAGTTAAGAAACAATTCCTGGCTGTTTCAGCAACACTTCCATTAATTTTGACATTTGATTCATGATTTAAAGTTTGCCGGGATTGTGTTTAGTGAGGATTTGTTTTGCTTGCCGCATTGTGTAACATCCTACTCAAAATGTACAGTAGAGCCCATGCTCTACACATGCTAAGCCTTTACAAATGGAAAACACGAAAGCACGGGTTTCAGCTGATGGTTGAACAGATTAGCCTTCGCTGTGTTGAGATTTCGGTGCAAGGACCCGGCTTTGCTCTGGTTTAAACCACAGGTATGTCAAAAAGGAGGCCGAGATTCATTGCATTTCAGACAGGGGTGTCCAACTGCTGTCCTCGAGGGCCCAGGGCTTCCACTTTTTATGGAAATTTTTTTCACCACCAATTGATTTATACCTGAGGCTTTAACAACTATGGTCGGAGTCTCTTATCCCACCTAATATTTTCAACAGTTGCTCAGGAGGCTCACGTTTAAGCTCTAAACCAGAAATTATAACTAGTTTCCAATATCACATTTGAAGACAGCACTTTTACATTCAGCACACGTAGTAACCTCGAGCGGAAACAACTAAACAAGCCTGTATAGCACCTAATTCATACCCAACACTCAACTCCAATTCATGTTTAACTGGGGATACATAGTGTTGTTTACATTGACTGGCTTTTAGTGGCTGAAACCTCCACTCATAAAGACATCGGCCGTCACCGTTCCCACGCTGTGCTGAATCCGGGACCTGACAGCAACAATCTGCACGGTACATATACAAACAGCTTCTCTGCTAATGCTTTAAGTCACAGCCGAATGCTAGCAATCAAAGTGCATTGGTTTCTAGGAAATCCACACTCTGTGTGAATTGCTCACTCATCTGTAAGGCAGTAGTAAAGTGTAAAGCATGAGGGGTTTGATTTTACACCTTTTCACTTCTGAAAATTCAGTTTTATCCAAAGATAATGGAATTATTTTTGTCCCTCTGCTTTAATTCATGCAGCCGTCACATGTGAAAGCTAAAACATGCTAAAGTTGGCTCTGACTATGATATACAACTGCTTAATGACACCCTTCACCACCAAACTAGCATGTTTCCTCTATGTGAGATGCAAACTGGAAGGTAAAGTGATGTAACAAAAGTCACAGATGCGAAGAAAAAAAAAAACTGTAATCTAATCCGAGCAGTTGGGCCTGAATTAATTTGCAAAAATGTGATCCAAAAATCATATTTTAAACCCTGTATGGTCCTGGGGTTTCTGTCTAGATTTTGCATGCCCCTCCCCCCGTGCTTGCGTGGGTTTCCTCCGTGTGTGCTGGTTTCCTCCCACAGTTCAAAGACATGCACGTTAGGATAGTTGGTTCTTCCAAATCGGCCGAAGGTGTGGATGTGAATTTGCCTCGCATTTATAACGACTGCGAGATCTGCTATTATACAACTAATCAGCACTTTCTGACCAATCAGCATCAAGAATTCAAATCTTCCACACTCAAAATCCCTGCTAAATATAATAAGCACTTTTGACACTGAAAGCTTTAAAAATTGAAAATACTGTGGCCCATTTTCATTGTAACAGTGTTATAAAAGGAAACAAAAATTATCAGCCAAAACATCACCTCATTGCTTGTCAGCTTGGAAGGAGCCCGTGACAGAAAAGACAAATTGTCTGGACATACTGATTAAAGGTATATGTCTGGATATGTTTGGACAGAAAGACTGCAGATCATTATTCTTTTGAAGATGTTATTTCATTCTTAGCCATGTTTTTATTTCTTTCCCATATTCGCCCAATCATTCTCTCTGGTTTTAGAATTTATGACGTCTGTCATACAGGCAATACTTACTTTCCTTTCATAACTAACAATCGTGTGCCTTAACCCCAAAGCCATCACCGCACAGGAACACCGGGCACTCAGTAGAAAGGGCTCAAACATTAATCCAGACAAGAGGAGCAGTGATTTCCGCGTGCATGCCGCGACACGTTAAGAAATAAAATCTAATTTCTGAGCAGTGAAATATCCCCCCGAATTAATTCTACATTAGTGTCACTCTCCCAGCTGCACTGCTAATAATATGGTTCCTTTCAGGTAAGTTTTTCTCCTTCACTCATGCAAATCGAGAGCACATAGACTGGGGCATGACGCCATATTTGGCCTGCGCTGCATTCCTTCAGTCAGAGAAAGCTGGTTTTGAACTGCGAGCACGAGCAATTATGACACAAGTTAGATCCGGCTGAGTAGTGCTCCGTCTCAGGTACATTTAGCAAACGCCTAACAACCGTGACGACTGCAGGCCCAAGCAGACCTCCTACACTCTCAGGCACAAATACACTCCTAACTCTCCATCCTGCCTCAAACCCTGTCTCTCAGTCCTCTCCGTCACATAATACTGCACACCCAGTCACTGCACTTTATTTCAAACCATTAAAAAGTGCAACTTTGATTGAGCTTTGATTTCTCCTTAGTTACCCACATCACTAAGAGTCATTTTGCGTTCGTCCAATTAGTGAGAGTTGTGTAAAAGACAGATGTGAGATGTGTTTAGAGTAAGCTGCTGAAGAGCAACCAAATCGTGCACTACTACCACCACCTTAAAAACCTTACTCGGTTTGTAGTGTTTTACTAACAAGCTGATGGTTCACACTTGCTTCCACAGTCCAAAACCTACATTTGAGGGGGTGGGGAATGTTCTTCTCAAGCTTGTGTGGGCTTCCTCTGGGTACTCCGGTTTCCTCCAACAGTCCAAAGGCATGTGCATTAGGCTAACTGGCTGTTCTACATTGCCCCTTGAGTGTGGATGGTTGTGTATGTGGATGAGTGTGTGTGTGTGTGTGGGTGTGTGTGTGTTGGCCCTGCAATATTCTGGCAAGCTGTTCAGGGTGGACCTATCCTTTGCCCAGAGTCAGCTGGGGTAGGCTCGGACTTTCACGCCTACCCTAGTAGGATTAAGCAGTTCAGCAAATGAATGAATGTATTTTAGTTCAAAATAAATAAATAAAAACAATTGAGATTATCTGATGATAGCAGCATGAAGGACGAAGCTCTAAATGTGCACCTGTTTAAGAAAAAAAAAAAACACAAAACAAAACAAAACAAAAAAAATCCTGAGAAAGCTTTCAATCATGCAAAGCAATATTTTCGACATAAACAGCCAGAGCTCTGGGTAAACCTCAGCCCTCAGAAGCTAAACCCAAAGCTTCTTATGAGGTCTCTATTCTGTGGTGAAAATGAAGTTTGCCAGCAGAACCATGCACTTGTAATATAACATTCTTAAAATCCTTGGGTAATACACTCCTAAAATGTGAGTCTATTAAAACTATAGTGCTCCACAGGACAAATACACTTCAGTTTCATTGACTCAGAGCTATCAAGTTCACAGCATCCTTGCAAAGCGTGTGGAGCAAAACACAGACGAAGGGATGAGCCTGCCAAAATTTCAGGCTACTTGTCCTGGAAATTGGGAATCATGTCCTTGCAATAAAACTTTCACAAGGTCCACAAAGTGCACACTAGCTCAGTGAAGGCGACACTGTTAAGGACAGTACACTGTAAATGACATCAGCCATCTAAAGAATACGCCTCCCTTCGCTAAATATTAAAAAGGGCACTTATGTTTAAGGGGACATGGTACTTAGGTTCCAGAAATGCATTCCTGTTTCAGTTTACCCGCAAATATGTTGGCCCTCATTCGAAAGTGCTTTACAGCTGGAAATGGTCGGGATTTGGAGAGTCAAGCCTTTTGTTCCAAGTTTACTTTAACTGTTCACACTGTATGCATATGTTTACAATTTAGAGCAATCTTAGTGCTTATAGTGCTTTAGCAGCATGTGCCTGAATAAATGCTTTTTATTTTTTGCCATATTATTAGCTTAACTGAAGCAGTTCCTGTGCTGCAGGCTTAGCATGCATGCCAGACGTTCGTAAATTTGCAGATCGAATCTCCGTGCTTAAACGGTGGATTTGATATATAAATGTATCCGGCAAGAGTCAGGAGCTGGCAGTACTACCCTGCAGTCTAGTGCGAGAGATAAAGTGGAGACTGTGACTCTACAGATCAGCGCTCCTAACCTGGAAAGTAGTCTCTAGTCCCTAGGTCTTAATGAAGATGGGTCCCTTTTGAGTCTCTCCCCCCACGTATCTCAGGGAGATTTTCCTTGTCACCATGACCTCCGGTTTGCTCATATATTAATATTACATTAACACCACCTGATAGGTCTGAGGCTAGGCGGCCGTATATACAGAAAGCTGCAACACACTGTGTGTTCTGTGATACCTTGGTATCATAGACAGCAATCGCAGTTTTAGCAGTTTGTGCTACAGTAACTCTTCTGTGGAAACAGATTAGATGTAATAGCCTTCGCTCCGCACGTGCTTCAATGAGCCCTGGGCACCCATGACACTCAAGCCAGTTCATTGGTTCTTTCTTGGACCACCCTTGGTTGATACTTACTAATGTACACCATGATCACTGCATAAGACCTGCCATTTTAGAACCGGCTGTTAGGTTTTTGACTTATCTACCCCACACCTTGACAGGTGCCACTGTAATCAGGTAATTGATGTGATTCACATTACATGTCAGTGCTCAGAATGTTTTTAATGGTAAGGTTAATCGAAGTAATGGAAGTGTATGTATGCATATATATTTACCAACACAGTTTGCTAGCTATTGCTTTGTGCCAGTTTTAATTGGTATTCACTGGTATGCTTTGGGTGACAAAGTGCATCATTAAAATCGCTGTACAAATAAAAATTAACCAAGTATCTCATGGAATTGAATTAAGTATCTCATCTGCAACCAGTGATAAACAGTTTCAAGCAGTTCAACCACAAACCAGCAGATTTTCCCAATTAGCACCTGATGTCCTGCGGTTTATTGTGCTATGAACACTCATTTATCCAAAAACAACAGAAACCTTCGACGGTCACACGCCATCTTTTTGCACTGCAACAGCAGTGGGGCCGGCTGCCTGATCTTTGCTTACTCTCTTTAGACACGCAAGTCGGGCCAAAGCGATGTACACAGGTGCTCGGCGCATCCAGGAACAGCAGGCAGCGCAATCAACAATTCGTCGCGAGAGCCGTTCTCACTGGAGGAGCGTGCCCGAGCACACACGAACATGTGTTTTAGGTTTCTCTCCTTTAGTAGGAAATTTAGACCTTTCCAACTCCTGGAATACCCCACAGGGCAGTAGGATCATGTTATCCTCACTAAATAAAAGCGCTATGGATGAAGGCGATGATGTGAAGGAGAGGGAAAGGGAGAGGGGCACCGAGTAAAAATGTCTTTTGCTTCTCTGCATTTTAGCAGCAAGCTGCTGTTTTTACTGCAATAAATTTCCTTAGACATATTTATTACTGCAACATTTCATTCCATTAAAAAAAGGAAATAAATATATCTAACCATGCTCAATGATTATTCCTTAGCAGTCTAATCACCAGACTCATATTCTGAGAATCCAACCATCGTTTAAACAAGCTGACTCAAAACAACTCGCTGGCTAGCACAGAATAGAATTCTATAGTCGGGAGATCAAATCACTACAATGCCACAGCCATCTGTGACTCAATATCCCAATGAGCTAAATAAGGGCCAAGCTTTCTGGGTAGGAGGGGTGGAGTTACTATCTCTACTGTCAGTTAGAGAAAAAAAAAACAGTCATCATTAAAAGCATTTAGAAGGGAACACATTGTTCTTATTACTTCTCTGCATAGCATCAGTTTAAATACACAAGCGTCTTTTGAACATGACGATGCAGAACAACATAAAAAGGTCTACTTTTTTCTCTTCTTTTTAACAAACTTGGGCAGCCGTAGCCTAACGATTAAGGAAGCAGGTTTGGGCCCAAAGGGTTGCTGGTTTGATTCCTGAACCAGCAGGAAAAATGTGTGGTAGCAGCAGGAGGAGTGAGCGGCACCTCCTCTTTCTCCACCTTCTCATCCTCATAATTGAAGTGCCCTTGAGCAAGGCACCTAACCCCCAACTGCTCTCCCGGCGCTGCAGTGTGTGGCAGCATACTGCTCCGAGTGTGTGCGCTCACTTTGGATGGGTTGAATGCAGAGCCAAAATTTCCCTATTATAAATACAGATATATATATAAATATAGGGCGGTATGGTGGCGCAGTGGTTAGCACGTCCGCCTCATAGCAAGAAGAACTGGGTTCAGTTCTCGGGCTCAGGCTTTCCTGTGTGGAGTCTGCATGTTCTCTTGCTGTTGGGTTTCCTCCGGGTACTCCAGTTTCCTCCGACAGTGCAAAAAGAAGTACAGTAGGCTAATTGGCTGTTCCAAATCACCCCTAGGTGTGAGTGGGAGTGTGAATGGTTATGCGTGTGTATTTTGGCCCTGAGATGGCATGGCGAGCTGTTTCGGGCAGGGTGTACCTTGTCAGCAGAGATGCCTAATTAGGATGATGAATAAATGAATAAATATATATATATAGGCCCACTCATCAGGGGATTTATATTTATATATATATATATATATATATTTATTCATTTATTCATCATCCTAATTA
>JBCNYG010000001.1:16305395-16319563 GCA_039654305.1 Porochilus rendahli
CTGGAACAAAACACTTCAAGATTTGTGGTTAACTTCAGGAAATCGGGTTGCAAAAAAGGTGAAGAATTTCCGGTAAATTCTGAAAAACTTTCCATGGGAAGGTAAGCTGAGGAATTTTGGAAATATTCCAAGTCGGAAATGGGGAAAGAAATGAGAATTAACTGGGGATGTGGGGTAATTTATACAGACTGTATCAAATACAAACATTTTGCTTTGTCATACATACGTGCATGCAAATTGTTAAAAAAGTGGAAATTTTTACTTTGACTTATTTATTAATGCACAGTGCAGGAAAGAAATGAAAATAAATTTGCATTAAATCTGGCTGTTTAAACCAAGACGATTCTGCAATTTGTTTTAAAAGAACATTGAAGTAGAAATTTATAGACCAACATGCAATTGCAGGAATAAT
Organism: Porochilus rendahli; assembly: GCA_039654305.1. NCBI lineage: Eukaryota > Metazoa > Chordata > Actinopteri > Siluriformes > Plotosidae > Porochilus > Porochilus rendahli. Next base: position 16,305,808 of record JBCNYG010000001.1, read on the forward strand.
TCAAATGGAACATTTCCAACTTTAAACTTTTGTAACCCGAGTTGGATAAAGTAACTTCTCTTCACCACTGATATCCTATTACCCTCGTGCCCTGTAATGACTTATTCACTATTTGGGGTGAGTAACCATGATATGCATTTGCCGTCGCAAAGGAGATGTAACCACTTGAAACCAGAGCGCATCCAAACAATTACTTGTGTAAGATTTTGCTAATTTTGCTCCAAGAGTATTCCGTAATTTAAAACTTTACCTGTCATCAAGATATTACACTGTAAAACAGCCTATAAATATACCACGGTAGGCCGTATAAATGTATAAACTATGCTACGAATCAAAATTTCAATAATAAAGTTAACAGCTGATTTTCAACCTTATTTAAAAGATACTTTACTGAGATTAAAATATCAAATACCATTAAAAAAAAAAGAAACACACACACCAACATTCCCAAATATTAAGAACGACTCTTCCTATTATCTTCCTGTCTCACAGTGTGCACACATCGTACGCTAAGACTCGAGTGAGATCATCACAAACTAAACACATTTAGTGCAATTTGTTTCACATAAAGGATCCACTCAGATCTGAGCAGTTAAACTGCCACTAACTCTGTTTCTGACACTTGCAGAGCACAAGGTGTATCAATAATCTCGTAGGTGTACTTGAATTACAGCCAGTGTAAGCAGGATATGTTGACCAAAAAGAAAAAAAAAAAAAGAAAGAAAGAAAAAAAAACTATGCCAAGTCAAAGTAAAATTATCCAGGGTTCCAAAGTGCAGGAATCGCGAGTTTTCAGAGCAACGGAGAGCATACACGCAATTCACTTTCTTCCCCACCAGTGTTTTATCAGGCAACATTGTCGGAGATCTGAGAGATTCTCCATACAATACAAAAGCCAAATCACATACCCGTTTTATTATTCTTTCAGAATATCTTCAGGAAGCTGGCTACAGAAAGAAGTCCAAGAATAAGCTAGTGGCTTTCCACCAATCAGAAACGGGAAAAGGAATGAATCAATCAGATTGCGTCATTTCCATGTAGTTTATACAAAAACTCATTTGTTTGCATTCGTCTGCATTAACGCACCCGACCAGCTGATCACTGAATAACATTAGCTACCGCTTCGGAGTTCATTTGATAAAGTTTTATCGGTGTAGATTTCATCTGCATTATATCTCACTCTCTCTCTCACACACACACACACCCACAAACTCACACACTCACACAGGTTCAAACTGTACATTTGAATAGAATTTGTCCAGAAAGAAAAATCAAACAGAAAATTAAGACTAACACTGGTTTAAATATTAGATTACAAACCAAACTGTTTACTAAAAAAAATATCCAGGAGTCTGGATGATTATCATATGTAGAAAATTAAGACATGATTACAACTTTGCGGCGTTGACAGATTTTTATTTATAAATGACTTCTGTGCTTTTGTCTTGTCTGGGGCGATTCAAGGAACATAAACTATTAGCACATGGCAGCGTTTGAACACAATACGACAGGGAGATCATGTGTTTCCTACTCTCGGTCAGATTCATACTGGAACAATCGTGGGGTTACGTAAGTCTCTCCAAAGTGGAACATAAGCATAAGATACACACAGAGAGAGACAGAGAGAGACAGAGAGAGACAGAGAGAGACAGAGAGAGACAGAGAGAGACAGAGAGAGACAGAGAAAGACAGAGAAAGACAGAGGGGGGGGGTGTGATTGTTTTAGATAATGAAATAGCTTTGTGTTCCAGGTTAATTAGTTCGTTTAATTCGAAAGCTGAACTACTGACTTTCTTTAAATCAACAGTATAACTTCAGCCGGCCTTAAGCTTCCTTCAGTCCAAGTTAAAGAGCACCATTTAGGAGGTCAGAAAAAAAGGGTTTCCTACAAACCAAACCGATGTACAACGTCCCCTTGTCTACTGTTCCGTTTAAAAATCAAACTCAATCAATGCAACAGTGCTACTGTGGTTCTGCTTGAAGTGTAAGCAGGGTAGGGGGCCAACTAGTGAAATAAACCAGAATAAACCCCCAAAAATGTGGCAGAAAAAAAGAGTGAGAAAGTGTGTGTGTGTGTGTGTGTGTGTGTGTGTGTGTGTGTGTGTGTCTGTGAGAGAGACGGAGAAAGCGCAGCTATAGTAGTGGTGATAGTGTTTTGCTGAAATGTGAGGCAGTCAATATCATGGCCTATGTAAGCGAATCTGAGTGCAGTATTGAATTCTGAGCGGTGGGGCATTACGTTGTTATCGATAGTCTCTCTCAGGCGGGTGAGGTCCTCCATAGCAGCCTCCCAGTTCTGCATCAGGATCTCAGAGGCCAACTTTCCCCACAGGGAGTTCAGCGCGTTTCTGTCAGTTGCAGGAACCTGCGCAAACAAACAATAAAAACACACGCTTAGACAAGGAACAGGGCAGCTTAGAACAAACCACTAAGACTTTATCTTCTCAACGTGTGCAGGCGTTGCTCTTCAAGGTCACCACAGCGGAGGGGCTAATGCCACAACCCTTTAGAGCAAGTGGGGTCAAGTCCCATCCTCAAGGGCAGAAAAATAAAACGCTTTTAGCGCTACTCAAGACTTAAAAACCTCACATCAGATACAACTTTACTTTAACACATTTTATTAAAAATTCCTAAAGGCCACATAGCCGGAATGCGGGCAGTCTTCCTGCCACACGCTGCCACTGCTGAAAACAAAACGCTGATACTTGGCTGAAGTCAAACCACTTCGGGATATAATAACATTTACTCATTTGCAGTGGACAAACAGATTCAATTAAGTCATCTTCAGGGAATGAAGCCTAACAGGGAGAGAAATGGATCATGAAAGGCCGTTTAGCCTTTTATGAAGCCTCATTTGCTGCACTTTGTGATAAAGTAACCACTGTGTCACGTACAACCGTTCCACCATCCATCCAGATTAGTGAAGTAACTGAAAACACATTGGACTCGTATGTGCCTTTTCTTGTTTACTTCATGTTTTAATTCGCTAACAAGACACGGACAAAGCGAAGGTCTCTAAATGTGGAACACTTCAGGTTTGATTCGATCATGATTCACATCACTTCGACAAGACAAAATCCAATTGGCCTCGGGGTGGGTTCATTCCAAAAGGTTTCTCTTGCTGGAGGCTGAGTTGAAAAGGTCCCTCAAGGTGACAGGTGAAGGACTGGCTTGTTTGGAACATAATGACATGCAGTAGACAAGTGAATACTGGCTCAGCTCAGGGTCAAATGCTAGCTATGTCAGGGGAAACGTTCAGTTAGGCAGATCAAATGATCATAAAAAGGTTTGGAGGGTTAACAAGAATAAACGAATAAAGAACACTAAACTATGCTGTTGGACACATCGTCAAAAAATAAATAAATAAATAAATAAACACCTCTCGCGAAAACATGTAAAAGTCAAGCACAACACATTAAAAGTCGAAATTCTCTCAAAACACAAAAGTTTTTTTGGAAGTCAGGACTTGATCCTTTTCCACAGCCTGCATTCGATCTTCTTTTGATTCGCAGTCAAGCAGGACTGAAAATGTGAGGTAAGATGGAACATTTTCTGAGACCAAAGCAGCAAAGAGAAAATGGCTTTACTCGGTGTCCTATAATGAACCTAATGAATGAATAATGAAAAACATCACCTATAAAAACTAAATGATACTAAATAAAGCCACACTCCTGAATAAAAGTCACAAGTACCAGTATTTAAAACACCACAGAAGCTCATAACCCCACATCCCAATAACCCTCACAATATGCATGTATGGCCCATTGACATCACTTGTTGTCCAGATAACAGCTTTGAGCTTTAGTCCAGCTAAACCTCTCTGAAGTGTTGAGGTCATTGCAAGGCCACAGAGCAGTCCCTTCACTCAGTCTCCTTAATGAAGTGTGCTGCTACCGCTGGCCTGAACACATGTGCAAAAGCTTTGATCAGACCTGTAACAGAGACCAGGGCCTGAGCAAGCGGTAGGACACTAATCAACGTCTCTGTTTCAGAACTGCAGGAAGAACTAATTCCAGACATTATGGAGGGGGAGCTGCTGGCAGGCTACGACCATTACATTCAATAAGCTACTTATGGGAATTGTAAATACAATAGCAATCACCAGGTCACTTACCAAGTCTGTTGGTAAAGAATCAAATGTTTTAGTGGCCGCATCACATCGCATATATTCACTAGCGCTGATTCTCGCACTGACACCAAGAACACTTCAAAACCTCCATTTAGCTCCAATCAAAAATTTACACTTCAAAAAGCTTCGATCCAAACAATGAGGCTGACTGATAGTAGTGATAATCTGTTACCCATTTAACACAAAGAGGAAAACTTCCTGTTGAAGCACATTTCAAAACCATTCAACACCACTTCCCCAAGCTACTGAAATGTAAACTCTGGTTAACTAGGCTCATCTCTGTAGAGACAATCAACTTCAAAGCCAGGCAAACTTGTGTTCTTAATTATGTCAGGAAAGACAAAAATAAACGAAACGGCGGCAGATAATCAGCTGCAGGCGCATCGTGGTGCTAAGAGACAGAGTGCTGGACTTCGGGACGCAGGGAGCCATGATAACGCCACACTGCTGAGAGACAGTGACTCAAGCAGGGATTCAGGGCAGGTGTCTGCGCAGGTCCACAAAGCTGTAAAAACACTGAACATAATCATTTACCCCCAACCTTAAGATGCCCCCACGCTGATAAAGTGTGCTCAAGCAGACCTCCTAAGTGAGAAAGGCTTTGCATCTCCGATGAGACAGAGCTTGTTCCCCGCTCCATGAGGATGAGGAAATGTCTGCCTGTGGTGTTTGGGGCTTTGTGGCAAGCTGAAAACCCCCTTCTGGAAGTCTCTTAATTCCAACGGTGCCAAAGCCCCGTGAATATTCTTAACAGAACTTGTACTGGACTGCACTGCATTTGGTCAACAAAGACGATCAGATGTATTTTTAAATAAATAAAGGCATGCCTTACTGTACGTGCAGAAAAAAACTTGCAGGCGACATTGTCTGTAGTTCTACCGAAACAAAGCCAATATCCCTTTTGCATACTGACAAATTATATTTGTTAGGCCTGCCCCTTCTACAAATAGTGAAGTCCAGTGTTCAGCAGAGGCTGTCAATCATTTACTTCCCAGCTTTGTCCACACCTTCTAATGATCTAGCAGAATAACATTCTAATAACTAACTTCTGGGGGATGCAGAAATCAGCACAGGGATGAATTAACCAGAATAAAAAGAACACTGAAAATGCATTTTTCATCAGATGTTCTTTATAATTTACCCATATGAAGTTGCAATCTGCTAAAATGCATTCAATAGTTTGCATTAGCCTCTTTAAGAAGGCTGCCAATTGTACTTCTTTTCACTCTCAAGAGCACAAAATCGCAAGAACAAGACATAGACCCACCAGTTCCAATATTAATGGCAAAAATAACAGTATACAGGTATTAAACAACTTCTGAATAAAATTAAGCGAGGACATAATACTACATTGTATTTATATACATAAGACAGGCATCTGCTCGTCCTAGTACATTTAATGCACAACACTTTTGTTTTACTGTTTATCTGACGTCACGCCCCCCTTTTCGTGGTACAATGGCGCCCCACGTGAGGATTTATTATTTGTTTTTATTTTTCCCGCGAAGGTGGCTTTATTAAGAATAGTGCATATTTTGGGGTTACGTTTGGGTTTTTATTCCACTTTAGCTGTTTGACTTTCAGAATGTAATACAGACAGGGAGACAGTTTGTACAAGAAAAGTCACAAAGAAATATGCTAATTTTTCACTTAAACACAGGGGTGGGATGGGCGGTATTTCAAATTTCTTCTGCAGCTTGCAGAGGCATAAGACCTGTGCTGGTTTCACTTTTGGAGATATAACATTGATGACGTCTCTCTGTCTGATGACATTCTCAATTAATCAACCTTCCTGCCGAGGAACAACCTCAAAAAGCATCTGTGCTCGGCTATGATGGGGACGTGGAAATTTGCCTCGTGCAGATCCTCTGACATGAACCAGTCCTGTGGTTACACGCCATGAAGAACATCCGAAAGGCTTGACATGTGAAAGAGAATCAGCCCTTTTAGCTTCAGAATCGAACAGAAACCACCTGCTTTCTTCAGAACAAGGAAGTATTTTGTTTTGACCGTAGGGTCTAATCTTTTTGTGCCTCCATCCCAAAAAGGATGAAAACCTACACTCTCTATAGCCAAACCGATGATGTGAGATTGGTATACTCTGTTTTACTAACTGCTAATGCTAGTCAATACACCTCATAGTGCTCTTAAACCAGGGCGTGTGCACATGCACATGCACATTACGTAGCAGGAAAATTGTGGTTTAGTTGATTTGACCAAACAATCCCGTGTCCCCAAACCCCACACGTTTATTTCAAGCGGTGTCATAATTTACGTCTGACTGCTGCTACCATTCGAATTAAGACAGAACAACTTTACGGGCATTCTTAAAGATTCTCTAGATGCCAAAAGTGTCAATAGTAAAAATCCATGATTTAGAATTAACGTCAATTTTTGGATCCCTATAAAATCCGAAAAAAAGTATAAAAGCTTTTGATGTACTAAAATTGAACAAAAACACTGGTGATCTTCCATTTCAAGTAAATTGATACAGCACGGCGAGGTCATTCTTGACGAGAAGGAATAAACATGTGGAACCAAAAATCATGCATGATGTTTTCCAGTCCAGGGTGGTGGTGGAGGGGGAGTCGAGACGATCATCCTGCTGGCTCTCACTCTGATTGTGAGTCGTCAAATCCCTTCTCATTTGCAGCCAGCGTTCCCTCAACTTTGTCACGTCTCTTTATCGCCGACTGCTGCCAAAAAGTGCATCGTGGCAAAGTGTGAACGTCTTTCAAAACAGAAAAATTGTGACTAATTGAAGAATACAGCTGTGTTTCCACTATAAAAGGTCAATCCTTCGTTCTAAAAGTGTTTGTTTTCTTTTTCCTTTTTTTTTTTTCTGGAAGGCACTGCCTGCAACATCTGGCAAGGCTCCATGTCATTATGGCAGCTTTCTCTACACTGCCTGCCTTTCAGGGTCTGCCATGAAAGAATAGTTTCAATACCTGGGTTTTTCCAGCAGTTGCCTTAAGTTTCCACTGCTTCCCCGAATAGGCACATTTTCACTCACTGACCAGCAACAATAAATTTACTGTGCTGCCGATCCGACGGGACACTCAATCTTTATTCTCAACATTCTATCCCAGCATTAGGAGATGATATGAATAAGTTGCTCTTTTCGCGCTGGGCCGGCACTGTAACAGGACCTCAGCTCTGGATTTTGCAAGCCTGGCTTCCTTGGTTAAATGACTGCGTTTCCCACGTTAAAGGAGTTTCAGAGCCTAACCTCTCCTATAGTAGCACCCCATCTAAGGACATGGGAGGCCTGGCATAAACCAGGATAAAGTGAGGGAGCAGGGGGGGAATAAAAAAAAAAAAAGTTAAGGCAGGTATTCTGTGAGAAAGGGTCGGTGCGATTTAATCCAGTTTTCCATGCCTTTTCCATGGGTGTTCCACGCTCTGTGTTCTCCGATCGTAAATGAGGGTCGACCAGGGCTCAAAATCCTGCTGTTGGAGGAAGTATGCTTTAGAACAATTTGGGTCTATTTACACAGAGCTGCATTGCCATAAACAAGTCTGGCTGGTCTGTACTGGGGTCTCATCTACTCGAAGCGTTTGATGTGTGCAAAATGGAAATTGATGCAATTTTTCCAAGTTTCCAAGTTTCTCCCGTCGTTTCTCCAGTGCAGACGGAGCAACTTAAAATGCTTTTAATGCTGTACCATTCGCAAAAATCAATCAAGGAATAAATATACCACCGACACAGATGTCAACAGTCGCACATCGTGGCGCTCCTGCTGAGGAACGATCCGAAAGCACTTCATGCTATACCGTGTGCAAGCCTCGAATTTCACATGCACTTAAGTGGTTAATACCTTTAAAATCGAATGTAATCTTTGCTTATTAGAATGCACAACTGGATAACTAGATACGAGAGTCAAGCCGGCAGATTTCGGCACTTATCTTGTCTCAAGAAGGCAGTCTGAGGGAGATTGTAATGACAAGCCTGTATCACTTTTCCCAATTGGATCACAAAGCAACTCTTTCAATGTTGTCCACTGTTGTGTTGTCCAACTCTTGCCTTGACACTAGTCTAAAGTGTTCCCTTTTCCCACAGGCAAACAAACAACATCTATTACAAGTCAAATACATACAGGCATGCAGCTGGGTCATGGTTGAACGACTGCGGTATTTATTACTCAGATTTGCTCGTGATGTAAGGAGAATTTCCTATGGTCTAGCACTAATGAATCATCCCTGAGTGTGGGCCTGGATAATGGAGTCTGTATAATGAGGGCATTACATGTGAGAAGGCAAGCGAAATGGCACTGAGAGAAAACACACGGCACCAGGGGAGTGTGATAACTCAGTGAGGCATGGAGGGTCTCACACACTCCCAGCTCACGGCAACACTGACAATGGGCATCTCTCTTCAGGCAAGCCCCAAAGTCCTCGGAGTGTGGCCTTGAGGAGGGAGCGGGAGGGAGGACAAGCACGAGCAGGTCAGAGTCTGACTATTCCCAGGCTTTCCCCCGCCCCAACACACACACACACACACGTTCGTCAGACAGAATCGCATGGAGCCATACGTTTCGGCCACTCTTGTGCGCGAGTTCATCTTTCACTCGTTTCTCCGAGCGGTGGGAGAGAAGCCACAAACGCCAGAGCCCTAGCAATGAGCTCTTTGTTTATAGAGGAAATAAGAAGTACGCATGTGTAACGCGGATACTGCCAGTACTCTCGGTGAACTGCAATTATCTTCCCCCGCAAACCTACTTTGGTATTATCTGATTTCCAAAGTATTCTGCTGGTGAAAATTATTTAATCCAAAGTCCTCAGTGCTCCTCTGTCTCAATCGAACAGCAGACAAAAACTAAAAAAAAGACACAGGTCAGGTTTAGCTTGGTGATGCTAAATGCTAACAAAACAAAAAAATGTGTCTGCGTGTGTTCCGCTGTATTTTTATTTTTTATTTTTTTGCATGAATAGCAAAGATAAAAAAAAAAAGTGTTTGAGTTAATAAGCCATTGAAATAGTTGGACACGAGTATTTCTGGCTTGTAATAAATCGGAATCTAGTGGAACACCACACAACATTAAAGAGCTGCAAGGTCGGGGAATCCTGATGAAGTGTGATCTGGCCTCAGACTTGAATGGAAACCCCCCCCGAGAATGATTTTCTTAGTAAAGAGATTGAAGTTGTATGATGAAGGCTACCAGGAAGCTGCCAAGCGGCCAAGTTGTGCAACAGGTTCCTCTAGCACGGAGAACACTCTGTTTACTTACCAAACACCGTTATTAACCTCATCTCAATAACACAAAATCAAAACCAGATAACCAAACTATCAACGAATGATTCCATTTCTACTGAGTTTACTAAAGTAAAACAAACATATTTACTCAGATAAAAGACACTTCTCAGATGGTGTACTGTTCTTCTGTAAGAATGACTGATCAGGCGATGTTTACCGAGCCGTAACCAAGGTGGAAATTACACACTACCACTTCTCAGAATTTTGTTTTAAATCTCTCCCAGGTACAGATCGGGAACAAAAGTAAATACACTAGACAGTGTTCCATAAAAATGGAGGCTGATACGAAACCACTCGAGATTTAATTATCTTAATGGTCAGGTTCTGCATGTAACCGGAGTGGACACGATGCATTCTGCGCGAACCTCAAATAAGACTACAGACTCAGGAAAAAACAGAATGTCCGAGTTATAAAAAAAAAAGGACAAAAACACGAGGATTGTCAAACATAACACACTGCCTTTAGTTATAACGGTATACAAGACAATGAAGAGCAATGACTCTTGGGTAACTTTTCATGGCCTAATTTTGGTCCTATTCGATGCTCCATCTTTCATTAAAAACTTAATTTTGGGAAAACTCAAAGAGAATCATGTATTTATTTATATATGCATCCTAGAGGGCATGTTTAAATTTCACTTTTATTATTATTGGGTATAAAATAGCTGCCAAATTTCCAACAAAACCCCAAATTAAGCCAGTTTCAAGGAAAGACTCCAAAATCAACCTGTGAAAGAAATAAATCCATTCATCGTTGTCTTCATTCATAAAACCACAACTCTAAGTTCATGAGCAACAGTTATAACTAAGGGCCCTTGGCACTGTCCAGTGCTGAAATGGAACATAAAGAAAATTTATTTCTATAAGGTGAGGAACGGGCTTCATTAACCAGCACCCACACACGAATTCTCCATCGAAACCAAACTACTCAGCCATTGGACAGCTTTTAACCGATACCACTATTACGGATAGTCATCACAATCCCAACGAAACCCTTCAGCAGGAAAACCGACACCCGGCATCACATCAAACAAACTGTTACACACAAATCCAACTTTTTATTGTACCAATGGAACTGAATGGAGCGAAAGACCTACCAACACCCTGAAGAAGTAGAGATACTCTGCAGCACCCGAGTAATTCCCACACTCGTACTGGAACTTGGCGTATCTGTAAAGAGTGTCCAGATACTCCTGGCGGAACTGCAAAGAAAAGGGACTGGGGTTAAAAAGAAGGACAACCGCATAAAAAGGCAGTGGGGGCCTAGTGGTTAAGGCGACGGGTTACTGATCCGTAGGTCAGCGGTTCAATCCCCGCTATCACCACTGTTGGGCCCTTGAGCGAGGCCCTTAACCCTCAATTGCTCAGTTGTATAAAAATGATAATTGTACGTCGCTGTGGATAAGTGTGTCTGCCAAATGCGGTAAATGTAAATGTAAATAAAAAGTCATTTATACGGCTGATGATGTCAGTAAATCAGAATATAACCTAAAGCAACCCCCGGAAGTTTTGAAAAGTGAAACCAGGACTGAACTTTTAAAACCTTCTGAACAGCATGTTTGGGAGAAGCCCAAAATCAGAATATCTGACAATGGAGACCACACACGCCACTGTTTCCCAATACAGGAAGTCTCGTAGAAATTAAGGCCAGTGTGAAGGCTGGAAGGGCTGCAGGGCATGTGGGTAGTGCACGTTAGGGGTGCTGTTTAAGGGCTGTTAATATGAATGACCCCTGCGTTAGTGCACTACAAAGGCACAGGGGCCCGTGAACTGAGGTGCACTGAGGACAGGCCCCGGGTCAGTGGGATGCCGAGGTGGGAGGGGAATGCCGTCGAGTCAAATATAGAAGCCCCAAGCATTTTTGCGGCCACGGGTCTCGGAGCCCCACGGGTCTCGGGGCTGTTCGGCTTATTCTTAACAATTCGCCACAGAATGTAAATGTCCGCAGAAAATTTCGCCGAGCCATAAAAAGCCCTGAAAATGAGTTAAGGTTTTGGGAAGTCATTTAACGTCTCCGCACTCTGCGCCGCCCCTCCCACCGGCCCCCTGAAACAAGGCCGAGTTCACGCAGGAGTCATGAGAACTGCTCGGAGGAGCAGAGGAGACGGTGGAGTTACTTACACCATGCTTCTCAGCCAGATAGTCAAACAGCATACGCCCGTCCCTGGAAGAGGAAGAAAAAAAAAAAAGTTGTGGTCAGTAGGGTTTTCGGAAGGTTACTAAATGTTCTTGCACTTGTAATCAGTTTAAGAAGTGTGCAACACTTATGCTTTCTGTTAAGGGTAAAACACAGGAAAGAGAAAGTAGGGAGAAATAGTGGAAAGTCAGCCAAGCCCTTTATCCGAATCATACAGGAAAGCCAAAAGGACGCCACGCTCAAAATCAAGCTTATTTCAATTAAAGCGGAAAAAGAGACAAATCAACACCACAAAACACGGCCGGAACGCCATCCAAGCACGTGAACCTGGTGCTGCTCATTTGACTCGAGGCAGATGAATAGAAGTAGGTAGAGGGGACTGGAAACCAGGTTTTCCGCACCACCACCCCCGCCAAATGTGGCTAGCCTCTACAGAACCGGCACCCGAAACCGTGTGTCTCTGAACAAGCCAGACAGAAAGAGGAGGTCGCCAGTTTATTTTATTTGAGGGAAGCTTCAAAGGCTGTTTATAAAGGCGTTCGACTGTCGCGCCGCTTCTGTGCCATTATACTGTCATCGAGCATGTGCTCCAGCGCCGGGTGGAGAACGAGCTCCCATAATGATCATTTAAAAAGAACCTCAATCTGGGAGCACCTTGCTTTCAACTGATTCCTCGCGGATCTCCCTACCGTCGTCCTTTACTGTGTGCTCGTGATTACAACTTCACATGCCTGGGTATGTGCGAGCGATAGCAGCTCCTCCCTGGTCGGCCATCCCGAGCAGACCACAGCAGCCTCCCTGTGGAGGTGGAGCCGCTGCTGCTGGGTTCTCACAGTACAGACACACCGAGTTCAGCGGTTCGACGCTCATCCTCAATCATACCCCACATCCATTTCACCCATTCATCTCCGCACCATCGCCGTCCCGACACGAGATTCCGTTACCTGCCAAGCCGCGCCGGCCCTGAACGACAGCCTCTAGCAGACAAACAGCTATTCGGCACAGGAACAAATAAATACGAGTCCCAGGCCACATTTCCTGGTTGCGTTTTCGACTCGTGAAACACCAGACACCAAATAATGCTCTTTGAAACCTATATTTTCGGATCGAATAAGTAAACTTCAAAGCCGCTCGTTAATGAGACGCAGACGAGCAACTGGGTAGCTTAATTAAAACTGCCACAGCTTAATCCTCAACTGTGACAAATGTGTTTTGGTGTGAGAAACGAAAAAGCAAACCAGCGCGTCTACCACCTACCAAGGGCTCTCACACGAGACTGCGAGGCCACAAACTTCCATCCTGTACGATTTCCTGAGAAAACACGAGTCAGTGGAAACAAAGTGGCTCATTGATACGGAGAAAAGCAGTGCGAACACTGACCGCATCATGTTACAGATGGGCACAGACAAAACTGGAGTTCTTCACCCCCTACCAGCACAACAGCCTACTCTTTCCAACCTTATACACACAAACATGAAGCACTTTATAACAAGGCTTGAGAAACGGTCATGCTGATTACTTCAGAGCCGTGCAAGGGCTCGTCTCGTGCGTTAAAATATCAGGAGATTAATACATTGCCCGGATAAAAAAAAAAAACATTTTCACACACAAATGTGTTGTTCTGCCTTTAGCCTTACTTACAGCAAATAATCATTATGCCATTGTTTTAACAAACTTAAGCAAAATAACATTTATTTCCATCCAGTGTTGGGTTCAAGTCTCACCAACGTCTTGAACTGATGAGGGAAAAACTGAACCGCTCCATAAAGTCTTCTCCAGCACATCCCGGAATCTTTCAAAGGGCTAAGGTCAGGACTCTGGGGTGCTAGTGTGTGAAAACGATTCCTCATGCTACCTGAACCGCTCTTTCACTATTTGAGTCCCCATTTTATATCCGTGCCATCAGGGAAGGAAAAGTCCATTGATGTGATAACCTGCTCATTCAGTACATTCAGCTCATCAGCTTCATTTTACTGCCATGTTAATGTTGCTGAACCTCGACAGAACCGACTGGAGCAACAATTCCATGGAGATCACATGCTGTGATCAAGGCTAGGCCAAGGCCAGTGTATCAGCTGTTGCTTACAAAAAAAAAAAATCATTCATCTCCCAATAAACATAGACATGAATATCAGCAAAGAAGTGTCTGCCAGGGGGAAGGCACGGTGGCGTAGTGGTTAGCACGTCCGCCTCACAGCAAGAAGGTCCTGGGTTCGATTCCCAGCTCGGGTGTTTC
>JBCNYG010000001.1:16354354-16367976 GCA_039654305.1 Porochilus rendahli
TGCATAGCCGCCAGCGTGTTTCTGCCCTGCGATGGCCTGGCGAGCTGTCCAGGGTGTACTCTGCCCTCGCCCAGAGAATATTTTTCAGTATTAGGATTTATATGAAGCTGAACTCTTACTACTGCTCTCTCTGACATGGCGACTGCTTTTTATTTGTTGTCATTAAGCTCAAAAGGGTAATGAGGAAGCAGAGAGGGCTGTAAGAGCATGCCTTCATTCTCTGGAGAAGAGCTTCTCGTTCCCCCGTTCTGCCATGGCTGTGCAACTCTGCACTGCCCGTGCCGGCTTCAGTCACTGTCCTCAGGAACACGCTTTCCTGGTTGCTGATTCGCAAATGCCTAGAGACCTGCGCTCGGAGACGAGGTTTCGGGTTTATAAGGATCTCAGGAGGAAAGGCTTTTACCTCACTGCAGCGGGGAAGTTTGGTGGTGATTATCTGGTGTATCCAGGTGAGATTTCGACTTGATTTCACAGTCACAGATGTTCCCTGCCATTTTACACTTCATCGATTTTGTTATTGTTATATAAATAACATGACGATTCTCCATTCGTCCAGGCGATCCACTCCGCTTTCACGCCCACTTCATTGCCCTGTGTTTGCCGCTGGAGGAGAAGTTGCCGCTCGGTGATGTTCTTGCTATAGCAAGGCTTGGTTCCAATGTAAAGAAAACAGTGTTGCTTTGTTCACCACAGGATTCCTGTGACGGTGGAGAGGAAACAGGAGAGGAGGTTGTTTATACGTCCCTACGGTGGAGTGGAATAGTTTAGTATACAGAGTGATTGGAGCTAGAGGAGTACTCTCCTTATTATTGACCTGTTGATAATTTACTTTAAAATTAAATCTGTTCATTTTGTCATGGCTGCTCATTTGTTTTCAGCTGCTTTCTGTAGCTCCCATAAAGGAATATCGGAGATTGACCCGGCCCTGCGATGGCCTGGCGAGCTGTCCAGGGTGTACCCCGCCCTCGCCCAAAGTCGGCTGAGATGGGCGCCAGCCTCCCCGCGACCCTAATTAGGATTAAGCGGTTCAGAAAATGAATGACACTGTGTTGTAAAATGTATTTACAAACAGAGGATTAAATAATCGGTCGATGACTAGTATTAAAAGCACGTACAACACACACGCACACACGTGCACATTAGTTCTTTCTTCGAATATGGAAACCTGCTGTGTAGTATTTCATATCTCATCTTCCTATTGAATTGGAATCGGAATCAAATTGCATGACGCTGAATCAAATCATTAGTTTGTGAATTGGAATTGACCTGATGCAGTAAGGTCATGGATGTTTAGTCAGGGTTTACTGTATTTCAGTTATGTAGTGTTTAAATGTGTTGCAGCACTGTGTATATAAATCTCTTTAGTGTCTCATACAAATTGTTTAGTAAGACTTGCAGGCATCAGCATTGAGACAAGAAACCTTTTAGGAGTGATGTTATTGATGGATTGTAGGACCTGTATGTTTTTATGTTTTCCACATGATTTGTTGCCAAAAACACTGTTTTTATTAGTCATTTTTAGTCCCTGCCTAAAAATGAAGTATGCTGAATGCCTGTGTTTTGTGCTTCTCTCTTCTGTGCAGTTTGGATAATTTATGAGCAGGTGATGGTTGCAGCGCTGGACTGCAGTCGGGACGATTTAGCCTGGGTGAGTTTCTAGTCTCTCTCCTTCATCCTCTCAGCCCAAGCTTCATCCCTCACTCACAGTACTGCTTTAGTTCACTGCTGTTCAGCCAGAAAACATGTATTGGAAAAGTATATGCTGGAAATTAATTCAAGGACTGAAAAATATCTACTAATGCCAAAGTACACAGCTTTTTGTTACATTGTAGACACAATGTGCCTCAAAAAAGTGTCTCATTTTTCTTTCTCTCCCTCCTATAAAAACAGGGGATGACTCTGTAATGTTGGACAGTTGTGTTGGTTTTGAACACTCCAGTATTCACTGAAGCCTTTTAAGCCCCGCCCTTCCTGCAGTCTAACTTACGAAACCTCTTAGCTAGTACTCTTACCTTGACTCGATTTTCCAACTTAAAACATGCATTCTTAGTCTCTGTTGAGTAATAAGAACTCAAAAGTAATAGAATATTTTCAGTTTATTAATATGAAATAAATGTTATGAATCGATGCTGATAGTATTGGTATTCAGCTAATATTCAATAAAATTTTATTTGTTTGTGCTTCTTACAACTGACATTGTCGCAAAGCGGTTTTACACAGCAAAAAATTATTTGGAAAGAATTTCTACATTTGTCTACAAACCCTTTCACATCCCCAATGAGCAAGCCTGAGGCGACTATAGAAAGGAATAGATCCCCCAGACGACACGAGGAAGAAGCCCACACTCAAAAGGGAAACCCATCCTTGGGGTGATTATACTAGAGGTGTAATAGAAAATCATCTGATGCAAAGGCGAATTCTCGGCTGTCGCTTTTCATTCTCAGAATTGTCACATGACATTTCCAGTATTGCATTTTGGTCGCCTGGTTCGTGAATTCATCACAAATTTCAAACATGTTTGAAATTTTCACAATTTTCGCACAATTAGGCTCACACAGAATAGATTCAGACTTTTCTTACATGTCGTGAGAAGGTTGTCAGAAATTATTAGTTTTTTGTTTGCAAGAAAAAGCGACAAATTGGATACTTCCACACAGGAAGTTTAAGACTCGCTGGCATCCGCCATATTCTGTATATTTTGTCATCATTCATATTTTATTCGTGTTTTGTTTGCGTTAACGTGTGAATTAAAAGCTAATCGTTTGAGAACAAAAACCGAACACAGTGCGACCGACTGTGACTGATTCTTCAGCGAAACTGATTCAGCGCGGCAAGATATTCGCATTTTTTCCAGCCGAACATCGTATAATAGGCCGTATAATACTTGGGTCACGTGTATAGTGTTTATGAAAATCCACGTAAAAAGTCACGTAAGGGAAATCATATGGCAGCTCGGCTTTTAGGTAGTGCCTCAAGCTATTGACTATTGGGTATGTACGATGTTCAGACTTCCAAAACTGTTAGAAAGTTAAAGAAAAAACTAAACAAGAAAATCACCTTGTTGTGTACTTTTTAGTGTGACCATGCTGTTCTTGACTTAACTGGACTAAAGTGTAAAATTCTTATTTTCTGATATGGAGAATCATTAGATTAGGAAAAAAATAAGGTGTAATTCAAACCCATGAGCGAGTATAGTAGCTGCTGTGGGATTCTGGGTACTCGTAGTGCACCACTCGACCACTGAGTTTGTGATTTCTCAATTAGTCTTGAACAAAAAAAAGGTTTGCGTATAAACTCTACAAACCCAAGCCTGTTGTTGCCTGAAACTGATGTACAGTAACAGCAGAGCGATGTTATCAGAAATCAACACCAATCCCAGACATATCCTGTATCTTTTGTATGTGTGTTTTTATAGCCTGCAGTGTGAGCTGACACTATTTGTTCTTCCTTTTTGTGCAGAGTTGCCTTCAGGAGCTAAGGAGGCAGTTTCCAGACAGTCACAGAGTAACGCGATTAGCGGGCATGCGGCTTGAGGCCCTGGAGAGGTAAGATTAATTAGAACCCACATTTAGCATGCTTGTCCTTGGGTGTATGCTTGGGTGTGGAGGGTCTGATTGGTATGCAGGTAGAGTAGTCTGTTTATTTAGTAAGCCACCATTCCACTGGCTAAGTGGGAGAGTAAGGGATGGTTTTAGGATTTAGGGGTCCTGTGGTTGTTTTGCCCAAATGAGGAATTCCCAGGGAGGAAGTGGTGGGTCTTACTACTATTCTGGAGGCCCCCATTTTGTTTAGTTTTCCTTTTCTTATTCATAGGCTCGGTTTGCGTTAGAAATATCTGGATAGACTCACAAACATCTTGTTTTCACGAGACACTTTGGTTTGAGTAAGGAGAAAGGAAAAAAAGAATCAATGTTAATATGTTTATATGTTCACGAGTCATCGCTTTTCAGTCTGTGCGCCATATCGACTTGTTTATCGCTCACGCCATAATTGAGAGCGATCGCTTCTGCGCTGTTAGATTAAATAAACTGCAAATTTCGCTCTAATTGCCATCAGCCGCGCTGCCCAAACGAAGGTCTACACACGCACACACAACATGCCTGAGACCTACATAAATAAAGCCCAAGTGGTGGAGGCGGGCTTTCCCGTCGCTGGTTCATGCCGGATGTGCCAGAGTGCAGCCGAGTAGTTGGGGAAGAGGTGCAGTGGAAGTAGAACTGTTCACTGATGATAGGAACCAGAGATGCTTCTGTTTGCAGCTGTGACCACAAACAAGTCTTGACCATGAGAATTCATTTCATGCAGTGTGTATCAAATCATAAATTCCTGTTCGTTCTGCACATCTAGCACGCGAGAGATTTTCCGCTTTTTGTGTTGCAAAACAAACGTGGAGCGACACAAAGGGATCACTGTATGTCATCTGTCATCGTCGTTGATTGTTGTCACACTTGCATGTAATCCTGGGCTGCTGCTCAGTCAACTGCTGATCAGTCAACTTATTTCAACCAAAGTTTCACAGAATTTTATTTACATCATACTATTGTGCACCTCCTGTTCTCGTTTGGTATTAAGTAACTTTTGTGGCTTTCTCATAGCAAAACATGCACTTTGTCACTGCCACACAATTGGCTTGCCGTCATTAATTTGTAACTCCTCCTACATCGGTGAATAGATTTTTATTCAACTTTTTTAAGATTAAGATTTTCAGTGCTGGTGGAAATAAGCAGTGCTGGCGACACACGATAATTACAGCCGTCCACTTTAGTGTCCTTACATACAGTACAATGTTTTTCATTCAAACATCAAGTATCAAACACTGCCTTTGTTACTTCTTTCAACTGAATCTGTTTCCCCCCAAAAACGTGTTTATTTTTTTTCTCTTGCTCAACATGCAAGTAAACAAATCTGCAAATCTTGTATTTAGTGAACGATCTGTTTAGAGGCGCCGCAGTCTTCGCACTTTCGGAAAAAAAGGGTCCTCACAGCTATTGCAGCTCCAGATGTTTGTATTCGTTTGTGCACTTGATTCATTTTTAAGCTGCGCAGAGACCCTCAGTACAGCTAAACTTGGACAACTGTTTATTTCCTTCCTTAGATACACCGCTAATCTGTGCTAGCGCTGTGTGTGGAGTTAAGCTGCCCTGTATACAAGACGTTGATTGCCTTGATCTCTGTTGATTTCACAACTGCCTAAGAAATGATGACACAGCTCTTTACTTTTAAAGGTACGATGATGCCAACAAGTTGTACGATTCAATACTGCAAGACGATCCCACTAATACGGTAAGTAAAGAAATAAGAATCTTCCTGTGATTAAATTGTCTCGTGTCAAATGGACTAAGTTCTTTAGTGCAAGTCATGTAACTTTGTTGAACTCTGTCCTTTCTGCTAACTGGCTGTTGGTCTGGGTCTGTCTGTGTGTGGGTGTGGTCGCGTGAGTTGTTAAGTGTTCTTCCTGTGTATTTATTTTTATCTCTTTGTTTAGTGAAAAAGTGGGATTTTGATAAAAAATAAAAAAGAATAAATGAAGCACACTTGCTAATGATCTGTGTTCCACTGATATGTGATTAAAGCTCGGTTTTCTTGTGTTGCAGTAGCTCTTTTTTGAAAGGTAGCTTTTCATACCATGTGATCTGAATGCAGAAGTAGCAATACAATTGCAAGCAGTTCATATTGCTCTTTACCTCACAATTTCAAATTGTTTATTAAGCATGTCAATGAAAACATGGTCTCTTTTTCTCTCTTACACATAAGAACTTTTCAAAAATATATGGACCTCCCTCATGAGTTTTATCTGTCAAAGACATTCATATATATACATATATAATCCCCTGATGAGTGGGCAACCACGAAACAGCTCTGTAGGGAGAAAACTGTAGTCTTGTGTTTTTTTCCTTATACCACACATATATATATATATATCTCATCGACCCCAAATGCTTGAAGCACTTAAGGTTGCTATTCAGCAGGAGATAGTTGCTGTTCCACTCGATATGACATACTCGATATGTATAAACAATGACAGCCACCATTTGGTGGATGTATAAAATGAAGTGAATGAAGTTTCATAAGAGCAAAGAATAATTTGGTTATCTTTAACACGTTTCTTTTTCATTTACTTTTGAAATGTGGGGGAAGTAATATTAGTTCATACACACACACGTACAACACACATAATAACATTTTAACGTCCAATGCATCTGGTCATAATCATTTTAAAAGTAATGCTAAAACATTAGCGGTTATAACTGGAAAAAAGAACACGGAGGAAAAAATGTATCGTATGAGTAAAAGAGATTTACAATTATAATTTATCAGTACTGTAACTAACAATAGCTGTGTGTTTGAGGGTGACGTCTTCCTGTAGCGCAGTCTCTCAGTCTGGTACCAGTGCTGTCATAGTTACAGTGTATTTGTTGTGTGAGCTGCTTTTGTCATATTAGCATTAAAGATGCTTCAGTCAGCAATTTTTACTTGTAAAATCACACCCACGCAGATTTGAAGTAGGAATGCTGACCATTTCACACCAGAGCAAGGTAGATGTTTTAATTGAAATCAAGTTAATAAATACTTCTAAAACTGTAACTTCTAAAATCGTGTTTGTTTAGATTTAAAATGGTGAATTAATTAGCAGTTCAATAAAGCACAAACTTGTATGGATCAAATATAGCCAACCCCTGATTAAAAAGTTATAAAGAATTCTTACCTTAGATAATTTTATTCTTTAAAATTTGCTTTTATCGAATAATCCTCCATTTGCAGCTATTGCAGCCGTGCAGATCGTTGTCATTCTAGCTGTCAGTTTGTCGAGATAAGATTAATAAATTTTACTCCACGCTTCCTGAAGCACCTCCCACAAGTTGGACTCCCTCCATTGGCATCTTTTCCTGAACCATACAGTCAAACTGCTCCCACAACATCTTAAAAGGTTAGAGATTTGGATGATTGTGAAGGCCTCTCCGTTATTGACAGAATAGCAGCTGACTGCTTCTTCTCTAAATAGTTCTTACTCGAGATGTTTCGTTTTCAAAATTATGGATCAGTTTTGGTTTCGGGTTGCTTTACAACCTGCAACCTGTTTTTTTTTTTATTTCAAGTGCAATTTTGCCATTGTAAAGTGTCTTTGACACTTTGAATAATTTGTAATCTTAGAATACTGGTGAAACATCGGCATTGTTGCTGAGCGATATTTAGAACATTTTTGGGCTTCGGCAAAAAAAAGTAACCAATCTACTAAAAACCAAGATATCACAGTTATTACGCATTTTTGACAATGAAAATATTTGTTATAGCACAGAAATAACAAGTACTGTAATAATGCAGAAAAATATTATTGTATCTTTTTAAACTACAGTAACCATTTATCAAGCATTTACAAGTAAAAATTGAAAGTCTATACAGATACATTTTTAAAGTTTTAACCCTCACTGATCTGTAATATGCATGTTTGCAAAAACTCAAAATATACCACCACCCTTGTAGCAAAGATATTATAAACTGTATACCAGTAAATGTATTAAATAGCAAAAATTGCAAAAGAAATTTACAACAGGCCATCTATCAAGTTTTTATCTTATATGCCCAGTTATCAAACAGGTAGCTTTTGCTAGAAATGACTGACACCAGTCCAATAACTGCATTTAATATTATTCACCACCTTAACTAGTTTAATACCAAAGAAACACAGCTCACTGTGAAAATTGTACCTATTTGCAATAACCTGAACAAAAGTTGTGACTGAGAGAAATGTTGTAGTGAAGTTTCTACGTCACTGATTGATAATTAAGCCTGCTTTTGAGACAGAGCAGCGAATACTTCTCTCTCTCTCCCAAAAGCCCGGCTAGACCCATGTTAATGTTATAACGACTTAACATGGCTATCCATTTTGTTTAGTACTCAGTAACCCAGTCTGTACTAACACCGATTAACATGAAAACCAGTCTAACTCGAAACAAACGTGTAGATTGTTTTTTATGCGGACACGTTTTTGTTTTATAAGCACAATTGAACTGACACATCTCCAGTTCTTACTTTGTTTGGCGTTTTGTCCTGCTGTAGGAGTAAACAGAGTCAATTAATGGTGTTGTTTAATGGGGTGATAGCCTTCCTTGTTGAAGATCTCTCTTACCCTATACAAATCTTCCACTTTACCACCACTAAAGCACCCACAGACCATCATATTTCCCCCCCATGATGATTTTTCCTCTATTATTGCATATAAGTGGTTCTTCTTAGTGATCCAAACACCTCAAACTTGAATTCATCGATCTATAGCATTTTCCCCCCAAATCTTCCTCTGTTCAATGTCTCTGTCCCGTTAAGTTTACAGCATTTGGCAGACGCTCTTATCCAGAGCGACTTACAGTTATCATTTGTATACACCTGAGCAATTGAGGGTTAAGATCTTTCCTCAAGGGCTCAACAGTGGTGATAGTGGGGATTAAACCGCTGACCTTCGGATCAGCAACCCATCAACTTTACCCAGAAGGCAGGCATCCAGTCACCTCTTCACTCTATAAGTTGAGACTGGTGTTTTGCAGGTACAATTTAATTAAGCTGACAATTGAGGATCTGTCAGGTGTCTTTTTCTCAAACCAGGGAAAGATGTAATTCACCTGCTATCGTAACTAAAGTTCACAGTTTAGTAAAAGAAATCTATGGAATATAAGTTTTGTTTTGAAGTATAAGTTCCTGAAACTGATCTGAAGAGGAAGCAGCACAGGAAAAAAGAGGAATTTGCCAAGCTACATCAGTGTTCACATCAGAATAAAATAGTAGCACAGACATTAGTATCACACTGAAATAAATAAGGATTAAATTAAATATATTTGTGTTTGTGTGTGTGTGTGTGCGTGCATAAAAATGAGTGTGCACATGCGCGTTAGTGTATGTGCGCATGTAAAACAATTTTCAGAACAGATTTTTAGTGGCTTGTCGCTGACAGAACAATTGATGAGAGAATAATGAGAATATAAACGACAGGAACTTATTTCTCAGAATGTTCAGTGTAACTATTTGCTGGTAAACAAACAGAGCCATTGTGGTTGTTGGCAGGTTGCTGCGGTGATGGAGGACTATACACTTTATGACTCTTATAGAAGGTGGAGACGCATTAATTGTGTGGGTAAATAAAGTGCATGAAAAAATAAATGCCAGAATGTACACCTATTTTAAAAATAAATATTTCTACAATATTTTTAAAATGTAGGAAGTACAGGACAAAAAATCCCACATATTACAGGGAATCATAGCATAAATTATTTATATTTATTAAAGCCTATAATAAGTGGTATTTTAAAGATCTAGTTGGTAAACACTTCAATCGTGTCGTATGAAAGTTCCGCTTGGTTTGCATACCTGCGAAAATTTCACCTTCTGTTGCTTATTTTGCTGGCGATCATTGACTTAAAGTGGGCCCTTGTTGCTTCTTTATAAATCCGGCTTTAAGGTTTCGATGGAGCAATAACGCTAACATAGCTAACAATTAAAGGAAATGTATCGCCTTCAGTTTAACCTCACGCGCTAAATCTTCATCACACACTCATGCCATACATTTATGCTACCTAGATGTTTTATAAGTTGCTTATAGACAGGTTCAGACACACAGGCAGAGACCAACAGCAACTAAAACACAACCTTCTTTGTAGAGGTAAAAACAGAGGGATCACACCAGCAGAGGGGACATGCCCTAATGTTTTACGGCAGTGTCGTTAGAAAGGATTTGAATCTGATTTGCATATTATTTTAAAATTGACTGTTTTTTATTTTTATTTTTAAAGAGTTTGAGTTTTAAAAACCAAATGTTGTTCTTGTGGTTGTTCGTAGGTAATGTAGACACTGAGAACGAACGAACGCACGTGGATCAGTGCAGCAGGGTGAGTGAATTCCTGAATCTCTGTCTCTCTGTCTCTGTCTCTCTCTCTCTCTCGCTCTCTCTCTCACTCTCTCTCTCGCTCGCTCTCACAGGACTCACCTGTGTAACCTGTCTGCCTGCATTTATGTCCCGTGGCGTGTTTTCCTTTTATCATATTGGTGTCTTATTTGCTAGAAGTAAAGAAGGTGTGTGTGTGGGTGAGAAAGAAATATAGACATGCTACGCTCCACTTTTTTGCACCCAATGACCTTAGAGAAAATTTACAGATGTGTTTGACGTAGGTTCAGACCTCAACTTCTGACCTTTGACCTTGTCTGGGGTCAAAATTGTATGAGAATGCGTCATTAGGAGTGTGAGAGCATAGCATTTTTATTTTCAACATTTTCAATGTGACATGCTTTTTTAAACTTGTGGACGACTGAAATGAAGACTTTTAGGAGGCAGCGTGTTCAGTTGGCCTTAGAGTGAAACGTTTGGACACAGGCAAAGGTCTGGACCTAAAACAGGAAGTAGCAGATTAGCTAACAGGAAGAAGGTCACTACCCCTTAACACTTCATACTGTGTCATTTCCCTGTGGGGATCGTATTGTTTCCAGTCTTTTCCCTCTTTTTCACTGGCACGCTGTGGGGTGTGTGTGTGTGTCTGTCTGTCTGTCTGTCTGTGTTTCCAACCTCTCTTACGGATTTGGGGGGACGACAAGGCACCGAAATTTTTTTTTTTATTATTTATTGCATGATATAGAGAAGTACCAAACAGTTAGCTCTCCATCGTCACGGCCTTGACCGCTTCAGGATGAGTTTACCCACTAGATGGTGTTTTGAACCAGTTTCAACCAATAAAATACAGATTTTTCAAAATAAATATAGTAATCTGGTGAACATTACCATCAGCACATTTAAGCATTCAGTACCTCTGTTTAACGAAGCTGCAAACATGTTAAGTTTTATTTTGTGTGGGGACATTTTAGTAGTCTTTATTACAGTTTTAATTCAGTATTTTGAATTTTCATGCAAAACAATAGCGTCAATCTTTTTGTTCCTTAGATGTGTTCTGCTGTAAAGATAGCATGTTCACTCGTCTCCTATATTCAGTCAGCTTCTTATCAAACTCAGCTGAAGTTTTTGTTTCTGTTCGTACCTTATCATTTCTCTGGCACACAGATAGTCACACCATTAACGTACCTCTCGTTTACATCATCCCCATTCGTGAGAAATAACATTCTGAGCATTTTATCTAAAGAGGCTCTCAAGATAGCAAGGACGAGACCGAGTTTCCCAGTATGCTGGATTCCGTCTTCTAGACTGGATTGAAAATTGTAATAATAAAGATGTTTTATACTTTGGTGTTTTCTGTAAATGTATGTATTTATTTTATAATAATGGAAAAAGAATATAACAGTAAAAATATAAATACTTAGTCAGATATTTTATTATTATACATCTGTAGTTTTGGCTTTAAAGGGAAAGAACAAATGCAGACATTATTATTGCTTTCACTGAAGAATCTGATGCAATCAGAATGAATTCAAGGCCATGCGTTTGATCAGAATGTGCATATATGGCATATGTGAATATATGGCAACTTCATTAAATTAGACTGGATTTTGGTTACATTTTGTGCAACAGTGCTATCTCTTAATGAATTAGATGTCTTTATAAATGAGGCAAAGATAAAAGAAAAGTAAAATTAAGGGAGACTCGCTGTAGTGTTCCAGGTTTAGGTTTGGGATAGAACATAGCTGAGAGAATGTCACTGGCGCCCTCTAGAGTCACTGAGCCAAACTGCAGTGCAGTGAAAGACCAGTAAATAGTAGTTTCTGTTTGTCATTTAAAAAAATATTGTATTAAATTCGCTATAATTTGATTAAAGTTTGAACAGCAAAAAGGAAAGTAGTGAAACTCTCCAGGAAATTCGATGTGATTTTATTTAAGCTTTTTTGTTTGGTTACAGTGGTATTGTGGACACATGCTGTGCTCTGATTAATCATGGTGGCATTATTTGCAGGAGCTATCCTCTGACTTATTACAGCGACATGTAATAGATAAATTACCCCTTTCGATCTTCACTGTCCAAAAAATTGGTTTAAAGACCTCAGGCATTTTCCCTTTTTTTTTGCCTTACCGCCTGGCATTAGCATGTATATTTGGCTTTACAACCCCCTCATCTACCTCAAGAGCCACAAATTCCAGCAATTTCACCTGCAAGTCTCATATGGTATATTTCTATGAGCATGGCATACTGGGAGTTTTGCTTATTCTTCCCATTCTTTCAAGCAAGTTTGAGTCCTTGTGTATGTAAAGCATCTTGCATCAGACTTCTCTGTGAAGTTGTGGGAAAGGTTCTTTGATTTGTGAGCAAATATTGTGCTTTGCTTGGTTGCCGTGGCATTGAGCCCACAATGTTTTCTTGTGGTGCCACTGTGGGCTGATTTGATTACAGTGACATTGGGAACTCTGGTCTGATTGGGTATGCTAATATTGGGATGGAATTGTGTGCAGATTAATGTCACTACCCTCTGATTGGTTCTGAGATACAATTGGCAACAAAGGTTTTGTTGGATTTTAGAGTGGTACTGTGGGTGGAGACTAAACTGATTGGTTACAATGGGACTGTGGGTTGGGACATAGAACTGATTGGTTAGAGTGGTGCTTGGGTGGAGACTTAACTGTAAGGAAAATTGGTTAAAGTTTGAGATTAATTAAGTATTTATCTTCTTCTTCTTCTTCTTCCGGGGTCGGGTTCGCAAGGGCAGCAGCCTAAGCAGTGACTCCCAGATGTCCCTCTCTCCAGCCACTTCCCCCAGCTCTTCTGGGGGGACGCCAAGGCATTTCCAGACCAGTCGAGAGACATAGTCCCTCCAGCATGTTCTGGGTAGGCCCCGGGGTCTCTTCCCATTTGGACATGCCCCAAACACCACACCAGGGAGGAGTTCGGGAGGCATTCTAATCAGATACCCGAACCACCTCAATTGGCTCCTCTAAATGCGGAGGATCAGCGGTTGTACCTCGAGTTCCTCCTGGATGACAGAACTTCTCACCCTATCTCTAAGGGAGAGACCTGACACCATGCGATGCACTTCAGCCACTTGTATTTGTGATTCTGTTCTTTTAGTTACTACCCAAAGCTCGTGACCATAAATGAGGGTAGGAATTGACTGGTAATTCGAAAGCTTAGCCTTCCTGCTCAGCTCCCTCTTCACCACCACGAACCGTTACAAGCTCCACTTTACAGCAGAGGCTGCATCGATACACCTGTCAGTCTCCCGCTCCATCCTTCCCTCACTCATGAACAAGACCCTGAGATACATGAACCCCACTTGGAGCAGTACCTCATTCCAGACCTTTCTGCTGCGAGTTGCTCCAATGAGAGCTGGAGGTCCCGGCTCAATGAAGCCAAAAGGATAAGTGAGCCATCCGCTAAAAGCAGAGATGAGATCCTATGGCCACCAAACCAGAACCCCTCAACGACTTGGCTGTGCCTAGAAATTCTGTCCGTAAATATTATGAACAGAACCAGTGACAAAGGACAGCCTTGGCGGAGTCCAGGCCCCACTGGAAACACATTCAATATGTTGTTACCAATGCGGACCAAGCTCTGGTTCCAGCAATACAGAGACCGAATAGTTTGTAGCAATCAGTCAGGTATTACCATGTTCCTGGAGCACACCCCACAAGCCCAAGGGACACAGCCGAAAGCCTTCTCCAAGTCCACAAAGCACATGTAGAGAGGTTGGGCAAACTCCCATGC
>JBCNYG010000001.1:16380115-16400314 GCA_039654305.1 Porochilus rendahli
CGATCTTAATCATAATTTAAAAAAGTATATAATAGAGAAAAAAATTCATAAAAATACAATAGAAAAACATGTCAGAACATCAACTTGTTAAACAGATACTTAAACAAAAACGAAGGGTAATACAAAAGAGACAGGACATCAGAAAAGAAATAAAATGTAGGCCCAGGCTCAGACACCTATCGAGACATATCAGGAGCTCCGTATTTAATCAGTGCCTAAGTTTATATATATTTTTGAATTATGTTGTTTTAAATAGCACACTGCGTGTTCTTTTGAACAAGCACAATTTTCCCATCATTTTTTGTTTTTGTTTTTCCTGGTTTTACACATTTTCCCTCAAAATTTCACCTTTTAATGTAACAAATTGCCTGTACCCATATGAAATTTTAGCTCTGTCGTTTTGATGTGGAGCACTCAATAATTGAACAGACATGTCGCCCCGGGACTTGTCCATGGCCTGCCAAATATCCCAACATAATATTACCTAGTATGTAGGACATCACAAACAAAACACTTTTACACCAACAAAAAATGTGATATAAATAACAGAGTGGCCCCAGTCAGCTGTGAGGGATACACACTGTAACAACATGCTCCCCAATAATTAAACCACTATCTAACCCAATGAGCTTCTCAAACCATTGTTTTAACTCAAAAAACTTAAAAGGAAAAAACAGGGAGAACAGGAAAGAGAGAAATCTCTGGAATTCAATAAAAATCATAGAAATGTCCTACAAAGCATTTTTAACACTCACCTCTCAAATATAAAATACATGTCCAAGACTTCAAATGTAACAAATAATAAGTTGGCCTTTCACAAAGAAAGCACTGCACTGACCTAAAACACAGCAAAAATCAGAATGGAAGTGTGTGTAAGAGGGCTTTTAGAGATTATGACACATGGAAATTGCTGTTTTGAAAAAGAGAGAGATGACAGTATGAAAATGAAAGGCGTCTGTCTTCAGGCACGTCTGAATCAATAAAAGATAGCAGGTTTGCTCATGGAAAAGAAGTTCTGAGCCTGCGGGGTGGCTAGGATCTCTGACTAAATGAGCATGAAACATTGTGAGCATTAGGGACATTGCCATGTGTACATACACAAACAGAAGGGGAAACTGATACTTAAATGGAGGTTGGCCATTCACCATTGGGCCATTACTCACACACCGCTGTGAATATTGCATTGGTCCAGATCTATCACAGTTAAGCTAAGCTTAAAAGGCATGGACACTAACTGGAAAACAGTAAAAAAAAAAAGCTTTTCCTTTACATGCAGCTTATTTTGGCTTATCCTTGGCAGTCACAAATCACAAGAAAAAAAAGATGTGGCCAGCTGTAGACCCACTTGTTTTCCATGCACAAAAATAACTTCATGAATTTATTCCATAAATTCACATCATGGAACTCTTGGGTAAGGGCAGTGTTAAGAAGGTCAATACGTGTTCTGCAGAAACTCTTTTATATTACATCATAAACACTTTTCAGGGATAGAGAATTATGCATCAGTAACACAAAACTTCACAAAAAGTCATAATTGTACTCTTTTGTTATACTGTTTTGAGGAGTTTTAGACAATATGTGGTGCCATTCTCACGGTAAGACTTGCAGGTTTGTATTTGTCATACATGCTAACATGTTTTCAACATAGATATAGATGGAATTCAACTACTGCTCTAAGAATTGAGTGGAGCAAATGTCTTTATGTTCCAATTGGACCAGAGCATTAATAATCTATATAATCTATAGTTTAGTTTATAATCTACATATATAAATACATACCTACATACATAAATGTACACTTTTTTGACAGTTACATATAGTAATGATTCATTAATTCATTCTTTTTTTTCAGTTCCAAAGACTTGCTGTTCCTCCGATACAGTTCCACAGACAGAGATTCGTCCAGAACTGGCACATCCAAGCAATGTGTGGGTTGGTGTAATTTTGTTTCTTTGTCCTTTATGCTTTTAACTTCCTAATCTAGCCTGAAACAATGCAGTTATTGCAGTTGCTAAGACATTATGAGTCAATCTAGGGCTCTGGAGGATACTCTCCTAGCTTTCAAGGACACAATAATGCAATTTGGGCATCTGACACGCTGCTCTTTTTCCTGTGTATGTGACTGCGTACACAGACGAGTGTTTGTGTTAACTATAAAAGTGACTGTGTTGGACAGAGGACAAAATTAAAGATGACCTTTGAACACCACATGTGTACATGTAATGTGCCTGATTTCCCATTTATTTTAATTCATGTATGTGCATTACATGACTGGTTCTGTGTGTGTTGGCCCTCTGATGGACTGGCGAGCTGTTCATGGTGTGTACTCCACCTTGGGTCGGAGAATTTAGCTTCTGGTAGGATTTGGCAGTTTAGCAAATGAATGAATTAATAAATAACTCATACTTTTACTTGAAGATATTTTCTTTTTGAATAAATTAGTAAAAAAAACACAATATTTAATAAAAGCAGTATAGTTTCATGAGTAAAGTATCAAGGTGGCATAGATCACATGGTTAGATAAGATTAGAAATTCTTTGGCAAAAAAATTACTAATTTACGCCACCACTCAACTGAAGGCTGTTGTGATTGACTCCAGCTTCGCCCTAACCCTGATAAGCAGTAGAGATAATGGATGAATGGATGGATGCATGGATTTAAAATATAATCAAACCTAAACTTAAAAAAAGCTTGCATGCATAGTTTATGTTGGTTCCTAGCAAAACAAACTATGCCTCATAAACCTTTTTTAAGCAGAAAAAATAAAAGCGAGTTATAAGTCCTCACACAGGGGGGCACCATTTTACTGCAAAAAAGGGGGATGTTCCAAGCATGGAAGAAACAGTAAACACAAAAGTGTTTCCATTAGACAGCACTGAGGCATATATACCATTTCTTCATGTATACGAACAGATATGTAATTTAAATGCAGTGTTATGTGTAGACATGCCTAGTAAAGTTCGCTAGTTTATACCTGATTTGTTAGTTTAATATCTGTATACTGTTATTTTTGCCATTTCATTTTCAGTGAAACAGGAAGGCTTTCCTTCCATTTCACTTTAAGCCTATACATGATGTATGGGTTTATAAAACGTCTGGAAAGAAATGACTCAACCTGATTTGTGATAAACTCATTAAAAGTAAATGTCACCAGTGTAACCAATTACAATATTTCAGATCAACATCACTAGTTTTTAACATCATCGAAGTTATATAATATAAATAATAAATAATATTAATTCAAGTGTTTTTGCATATCACTTAAACATAAAAAAAAATGCTCTGTGTCTTCTTGTCTCACACGATCAATCACCCAACATGCTGAGTTCCAACAACCTGCTGATTACAGCTCAGCTTTTGAAAGAAAGATGAGACAATATATTCAGAAATAGTTCATTTTTTTCAGTGTGCACTGTCTCCCCAATGCTGCGAGTCATTAACTGCCAGTTGCACTCCCTTAGGATGCTGAGAGGTTTGTCAGAAGAAAAGGAGGGAGGGCAAAAAGAAGGAGTGCTTTTGTAGGATGCTGCTGCAGCAGAGAGGCAAATCAGTAGCCTTGAGAAAAGCAATAGCTGCCCCTCCCTTTTTTGTCCAGGACTTCACTAAAAATCCATTTGTTTCAGTTCTCTCTCTCTCTCTCTCTCTCGCTCTCCATTTTCTTTGTCTCTCCCTGCATCTTTGTCTCACTACGATTCCCTTATTCTTGTTTTTTTTCTGTTCTTTATCCCAACCCCACATCTGGGGAATATTTATCTTTCCTGTAAAACTGCTTCTTTCTGTCTCTTTACCTCTGTCTCTCTTGTTTTTGCTCCCTCTAACTTTTTGATGCTAAATGAAGTGGTGGGTGTATTAAAATGTTGCTGCTTAAAGGCAGAAAGCTGTTATGTTGACTTCAGTGATCCTCAGCAAGACTCAGGGTACATGAGCTGCATATACTGTCCACACACACACGTACACACACACACACACACACACACACGTGGTTACATGCCCAGTCTGCAGCAATTCTCTGTCATATTCTAAAGATGGAAAGATAGAAGATGAGCAAAAATGAGTAGAGAAAAACTAGGGAAAAAATATGGAAAACACATTGACAAACAGGATGAAAAAGTAAAAAGGTGGGAGAAAGAAAAACTTGAAAGAAAATAAAATAAAAACAAGAATAGTGGAAAGGACAAAGAGAACTAGGAAGGAGAGTAAAAAAGGACAAAGGGAAATAGAGAGGAGAGGGGAACCGATGGAGCTAGGGACAGGGAATCAGACAAAGAGAACTAAATTGGGGTGAATAAAGGAAGCAAACATGGAAGTGTCTAAAGGGAAATAAGGAAGAGTTTATAACAAGGGGAATTATGGAGGACAGGGGGAGGATGAGAACTAAGGGTAAAAGGGATGGAGGACAAGGGGAATTGGAGAAGAAAGGAGGACAGAAAGGAATTTAGAAAATGACAAGGAAGGAACTAATGCAGGAGAAACTGAAAAAAATGAAGGAATGAAGAATCTGTGAGTAAAGAAGTAAAGGAAAGAAAAAAGAGGAGAAAATGACACCAGGAATTTGGAAAAGATGGACAAATGGATCTAAGTAGGATTGAGGATATAATGAACCAGGAAGAAAAGAAAAAAGAAAAAAGAGGGATGTCATCAAAGATAAAGAGTAAACAGTGAAACATACAAACAAACAAAAAAAATGAAAAGTGGGGAGGATGGGTAAAAAAAACACAAGAAAAAGGAAACAGGAAGACAATCAGTATGGATGAGTAAGGATGAGAAAAGGGAGGGAGAAGAGTAGGATGAGAGAGAATGTGTCTGAGAGAGAGAGAGAGAGAGAGAGAGAGAGAGAGAGAGAGAGAGAGAGAGAGAGAGATGCAGCAGCTGTTCCTCCCACATCCAGTAGGGGTCATTAATGTGAATGGTGCTTCACACACTTGTGCATACACACACACACACACACACACACGCACACGCACACGCACACTATAACATCCGCAATTAAACAAACCATCTCATCCACAATAAAAGTCATTTAGTCATTATTGGTCTGGTCCACATGTGCTTTATTTGTGCAGACAGCAGACAGATGGAGTTGTTAATTCTGTTGTTCATTTAACAGTTAATATTTATGTTCATTCTGAAGGGACAATAAATGGATATTTTAATGCTTATTTGAGGGGGAAAAAGCAGTGATTTTATATAACTGCACTGAGATTGGTCCAGGTTGTAATAAATTTTAAAAACGTGTTCATGCTCTTAAAGAGCCTGTAATATAAGTAAACACAAGATTTGCAGTTTGGATATTTTTTATGGGCATGTTTATAATATTGAAGCTGACACCATCATTTTATCACATTTTAGTAAAACACATGAGTCTCATTCTTGCAGTTAGCCAGTCAGAATCTCAGCATAGGGAAAGAGGATCTCCGTGACTTTGCATGGAACAGCCAGTTAGCCTAATGTGCATGTCTTTAGACTGTGGGTGGAAACCAGAGTACCTGGAGGAAACCCACGCAAGCATGGGGAGAACATGCAAACTCTACGCAGAAATGCCCAGGATACAAACGCTTCACCTTCTTGTTGTAAGGTGAATGTGTTTACCACTACGCCACCGTGCCACCCTGAAACTGAACAGTTTTTTTTTCAATTGTTGATTGACCAGATTTTCTTAGAAATTTGACCAGACATTGTTAGAAAGAAAAGCAAAAATTTAATGAAGACGATATTAGAAGATATGAGATGATTGGGATGAAATGAGATGACTATCAAAATAATGACTATAATTAGCAATAAACAGTAAAACAAAAGTAAATTAACATGCTGAGTTTGAGAGATTTCTGACGTGTACTGGAGAGTTGAATACCATTCTTTAAAACGTTATATCCCTTCAACTTGCGTTTTAAGGATTGTGGAACACTAACACATCAAAGACTTCCCACAGGGGTTCAACTGGATTGAGATCTTGTGAAGGCCACAGCATATGATCTGCATCAATTTCACAATCGTCAAAGCCTTCAGTGGTTGTTCATGGATAAAGCAGAGTCTGCCTGGAAGATACCATTCTCATCTGAGTATAATTAATTTAACATAGAATAAAGGATATACTACAGTATATTTCTTTTATCTGAATAATTATTAGCCGATGTAAATGACACAACGTTGCCTGAGTGAGTCACTGCAGTATCTCTAAAGATATACCCAGAGACTCATACAGACATGAGAGAGTGAGACAAACAAACAGCCAGACAGAGAAATCGAGAGCTTCAGGCACATACAGTAGGAGACAAAAAGCTGAGACAAAAGGTTACCCATGAGGCCTGACCATGGAGTGGTGGAGGAGGGTGATGTGATGAACAAAGATACAGAGCTCTTTCTCTCACTCTCTCCTTCTCTTGTTTCTATTTTTTTTTTTTTTTTTGCAATTTAGGCTTTGTTTTCATTTGAGGCGCTTCTGAAAGCCCACGTTTGTATGAGAAAGATGTACAGACATCTTGGTTTATAGACAATCAAACAAGAACAACAACAACAAAAAAATCCTATAATTTCTGAGGCATTGCAGGTTCTGGTGCAGCACTTTGTGCGTGTGTATGTGTGTGAGGGGTGGCGGGCTCCGTTATCAGTGTGTGTGTGTGTGTGTGTGTGTGTGAGAGAGAGAGGTGGTCACCGTGGTTGGAGGCTGCAGCCTATAGGAATGCAGCAGCCCGGTCAGGGGGCTGTATATTGGCTGGCTCATGTTTTTGTGTAAGGGCTTTATTGCGGTAGTGGCCAGAGGAAATCCAGGGGGGGTGAGAGGATTACTCAGTCTCGCTTAGTCCAACTTTTCTAATATCACACCATTCACTCTGACAACCCCCTGTCTACATGTGTGACAATTTCTCTCTTATGACCCCTGCTTTTCTTTTTTTTCTTCTTCTTTATTTTAAGTCACAAACTCTCCTTTTTTCCATTCCCTCCTCTTCCTGCAAGCCAGGCATTATCACCCTTCTTTTCCACACTGTTGAGAGGGAGAGAGAGAGAGAGATTCCCAGGACAAGGTGGTGGCATTTGGTCTCCCAGCCAATAAAAACAATACCCGATAGGCTATGATGACTCTTCTGCTTTATCTCTTTAGTGCCACCCTACCACCTGATTGCATGTAAGTTTTATTTTCATCTGGCAGCCTCAGTAATGGTAGTCTATATCTTACCTAAGTGTTCTTAAGTTTATTTCCCAGAAATGAAAGTCCCACACAACAATGAAAACTAAGGCCGTGATGTCCTCCTTGTGAGATATTTCATATAAGCGCTACTTATATGCTAGTGGTTCTGGTATGGGCACTAATTTTTAAAAACAAATTGATTTGTACTGTTTTTGCTACTCTACGACCTCACCTTGAATAGGGTTTTAGCTTGATAGTATTCTTGGATCCTGAACTATTTGTACCAGCATTAGTATGTATGTTTGATGGAAGCTGTAAAGCACTTCTGTAAGTCGTGCAGGGTGGGGCGAGGGCGCCTGCCGAATGCCGCAAATGTAGATTTAACATTGATGGAATTAACCCTCTTTAAAGAAGCAAGTAAGTGCTTGTCTAGCATGCTAGCATTATCATTGTGCTTTAAATTCCCGCCGTATGAAATCGGCGTACACTGGCCCGACCCTCAGGTATATTGTGATATGGAGCTTTGTGGTGTGTGTTGATCGCTTCTCCTCCTCCACTCTTCCCTCCCTCTCCCCACTCTTCTGCAGCCTGGGCCATGGCATGAGCACATCTGAAAGTCTTTATGGAAAGGAAGTGGTAATTGCAAGCAGCCTGCAACCTTCCGAATGGCCTGTTCCCCACCACTTCTTTGTTAACCCTCAGTCTCTCTCTCTCTCTCTCTCTCTGTGTCTCTCTCTCTCTCTCTCTCTCTCTCTCTTTCTTTCTCTCTCTTATTCATTGTCTTCTTCCTTCTCTGATCTTTGATGTCTCTTAAACATACTCCAAATCATCTGATAGACTGTTCCTGTCATGAAAGGAAATACTGCCAGCTCTATTCCCACCACAGATTTTTTTTTTCATTTCAGGCTACCCCTCCCCAAGCCAAACACAGATTTTGCTTCCTTTATTAGTTGCATTCAGTTCTGTTGATTTAATTATTATTTTTGAAACGTTATTTCATAAGAACAACAAACAGTTGAGCATTTAGTTGTGGAGCAGTTCAAATTCTTACTACTAGACTATTAGAGAAATAAGCTGCATATATTTATAGAATGATTTCAGGAGAGTTTTTGAAGAGTATGCTTTGGTTATCTCTTCTAGAAATAGATGCATGTGCCGTATGTAAAAGTGTGACAGTGCTGGTTTGGAGAAGTGACAATGTGGAGAAACAAACAAAATCAAGCCATGTTCTTGATCAGCAGTTACCCCAGGGCCTCTGCTCCCT
This sequence comes from Porochilus rendahli, assembly GCA_039654305.1. Taxonomy (NCBI): domain Eukaryota; kingdom Metazoa; phylum Chordata; class Actinopteri; order Siluriformes; family Plotosidae; genus Porochilus; species Porochilus rendahli. Next base: position 16,388,506 of record JBCNYG010000001.1, read on the forward strand.
GATTCTTTAATCTACCCATATATTCTTCTTCTAAGTGACTCTCATGGGATTTTTTTTGGGTAGCAAGTCTTTAAGTACATTGCACCTAGCTTCATCTTAAAATATTAAAATTTTTGTTAATAATTTAATATTTATCACAAAAAAAAAATCAAAGTTGTACACTTCTGACTGTATCTCACTAGAAGAGTGACAGTGAGTGGATATCACTCATTCACGCACTCATTTGCTGAACCAGTTTATTCAATTAACCTAATGTACATGTCTTTGGATTGTGGAAGCACTCCAGAGTTCTTGGAAGAAACCCACACAAGCACGGAGAGAACATACCCACTCCACACAGAAAAGCCCGAGCCAGAAATCAAAACTTTCTTGGCGTGAGGCGAATGTGCTAACCACTACACCACCGTGCCGCCTGTTTTTGAATATGTTTTAATATAATATGTCCCTAAACCTCTATAAGTTGAAACAGCTGAAAAGTCAGAGTTCTCGATTCTGCGGGTTTTTTACCCAGCTTCTTAAAGTCATCTGCAGGTTTTGTGAACCGTCTGGCTCTGTTTGTGTGTTGTCGGTCGTCATGCTGGTCTTTGTGGAGTATTGCTCTGCTCTGTAAAATGATTTGGTTATTTGTGGGAGGGAATAGTTGGAAAGTCTGCGTCTATGTATGCGAGAATTCCATCGTCCTCTTTTGCTTGATCCTGTGGAGGGGAAAGTGTCTGTAAAGCATGAAGTGGTTGCAGATTAGCCTGTAGTTCATAGCTCAGCAACTCGCAGAAAGAAGTGATCTCATTCGAAAGTGACACACTGCGCCACTGCACAGCATTGACCTCAAGACAGAGGATTAATCCGGGGGGTGGGGGGGGGTGGGGGGTGAGGCAGACAGATAGATGCTACGTGCCTAGAAATGTGGTAGATCTCACACTCTCTCTCTCCTTTCTCCTCATCAGTTTCCAAGAACATATGAGATGGGGAAAAAGGCCAGAATTGCCAGTGCTAATGCAAAGCTACATCCATCATTTCAACATATGGATGTTCGCACACACTTTTCCATCAGTCCTTATAAAGCCTGATAAAAGGAAAACCTTGGGCAGAGCTATTTTCTTGCTGTCAGCAAGTCGCAAACCTCTACTCTAGGAGCCACACTCTACGTCTAGCCCCACCAGTATACAGCAGCACGTTTCTGTGCACATCTGAAGATGTTTCTGTATGACTTTTTACACAAGAAATTTCTGTTTGTATGTTTCTGTGCTCTGTAGTTATGCCAAAGCAGCTTTCTGTTTGGAAGAGCTGATGATGACCAACCCGCACAATCACCTGTACTGTGAGCAGTATGCCGAGGTACCGTAACTGACAGCTTGATTTTTTTATTTATTTTTTCTTTCCCCTCACACTTGTCTGTCAGAATGTTTTCCTGACTTGAGTTTAAGTGAGTTGTTTGAGGCTCTGTATGAAACACTGTGCACCACTACAGCTTACTGTTCGTAAAGATTATCCACTCCATCTGCCATGTGGTGTTCATGCATCATGTCGGACTTATTAGTGCACTGTTTTTCCCTTCTAGGTGAAATACACCCAGGGGGGGCCGGAGAACCTGGAACTGGCAAGAAAGTATTTTGCGCAGGCACTCAAGCTGAACAACAGAAACATGAGGGCCTTGTTTGGCCTGTATATGGTGAGTCACGACTTGCGCCGCAGCTGAAGAAAACAAACACCTCCTCTTCTCCTCCTGCCACTTTAAGGTTCTACAGGAGAAACAGAGATGTTTTATGCCTGGTCAGTGCTGAATCAGACCTTGTTCCTGCCTCTTACCTTGGAAAAGCCGCAGTCTGCATCATTTCTGAAATGTAACCCTACAGACATTTTTGCAGGGCATTTTCATGTTTATGACTAAGATAAATAAACTGCCGGCTCTAAAACAATGGAAGAGAGCCGGGCCGGCCGTCATTCTGTCCAACGTGGACCAGCTGCTCAGCTTAGGACATATTTGCACTGAATAAGCCTTTCATCTGCGTATTTATTTAAACAGGAAGTTGTCCATTAACACCAATGCATCATTTGTAAGTGACTCCTGACATAGGAACACAAATAGACAGCTGGGAGTAAAAGGAAGGCAGAGTGCATGTGGGGAACCAGGCACAGACGTACACTGTTCTCTTACACGCATGTCTGCACGCACATACGTACAAGCACGACTGTCGTAGGGGTTTAGACATTGCTCAGACAGTCACTGCTTTGATGTGCTATCAGCAATTGTCAAATAAATGAAAGGAACAAGGAATAGTCCTCCGCTGTTGGCACTGACTGGCCTTTACTCATCCAGCTGGCTTCCATGCTGTTATTGTATGCATGTACTGAGGTACTTTGATAGCCCCAGTGCCCCAGGTTGTCTTAGTGTTGTACCTAATATTAGTAACAGGTACACAGGAGTATTAGATTTCTCCGCTGATTGGCGTCTTCCTGACATAGAGTCATGTAATCATGCATAAAGGTGATACTTGCGGTTAAAACATACCACACAGTCTCCGGACCGAATGAGTGTTTGATTAGTGTGCAGTTAACATTTCAGCATATCCATGAGGAGGAATCTCATGGCCAGGCCTTTCATGCGCTCCTCTGGGTTTTGCTGTGTGTGAGTGAGTGCAGAGCAATGGGCGATATGGGCTTTGTGGTTGTCAAGGAGTGAGCATTGGGTGGTGTGGAGTGTATGGTTCACATTGTACCACACTAGCCGCATGCCGCTTCCCAAACATTCATGTCCCTTTCAGCACCGTTTATCTCTGTGCTTGGAGAAATGAGGCTGCACTAAAGGACATGGTGCACCATGGCTTTTATTGCAATCAGCAGGGAAGCACTCATTTTCCCCTCCCTGTAAAGACTAGCATGCCATGGCATCTTTTTAAATTCCATGATTTCAAGTTTGTTTAATCTGAGCAGCTTGTCCGTCTGCCTGTTTATCCACACACACACACACACACACACACACACACACACAAACAAACACACACACACAGAGTATAGAAAATAATTAATAGAATAATAATAATATTCTTATAACAATAATTTTGTTGCTTTGCATCCTGAGGTGAAGACACATTTTTTTCCCTGTTGTATTTACTAAATGCTAATTGTAACATCTGAATGATGAATGAAAGGGCAGCAGGTTTCCCTCCATTTCCCTTTTTTTATTTATTTTTATTTATTTAATTAATTTTTAATTTAGTGTTTTAAGTGCATTGTTTTAAAAATTTTAACCCACCATGAAGTTTTCCTGCGTAACGCATGCATCAGCACGTACACCAGAAGAAGAGTTTATCAATTGTTTTCTGTCAGCGTAAGTGACCCAGTTCCTGCCACAAAGAAACACCCTCACAACAGAACATTTTTTGTACCCATCTCCGGACAACTTTATCTACTTTGCTGCTTGTCTACAACTCTGTCTCTGAGATCTTTTGACAGTACCTTGCCTCACATAGTTAATTGTTTACTTTCAGTTTCACTTCCAAGAATTTGAATTCAGTAGTAATGGAATGTTTATGCTGAACTAATGCGAATAATTACAGTTGATCACAAGTGAGAAGGTGATTAGTTACACCTGATTGCATTTGTCTGATTTGAAATTTGTCGGATTTGTCTGTTTTTACCCCTCGGCCAGTTATGGCAGGAGGGGTATTATCATTGGCTTGGCAGGCGGGTGGACAAGTCAGCACAGGCCAGCTTTCTGAACTTTTGCATAGGCACTCCCTATGACCTAAACCAGTACGTGGTAGCTAATTAGCATGTGACCTTTGACCTTTGCACAGTGACCTTGGACATATAACGTTTTCTGGGCAATTGCTCAGCTCATATGCTTGATAGCTTTCTGAACTTTTGCAGAGGCTAGTAACATGTTAATTGTCCGAAACTGTTTGTATGGGGGATGGCTTTTACCCTCTGTGTGCGCTTGAGTTGTCCTGGCTGAGGGATTACTACGTTCTATTAAATGGTTATTTTTTTAAGGAGGGATTATGACCCTTTACCCATTTCGGAAATTGTTTATATATTTTTTTTATTTGTTTTTTTTTTTTTTCTGAAATCTTGAGTAAAATTGAGTAAGTACTGCTGCATTTTAGACTGAAAAGCAACAAAATGTAAATATTTTCAAAGTGAGTTTTTTCCCCCATGCCCACTTTACACTTGGATGCACATATTTTGTATATCTGTATAAGTATACCTGGAAAAACAATTTATCCAAGCACTTATTCTGAATTGCTTTCTGTCTTTTGTCCCCTTCCAGTCAGCAAGTCACATAGCCAGTAGCCCTAAAGTGAGTGCAAAGATAAAAAAGGACAACGTGAAGTATGCTGCCTGGGCTGCCTCACAGATCAATAAAGCCTATCAGGTGAGAATTGTACAATGCTGTTGTCTCTGATCTGCCTACACACTGGATCTCCTCTCAGCACTCTTGCCCAGGCTCGACTCTGCTAATATGTTGACTTAAGCCCACATGGCCCAGCGTTCTGTTACACAGCTGCTCAGTTTGGTAAAGCACTGCTATCGATTCCCCCTCAGCATGAATCATACCAGCCTCGTGCCAAATTCTGGTGTCAGGGCCCGGTGAGAGGAAAATATGTACCACTAACATCAGTAAATAACAGAGGGGAGTAGGGATCCTGGGAAAGGAAAAACTGAAGTGCTGCTCAGATGGTATCACTAAAATGGTTTATGCTGTTGCTATGACATGGAGCATAAATGTACCTTTAATAGAACGAGTAACTGCCATCAGGGCAACATGCATTACTTAATTTAGGCTGTGACAATTAAATGTGTAATAAAAAGGTTGTTATTTAGCCCACACATGTAGATTACACTTGTAACGTACCTCCTGTATTTAAAGAACTCCTGTTAAAAATCCCCCCCCCACCCTATTTTCATGCTCTTAATGGGAGTTTCAGTATATATGTTGCACTCCCATCAGTGATGTCTGATTTTTCCTCTGTTAGAGAGATGGCTGATCAGTTAATTGCTCTTACAGTGATGTTAGTCCGACTAGTGAGGCCAGTTTTTCTTGCACTTGGTGTTTTCATCTTCCAAACGTATTATCAGTCGCATAATCTCATGATGGGTCTTACAGCGTCAGCAAATGGCAGATAGAATTTCCACACAAAAATAACTCTTATCAATCTCACTCTTTCATTTTTCCACTCTCGGTATCAGTGCATTGTCATTTGGAGCCATTCGTTTAAATCTGATTGAGAGAAAAGGCCACTGGTTTAGAATGACGCTGTTTTTGTGTACAAAAGCCTTGTCAGGGTTGGGAAAAATTCCTTCCTCGGATTCTTCGCCTGCTCTAAGAGGATTTAAAATGTACACCCCTAGCCAACATGAACTTTGGCTAACACAAAACAATTTGACAGTAAACCGTAGGACGATTATAATTTTTTTTTCTTTCTTGCTTGTATTAAAAACCGATGTTCTCCAGGGCACTGATGTTGATGGTGAAGGGAATACTTGGATGTTCATGTCAGGGGAGCAACAAGTTTCATTTCGCTGTTATACATGTCTACATTACCTCAGAAGAATCCGGCAAGGTGTGAATTATGGGGCACAATTGCTCACCCTTTTCAAAGAATCCGCTTGCAGCACATGCTGCTTGTTTCTTTACACTCGTGTCATTCTGCAGTTAGACAGCTGAGTTTTCCCCTTGTCTTCACACTCTTTTGAAGAGAATGATTGTCCATCATGCTTTGATGTGTCTTAAAAAGAAGTTAAATGACATCTTAGTGTTAAGTGGTCTTTATCAGCGTGATGGATGTTTTAAGGTGTGGCAATGTCAAGAGGTTTACAGGACTGCCTTACCTGGTGCTTAAGCTGCCTTTATGTGATGGGAGAGTCAAGGCAGTAAGTCACAGAAATGACATGCTATTCGGAGTTATCTCAGTTGTTAGGAGGTCAATGAAAAACAACTTCTGTGAATTCAATACCTTTAAATGACCTGGCTCTTCTCTCAGTTGAGTAATATGTTCCCCAGGCTATAAGGGAGAGTACTACTTGGATATAATTGCAGCACACATCAATAAGCTTTCCATGACTAAATGCTATAAAGAGTTTAACTGTGGAAGGCAGTGGATTCCATGTCATAACATTTTTGCAATACTTTATTTGTACTTTAACAGACTGTTAAATTGTTCTACTCTCGTTTTTGTCACGCTGTAGGTGTCTCATAGTAAGTGAGAGACAGCTTTAGTGCCTTCTTCGTCCAGAGCATGTGAAGTGATGGGACATGGCCCAGAGATAGACATGTTCATTCATTAAATAAATAATAATAAAACAATAATAATAAAAATTGTTTTGTACTCGTTAGGCTTTTATAAATTACAAACTCTCCTCATTGCTGGACCGATTCTGATCAAATAAATAAACAAAATCTAATTATGTTGGGATTACAGGATGCAGGTGATATCTATAGAAAGTGCACATTAAGTACATATTGCTATTTAATTTAAATATGTTCTATGTTATATACAATACAGGGGGAAATGTGCGTCGGAACTTCAGCACCGTTTTCTGTAGCATAGTCAAGTGAAGTGGTGTTGTATGCTTAGTTTTTATTCTTAGCAGTTTTCTCTTAACAGGTTTAGCCTAAGTAATAAACATTACGTAAATCTAGACTAGATTAGACCTAGATTACCATCCTGCTCAATTTATGGTGCATTATTTATGTCATGATTAGGATGTAGGTTTCCTGATTACCTACCTTTTCCTTTCACTGTTTAATTAAATAAGATCTACTATTATTACTATTCTTTATATATATATATAAACTTATTATTATTGACTATTTTATTGTTAAAACAATGTTATATTGTTAATTATTAAATTATTATATAAGTTAGTATAATCATTTATATATTATATATTTATTTAAAATCTTTTTAAAGCATTACTTTTTTGGATTATAACCCTTAAAATGAATTAAGCAGGTTATTTTTGGAAATTTATTTACTGTATTTTTTTAGCATTTATGATGTGACACCTGTAAAGTGTTTTCAGTGAATTGGATTGTATTAATTATGTAAATTTTTCTCAATCATTAATTTAAAAATGTAATTAACCATGGGTAAGTGACCTTGACCTACTTTTTTTCCCCTTATAACACGGCTTTTTTTTTTTTTTTGAATAGGGTATATCCTTTGCTAAAAAATTACATGTAATTTGCCCATAATGAATCCACTGTAAACAATCTCCAAACTGGGCCCTTATAAGTAATCCACTTGTTCCTCATGTGTCTTCCGACATGCATATTTATTCAGTTATTGATTTCAGTGGCAAATTTTTAAACTTGATGATAAAAATCAGAAATTATAGTTATTGCAACAAAAAGAACAGGATGAATTAAAGTAAAGGGTAAACATACTGACGGGAAGGAAAGCGTGTCAGAATACATAATACATGTAGGATGTGTTGGATACCTGAACTGGAGAAAGAGAGGCATCATACAGATCTGAAATAGAAAAAATGTTCAGTGAAACTTTAGCACTATTCAGCCTTATCTAGTTTTCCATTGGGGAGATTGGGTGATGTAGTCATTACCAGGTTTTCTCAGTGATTGCGACCAGAACATTTACAGATTATGTACTCCCATGTCAGTAAACATCCCATCACCTCTTTCCCTCTGTAAAATAAGATGTAGAAATACCCTAGTCCCATGTGAATAGAAATATAAATATTCTGTCATATCCCATGGAGAATGAGGGTTTTTTTTGTTTTTTTTCTGAAGAATTACTGAATCATTTTTTTTTACCTTCCCAAAATTGGCCAACAAAATGATTGTGATATTCTGTAAAGATACTGCAAAAAGTCCTGTAATATTTACATTGCTCCATTTCTCCAAAGTGTGGGTAATGTATCATGTTTGTGTCATTTCATCCTCCAAATGTCTCCAAATGCCACCTTGACAGAGGGATCTTGCACACAAACCTTTTTAAATGTATGCCTTCCCAGATGGAATGAATATACACCATTTTTTCCGAACTATTGTTTTGTTTTTGAAACCAGCATTCACCCCAAACTGAAATTAAGCGTAATGTTTCAGCACTTGTTCAGTTGTTTTGTCTTCCCACCTGTCTCTTGCTATGTTTTCTAGAAATGAGCAGCAGACGATAAATCGGGCAGCGTATAAATCGAGTAGCCATTTCCATCTGTCATTTATACTGCGATTTCTTACTGCATGTGAATCTCCCATAAATATTACAGAAGCCCTGTTGTAAAACACATCACCTTACCTCTCTATGTAAAATCAGTCCAGTCTGAATTGTGCTTTTGAAGAAATTAATTCTAAAGTGTGCTGGTAGTCTCGGTGTATTAGGGTTAAGAGAAAGTTTATTTTTCCCGCACTAGGGTATTTCCAGATTACAGCAGGACAAGTGTCAGGAACAAGAAAAAAGTGACCAATTGTCAACATTTTAATTGATATAATGAAAAACGTAAGAATAAAAATAATAATAAAAAAGAAATGGAATCTAATATAAAACTAAACAGGGATTTATCTACACTAAATATACAGACAGGGTTGATAAATGGTGTCTTTTAAAATTCGGAAATTTAAATGGTCCTGTAATTTTAGTGCACACATGGTGAACAGAGAGATATTCATTAATATAAATATTGCAGAAATAAAAGGAGTAAAAAGGCACAGGATGGATCCAGCTGAATAAATATCACACAGAATGGTTTAAATGTACATGTGTGAATATCATTTTATAAAATATGTGGTATGGATATATACGTTTGAAATAAAACTTTGAAACAGGAAAGTATGTGGACAGCTAATGATAACCTAGCTTAATAAATATGAGTCATTTTAGAATAAATCCACCATACAGAATGCCCGACTGCATTTTTAGTTTATTTTATAATCCTTAATCCTCCAAGCCAGTTCTTGTTTTTGCTGCATGCTAAAAACATTTGGGTTGTGAGATCAAAAGGTGAATCAGACATGGTGGATCATAATTTAATTTTTAATTTCCTGGTGTTTACATCTAGAATTGTTGAGCAACTTGGAACATGGTACCTCTTTTTTTTTAAACCCACCCACTTTTGAAGGGACGTGACCGACAGGTGAAATTTTGAAGCTGTGAATGTCTGCTCTTGGTTTTAATCCTGGGTGAAGAAAACCTCTATTATTAAAAACGTTAATCCTTGCTTGAACCCCGTCATCAGACGAGGGTTTTTTTTTTTAAATATTGTCTGTATTTTATTGCTCTGCATTTTTAATTTCAGCTAAGATTTTATTTTAGATGAATAGATGTTAGAATCGATTGCTTCCTTACAGTCAACTAAAGACGTTTTCAACTTTTTCCTTTGGTGTGAAGTAACTAAAAAAAACATCTTTTCCCGCTGGATACAATGGAGTTATTACCAACATGTCGGATTGGGTGGGATCTAAATCACTCGAGGGTTTTTCTGCTTGACATAGCTTGGTATTATACAGTGTACTCTTTTGAGACATTTGCAAGCACGGTCCATAAAAAATGACCAACATAATTGATATGAGCAGGACTAAAATCCCAGAGACACTCTGGTAATAATTATATTGCCCAAACTCCCCATGTTAAACTAGTCCAATCCAAATAGGACTTGGGAGCCATGACACTATAACAATCCTATTGAGAGTTAAAATAATCTTTTGCAGTTATGTTAAGGCTTTACATGTTTGAATACTTACATTAGGATAATAAGTAAGACTCTAGGCTCTGAGATACTCAAATAAAGCAGCTACGTGTCCTTGTCACACATCAGCCTATTTATCCGAGAAAGTTTCCCCATGGGGCATGCCATTTTTCATAGTGAGTTTGTGTGACGAGAGAAGAAGGTACTGTTCCTCAGTTCCTCTGAGGCTAATGAGTTATCAGTGAGGATGCAGATAAATGTGTGTCCCCATCCAGAAACAGCACTGCTGTGTGCTCAGCCATGTGTGTAGTACTGTTTACCCAGTGAGTTCACTCTAACTGCATGCTCCTTCCCTTGGCTAGTGCCAGTGCATCCACAGCTGTAACACACACAAACACATGCACACCCATACTGGACAGAGCACTGAGCTAAGCATTGGGCATAACTCCTCTTTTTCTCTGTGCTTTTCAGAAAGACTAATGAGGGGAAATTGAGTGCAGGGCCTTTAGGCTAATTTGTATGGGTCCATGGTATAGCTGGGCGGAGGTACGCTGAAGGTTGTGGCGTGGCTGAAGTGGTCATTTATGTTATTTTTTATTATAGAGCGGAGGAGTGAGTGGGGTTTCTTGCGATGAGTCATACCCGATGGAGAAATTGTGTATGCAAGAGGTGGCATGTACGGACAAATAACCATAGACCATTAAGTGCCTGACTCATTAAGATTTGTTCCTTCCATACATTGTTCACTACATAAGGGCAAAAGAAGAGAGAAACACTGACCTCTGAGACTCAATTAGAAACTCAATTAGGCCACGTCAGAGCCGGATCCACAGGGGACAGAGAGCTGGCACTAAACACATGGAGCTGTTCCATTCCTTATTGCAAGTTTATGACTTTAGTTAACTGAATTTATTTCACACATTATTCATCCTTTTGAAACTTGGATCCAGTGTGTACAGTGAGATATGGAATGTTTTTAAATACATGTCATTTTAACATTTTTTGTAAGGTGATCTCTCTTTCCTGTTGAATCAAGGGAACCACAAGGTTTGTGTGAAACCCTGATCTGTAGAGAACCATTATGAATTCAGCAATGCCCTTGCATCAACCCTTTATTCTCTGTCATGCCCCCCCCCACCCACCCCGTCTTTCTCCTCTGTCTCTTAGCTCGCCGGCCGTGGGAAGAAGGAGAACAAATGCTCGATGAAGGCAGTAGAGGAGATGTTGGAGTCCATGCAGATCACCATGTCCTAAGCCTCAACTCTCTCCTCCTTAGCCTCGGTCACCACAACAGCATGGCAGCTCTCCCTGCACACTGCAGCTCAGCACCACCCACAAAGCGGAGCGGAGCGGACCACCCCGAACGCCACATTCTCCCACTCTGATGCGTGTTGTTTTTTTATTATTATTTTTGCTGTACAGTCTTTACTTGTCCAACAGTCCAACCTTCCAAGATCATTCAACATATAAATTTACTTAAATTTAAATCAATCAATTTATTTAAACAGTGCATCAAGGGCTGAATGTGCACATAGGTGATGTGCAGATGGAAGAGTAATGCCTGGGTGGCTAATATTGTTTCTGACAGTACAGGTAGATGACTCACATAAGATCAGATGTGCTAATGTGAATAGACAGTGAATGATATTTATAGAAAGGGCAGGTATGGCTTACACGGAAATAGTTATATACTCCCTCGTTTTTAATATGAGGTGTGTCCATTATGGCCACCTGTCCTTCTAATTAAAGAACTTCACAAAAGAAAGCGTATGCTTGTGTCTCATTGATCAGTTCCGTGTAAGACGTGACTGTCGGGGTGCTTGTCAATCTTTTCATTTCTTTTCCATTTTGAAAGAAAGGTTTGCTTGGCAAGTCTGAGTTGACCAGCTGCTCTTTGCTTGGCAGATCATTATCTTCCCACATAAAGAGGAAGAATAAAGTAGTTGAGATCCTGAACACAGTGCTCGCTGTTCTAACTGACTTTTCACAGCAGACTACCCTGAGGCCACTGTGGTGTTAATGGTAATAAAGAGCATAATAATCACAACAAGTATTTTCATGTAATCCACCCAAAAGGGCAAAGGCGGTGCTGTAACCCAGAGCCAAGGCGTGTGCGGGCGTCTGCTGGAGCACTGTTTAAAAAAAAAAAAAAAAAAAAAAAAAA
>JBCNYG010000001.1:16501725-16512352 GCA_039654305.1 Porochilus rendahli
TGAGATGGGCGCCAGCCTCCCCGCGACCCTAATTAGGAATAGGCGGTTCAGAAAATGAATGAATGAATGAATGAATAAATATATTTGCCTTGAAACTAATTAAAAATATTTTATTAGTATTGCTTTTGTGTGTGTGTGTGTGGGGGGGGATCTTAGGGATAATCTTGATGATTTACATTTAGTAACTATATTTTTTCACCTGTTATATTTTACAATTCACTATGTTTATTACCCTTAGCATTCAATCGTAGTATTTTTTAGACAAATGCATTCATCCTGTTGTTTTTCTCAACTTAATCTTGTAGCCTTAGAATCTTTTTTTGCAGTTCTTTCATGAGTAAAAGTGAAGACAGAGTAAATTTAAGTTCAGGTTAAACTAAACATGTTGAAATATATCCGCTGTCTAAAACACTTGAAATAGTTCTCAGTTTGTATGCAGCTTTCCATTAATTCACTTTGAATTACAGCGACTAACTTTACAGGATGTGCAACATGGGTTTTCAAATTATAGTTTATGGGGTCTTTCTCTCATCCCCTCAGTCAGAGAGCAGGAAAATTTGGCATGAAATGTGCACAGGTCTGAGAAGTTTTACATATATATTTACACCCTGTTGCAACTCATGGGAACTGTTTTCCACCAGCTAATGAGACTCTGGAGCATGGTTCTTTCTGTTATTTCTGGCATCTACCAGTTGGTCGCGTAGACATCTCTCTTGCTCACTCCTTCGCAAACTCTCTCTCAGTAGCTCAGTGCAAATAATAAATATGAGGAAATACATCATCCCTTTTAATTTAAAAGCCAAGTAGAGGTCTGCCAAAGTTAACACGAGGTAATGCTAGGTAATGATCAGCAAATGTGTATTAAGTTTCATTGAGCATGAAGTCACATCACTCTTGTTTAGCCCTAAAATGGCAGTATCGTAACTGTGCAGCAGTGGCATTGGGGATATTGTTTATGAGAACATCTAGAATTGAAATAAATTAACTTGGATGATTTCTGTAATTTTGTATAAGACTTTTACACCTAAAGGTGGCCCATTACCGCATCTAGGGGTAATGTGGTACAACCAATTAGTCTAATAAGCATGTCTTTGGACTGTGGGAAGACAGAATACCCAGAGTAAACGCACAAAAGCATAGGGACAGTATGCAAGCTCCACATAGAATTGTCCCTGCCGATCAGTGGACTTACACCCAGGAACGGCGGAAGCGCTAACCACTACACCACCGTGTCGCCCCAGTTCTATCCTGTAATCACTTAAAGCCCTCAGTTCCAATATAAATAAGTCAGACTTTCCACTGCTTTATGGATGCTGAGTGCTACAGTCAGTATAATTTGCTGAGGTGCCATGTGTGCCATTGTGACTCAACTGATCCGATCTACTCAGTCTCAAACTACAGAATAGGTTGAAGCTGATGAACTGGTAAGGCCTGTGCAACACAAGACTGAAATATAAGCCTGGCATGTTTATGTTATTGCTGATACTATGACAGTCACTGTCTTGTTCTTTGGCCTGCCTTAATTTGCAGTTTCTCCCTTTGAAGTGTGGTACACATTTATATTTCCTGACTGTGAGGCCTGAGCTGCACACACTCCCAGTGTTTGCCCGCCGATGCTGCAATCGGATAGCACATGTTTCCATGTGGGCCTTGCTCAGGCCCTCCTCAGATGATAAAAAACACAAGCGGAGAGGATTTGTGTGGCGAACAGGGCTACAGAGAGGCCCCCGAGCGGCCCAGACACCGCCGCAGGGGCTTCTGGCACACCCTGGCAGCAGAATGGTTTCAGTTAAGAATTTCAGTAATCACTTTTAGGAGTGTAATATATAGCTGACCTTTGGCAGTGACACACGACCCCTTGCTCCCCTGGTGATTTGATCAAAGGAAGCGGCGGTGGCTGTGCAAACAGCGCTATCAGTGAACTCCAATGGATTTACTGCCTGCTTCTTCTCTCTTGTCTCTGCTGAGTCGTGTGCTGATACTGGCAGAAAGGGAGGTTTCGTCTTACAGGATCTCACCCTCCCCACCTGAATTTACAGCCCTGATCACAGCCAGCCCCGTCTTTGGCTTGAGCAGTCCACCTCTCATCCGCAGTAGGCTCTCATAGGCAGCAGTTGACTTTAAAGCAACTCAGTAAACCAAGCAGCCACTAGATGAGCCACAAATTCAGTCGAACCCAAATAGTCCTGACTGTCGGAGAAGACAGGAAATTCAACATGGAAAAGTGAGGGGCAAAGCTGAGGTTTACGCTCCCGCACGGGGGAGATGCTGCAGAGGGGAATGGGGAAAAAAAAGCAGAATATAGTTAATCATGTCTAAAGGGCACAGCAGCAGGAGGGAGGGAGAGTGCATGACCTGTGTATCACAGCAACTGCTGTCTCCAAAAGATGGTATGGAACCAGGTGTTATGCAAGCCATTCACACTGAAATGAAGCGCACACATCATGTGAATGAGCAGTAGATTACAACTTGTGTCAATTAGTCTCTTATGTGTGTCTGAATATATTTCAAGAGTCTATTAAGGACACAAGGAAGAACGATTCCAGGGTATATTGTACATTTTACCTTGGATCAGTTCATTGTTGGAGATTTATTGTGTACATTTCATGTAAGGCTCTCAGTTGTGGACAGATGACACAATAAAAAGACATACAGTATCTTCTTACTCTGATCTAATATGGCCATAAATCACAAATGGCCCGCTGTTTCATCAAACCATCTCATTTTTAAACCATATCAGATGCATCCCTCTGCTTCTATTGTTTACATCTGGACATCTCATAGTACTACAGTAACGCAACATGGCATAACTTTATATCAGTATAAAACAGAATATGTACTGTGCATGCCTCATTTAAAATCACTTACAGACTTGTGTTATATCATGTCCCATTGGTGCACAAACAGTAAATGAAATTTTAGCCGTTCATGAGTTATAAACATATGAAATCAAAAGGATTAAAGAAAAAGAACATCTGTATATGACTCACTTTCTTGCTTCACAGCTCATCACTCCATTGCAGAAAATGACATCTTAGCAAATTGAAGTATCTTGAAATTACTCAAAATAATTTAGCGTTTGTGGCGGCACATTGGGTATCATGTTCGCCCCCAGCAAGAAGGTCCTAAGTTCAAGTTCTGGGCTCAGTGAGGACGTTTCTGTGTAGATTTTGCATCTTCTTTACATACTTGAGTGAATTTCCTTTGAGTACTCTGCTTTCCTCCCACAATCCAAGACATGCACATTAGGCTGATTGGCTGTTTCAAATTCAAGTGTGTATGATTGTATGTATGCTTACCCTGCGATGGCAAGCTGTTCAGGGTGTGCCCCGTCTTTGCCGAGAGTCGGCTGAGATAGGCTTCAACCTAAATGTGACCCTAGGGGGATGAAGTGGGTCAGCTAATGAATGAATGAATAAATTAATGATCTTCTTATTAAAAGAATACAAGACATACAATCTGAAATTAATAAATCTTCTTCTAAATATACTTTTTGTCAAGCAAAATGATCTATTTATGCAGCTACATAATTTCATGTTATTATTCTCCTCAAAGTTAGATTTTTCTTTTTTTTTTCTTTTTTATTGAACCATCCATGGTAAAATGCAAAAATGTTGGATCTCCAAACCATCGGTGGATTCAAATTAATTATTTCCAACCATTTAAAAACTAGAACTTAGGATACTAGAAGGAAAATAAAAAATAAAACTTGATTGAACCTTCTGCCATATGATTGAATGAAGGTATTATACAGAGATTTTCAAAATGTCTCATCTAGCAAACTGCAATGCATTCTTCAGCTATAGCAAACATCAACCACCTGGTGGCATAGTAATACCAAATTGTCACACTGATTCCTGAAACAGATTTCACCATCAACAGACTTTCAACTGCAGAAAACTGAAGTCAGTGTTACTTATCATTATTTTGATTATTTTAGGGATTGTACATCGTTAAGGTGGTCTAAATAATAGCATCTGAACGCTAGACCATAGATGAAGTGAGAAAATCCTATTACCGAAGTATTATTTTGGTGCTGAAGATTATTAAAAATACAAACAAAATGTTTAAAAAGTAAATAAATATATAAACACCTGCACTGCATTTATAGGATGCCATGGCTAGGAGTGTTTATTTGACTCATTTGATTACAATGTGTGCTGTGTCATTAAAGGGCCACAGGATGTCCTGTGTTTTTATGAGCATCTTAGTCAAAGGGGGGTGGGGGGGGGTTGACGGGACAAGAGAACTGCTTCCTCATTCTGCCACAAGAGCGTAACCACCTCAAATTATGACCATCCTGGAAAACAGCAGGAAAAAAGAAACACAGGAAAAGATGCATTTTTCTTACTCTCTTTCCCATCAGCGATGTGGCCTAGACACTATCAGCTCATGAAGGTGTAAGTGTTTTACAGCTTTGCGTGAAATCATTAGCGCTCTTTGATGTGTCTGATAGCGACTCATGTTTGACGTCATTACTGTGAAACAGCAGGAATGTGTCTGTACAGGTATGTGTCTGGGGTACAGTCGATGTGATTCACCTTGTTCTTACGTGAACTTTGGGCTTAATTAGTGCACTTCACTTCACAGCTGTGAAGGAATTGCATCATCAGCCAATGAAAATAATAAAGCAGCAACGAGTATGATATATTACATGCAGCACACAAAATCACAGTTCTGGACTTCCACAAGTCCAATTCAAATCAGATGCACTGACCTGGCCGCAAGCTGCTTCATTAGCCTTTTTCTTTCTCTACTCCCACCCTGACATCTGGCTGCCACAAGGTAAGTTAGAAGTGAAAACACCTTGAATGTTACCCCAGAGACAAGGCCAGGTAAGTGGAATGTGTTCTCAGGCTGACTCAGGCCTTAGCACTCATCTGGTTCACAGAGGGATCAGCTGAGACTCATGTGGCCGTCCTGGCTGTGCTCCCCACGACCCTGCAGGGCTGAGCCGCTCGCTAACCCCGACCCAGAGCACATTCCTGCCTTATTCTCAGAGCCTCAGCCATGCTGACCGTGCCTACACAAAATACTGTTAGCCTCAATGAACATGAACACACACACACACACACACACACACACACACACACCACCTTCACCTACTGCTCCCTGTTAACTTCACAACTCTTACTTAGCTGATTTAATGAAGACAGTTAATTAATTAACCAACAATATGCCATAATATATTTTACAGTTTTTGCATTGTGCACAAATCCATGAGCATATGCACACAAGTTCACCTGATTCTCTAGTGTACCACACACACACACACTCATATACACACACAAACTCAGCAGCACACACCCTTTTCCTCCAGACTACCATCAGAGTGAGCCAAGCACAGCTGTCAAAACCTCTGCACTTCCAGCACGATTGAGGCGAGACAGGCGGGGTGAGAAGAACAGAGAATGAGCCCAGCACCACACACACACACACACACACACTTATAGAAAACTGTATCATGGACGAGATGAAATGACTCCCTGGGACCTTAGCGTAGGATCCACCTCAAAAGGGCCTCTCTCCCCTCATAGAGTCACTCTCAGCAGCAGAGTGCATGCACAGACACACACACACACACACAAACACAAACTCACAGACACACACACACATTGCTGAGGGCTCCAGCTCCACCCTGCTCCTCACACATATGCTGTTATGGGTCATGTATGCACTCCCGTTATGCACATACATATTCCAATCCGGAGCAGCAGGATAACGCTATGAGACCCATTGCGTACATTTTCTATTTTCATTGTTGAGATTTATAAAATAACATGCATATGTCTCCTTATAAAAAAAAATAGATCATACAAACTCTGCATACTGACATATTTGTGTATATCCTATTCTATTGTTTATCTTTCCCTGATAATGACTTTTGGCCAATAGCCATGTTTTGTATTTACTTTGACACCAGCCATGCTCTTGTGTAAAATACTGATACCATGTGAACCTTGCTTCCACTTCCAGTCAATGACGAAGTATGTATTCTAAACATGTCCTGCTAATTTTCTTTCAGTATTGCATATTGTAAACCAAAAACAATATGCAGTAATTAATATTAATTGTCACTAATGTCTTAAGGTAAAGTGACCAAAGTTTAATCCAGACTCTGGCCTTGTTAAGAATCTCGCAAAGGCAGGTTGAATTCCTAACTTGAAAAGGCCACAGGTCTTGATTCCTTACTCTTTTGTTGTATAACAACTCAGCACAAACATGCGTCTCTAATCCCACTCCACCCTGACGTCTTAAACGAGGCGCGAGGAATGCGTTAGACACTTCAGATTTGCCACCGTGCTGCTGGGTGATGTCGAGTTAAGAATTAGAGCACTACCTGACTGGTCTGTATTATAGAGACAAGGAGAGAGTTGAGAGTTGAGCTCAAGAAGTGTTAGCACGCAAGAGAATGTATAATATAGAAGTAACATAGTGTCAAAAGAATACAATACAAAATAATGTGTTGAATCACATGAATTTAATAAAACCATGTCGCAATAACTAAGCTTGATGTTTCATTCAATTTATGTGATTCAACACGCCATTTTGCTTTGAGGACTTTTGGCATGATTTTACTTGCATAGTATAATCAGATCAAAGAATTCGGTCATGCAAAATTATTCTCAGTTGTATTTTTAAATTCTTACAAAAAAAAAATTTAAGGAGCTATAAATGCCCAGTTCCAAAAAGCACAGACATTTCAGTTCAAGGTTTGGTTTGCAATTCTTGCTTGACTCTATTGGATGGCACCTACTTAAGAAAAATATGTTTTTCTGATGTTAGTGCTAGGGCAAGGAAACGGTGTGGTTTCACAATTTCAAGATTGTTATAGAGATCTTTAGTTCTCCCACCACATTAAGAGGTTATGGTGCACACACAGGCCCTCTGAGACTGTAGAAACATACACAGTGGTTTAACATTGGGCATATGCCAAAACAAATGGCTGCTTCAGGTGAAAACAAACCTTGGCCAGAACTGCTTTTTGTATTCCAGGGGAGGAGGGTTACTTTCTAGAACAGTCTTACTCATGTGCAGCCATCAATGCTTGAACATGTTCAGAACTTGTGGATTCTCCAAAATGAGGAAATAATTTTAAAATACTGCTCTGCAAATAAAACTGGTTCGTATGTGTTTCAGGATTTAAGGGAAACAGCCTCTTTAAAGCTATTAGTGCCCGTTTCCACGCCCTATTTGTGACATTAAGTGACGGAAACTGAGGAAAGCTGACTGAGGATTTGTCAACCATAAAGCAGAACTTAACAAGGAGGAGAAAAAAAATTGCATGTTTTGTGTCCACCCCCAAGTTTAAGGTCATTCAGACTGGCGTTCACCTATAACTGACCATAGCTGGCGTAATACCGTATAAATATTGGCTATACCCTGAATAGCTATAAATCCTGCGGAGAGAATTTTACCTCTGCTATTTCACAGGGTCATTTCCCCGTGTGCAGTTTCATATTCAAATATGCGCTTTTTATGAGCAACCAAAAGCTTGTTAGAGTCTTCTATTGGGAATGTATGTTAGATAAATCTCCATATCATAGCGGTTCTGGTTCCACTTACTGCTTCCTTGTAGCAAAAACTCAAATGCTAATTATGAACATAAATCTACACAATAAAAGGTTTGGCAATTCCTAAAGCACCTTCTATTAGGAATTGATCCAAGTTTGCACATCAAACAATGGAAGAACCAGTCGTAACTTCATTCCTACCTCTCACTATGTGTTGAGGGTCTGTCCAAAAAAGATGATGCTCCATCTTAGTGTAATCCAGACATTTTATGTCTGTTTGTGATGCTATCAGCTCAGATCTTATACTCTTCACCTGTGGTACACCTGAGGGGGTAAGGTGAAAGGGGTTAAATGGATTCAATTAAGAGAACAATTGGTTTAGTCACACAATTAACAGCTCAGGCTTACTGAATGCAAAAAAAGAGCCTGGAGGATCAGAGCTAAGGATCTCAAGCATTCAGTCAATCTGGACTGTTCACCCCCCCCCCCCTTGGTCTAGCAGAACTCCAACTGGGAGCTTGTGGGAGCTGGACTCTACCACTTTACTCCCCCACCCCATGACCAGCAACCTGTCTGACCTATCAGTTTCTCTCATTGGTTCAAAAGATGGTTGGTTACATGTGATTTCATACTACAGAAATGGGCTCATCCATAATTTAAGCTTTCTCCGACAAAGCCAACAATCAGTCAAGCTGTCAACATACTCTTGTACGCCTACCTTATGTGAAATGTCATATTTAATGATGCCCAATAGGGGTGCAATTTGTATAGAGTGCCAAATATCTCTTGCTTGTTTACCAGCACCACCACCACCACTTTCATTACTTTAAAGAGCACTGAACTCATGAGTAGAGGATTTGAAACCGGCATGAACCATATCAAAGAAGCAAGGTTAGAAAGCTAATCGGTACTTTACTCAGCTTGCACTAAATCCTCTGCTGAATGGTCTTTTAATCCTTTAAAAACGTTCTAACTGTACATACACAGTCTGTTTCTAGATTACCAGATAAATTAAATGTTAAATCTGATTAAGCGGTAAAATCTTTGTCACATGGAAAAAAAAAAAAGCACAAAAACACACATTTGTGACCCTGCACATTAACAGTAATGCTATGCCACGCTTCATTCATGTAAGATTGTCGTAAGACTATCTGACGCATGACATTTTCAGGTTTCGCAGGTGGAACTGATTAAGGTTCGACTTGGTGAATTTTAACACAAGCATGAGTGAGAAAGGTCTGATATACATACTTTCATTGCTCTCCTAAGAGTTGCACAGGCCTAAATAGCCCATTTATCCAGGTATGTGTGTCCAAGTTATTTCACAGTGAATAAACATGGACAAAGTGAGTGTTTTATGGTGTTCTCTGTGTTAGTTAACTGTAAATAGCTCGCAGCTATTGGTCTTTTGTCTGCAGGATTGTATATATGTGCGCTCTCGTTTAGGAATGTTGAACATTAAATTATGGTCCTTGTGCTTGATTTAACTGCTTTGGGTTCATAACATTGTACATAGTATTATTAGCTAAATTAGTAACCATGGGAAAAATTAACTAACAGCGTTTGTGTAAATCCGTTTAAGCTTAAAACATACAACAAAAGGTCACGATGTATTTTTCTCACACACTACATTATGTTGTTGTTGGAGAATGACTCTGTTCTCAACCAGGTTCTTGCTCTGCCATGCATTCCAGTCCTCTCGTTAATTTATCCTTCATTCTCTTTCCTTTCCACCTAGTTCTCATCAGGGTCTGCATATAGAAAAATAAGATGTATCCTCTGGGATCTCCTTCACATCAGACTAAAAATGTCAATCACCAAGTTTGACTTTTGCACCTGGCTTGCATGAACGTTTGCGCCATTTCCAAATGATCTGATTCGCAACGTTTCCTTTAGCTGTGCCTAATTGTTTCCAGTTGTAATTAAAATAACTCGGGCCCTTTCTTTCCATGTAAAGAGAATAGGCACTCGTCTCTCAGACTGCCTTGTGTAAATATGCTCCACCTGGCCAGAAGAGCACCTTTAGAGGAAATCAAAGCATTCCTAAAAAACAGGCAGTATGTTACATCCCCCATGTTGGGACTATGTGCCTTGTTTGCAAATAAGTTAGATGTTTCTCCTCTGGCTGATTGACCACGATGGGCTTTTTTACACTCACCGCACGTGTTGTTCCTGTCCCACACCCGCACTGCATCATCAGGCTTTTCAACACCTCGACTTTATTTGGCTCTGACTCAGTCCTCTTCCTCCAGGGTGAATTAGAAAATCTGATGGAAAAAAAAGAGATTCGCCTGTTTCTTTAGGAAATCATGCTGGGGAATATATTGTCGTCTAAGACTATGCCTGACGTGGAAAAGTTGGAAAACCATGGAAAAGCTAAGATTAAGTTAAGTTGGGGTAATAATATGTGTATTATGCAAGAGTGGTATTTGGGGCTACTGTTGCACGTGCAGTTAAAAATGAAACAATCAAGATTTGAGTAAAGGGTAAAACTTTACAATGACTTTAACAAAACTAGAGACGCATGTTTGTGCTGATTTTGAAATTTCAGCCATTTATTTACATATTCCCTACACTTTCACAGGCTTAAATGTAAATTAAAATGTTTTAAATGTAAATGTAAAAATTATTTTCAACTGTTGCATGAACAATGAAAAAGCAGTTTAGTAGCTCTCTGTTTAGCAGCAATTGAAAAATTTTTAAAGTGCACAAAAGACAACTAAGGAACTACACTATGCTATAAATGTGTGCATATACCTGCATACACATACATACACATACCTATATGTACACATAGACACATATACAGTGGTGGTGGTGGTGTGGTTGCACATGTAAGCTGGTCTTGAGTCTGTTAGTTTTTGTTTTCAGTGTCCTGTACCTTTTTCCGGAGGGGAGACTAGAGAAAAGGAGGTGTCTAGGGTGTGTGGGGTCTCTGATAATTCAACTGGCTTTCGTCTGAAGTCAGCCAGTGTAAATGTCACTAAGGGGGTGAGGGGGTAGTGTACTTCCAAATACCTGCTCTGCTGTCCTCAACAACTGCTGCAGGGCCTTCCAGTCCTCTGCAGTATAGCTGTTGAACCACACTGTACAGCAGTAGGTCAGGAGGCTCT
>JBCNYG010000001.1:16538389-16550193 GCA_039654305.1 Porochilus rendahli
GTGTGTGTGTGTGTGTGTGTGTGTGTGTGTGTGTGTGTGTGTGTGTGTGTGTGTGTGTGTGTGTATGTGTGTGTTTTGGGGTGTACAGAGTGTGATTTCCTTCACTATGCCAAAGACTGCTTTCCAGCTGACGGCAATTAAACAGTACACTAGAAATAATGACCGGCGATTTAGTTGTACATAAATTGTTCGGAATGCAGTTCCAAGGAGAAGTTCATTACCTCAGTAACAAGTGAATTGATATTAATCTATCTGAACATAGCTCTGCCATTAACCTCTTACCTTCCAGCTTGCCTTTTCCCTCTTGCTCTCTTTATGCAACTCTAACCTCATTTGAAAAAACAGACCACCTCTCACAAATCACCGGCTTCACTATTAATCAGGTGCTCCGGTGTGAACTGCACTGGGTTCGCTCAAAACAGGAAGTAAGACGACTTATGAAAGGTACATTTTCAGGTTTTCCCACTTTCTCTCGCTCTCTCTCTCTCTCTCTCTCTCTCTCTCTCTCTCTCTCCCTCTCTCTCACTCACTCTATCAATTTGCTTCTGTTAAATATCATGATTTGGATCAGAATGAGATGGTGGCCTGAAAAGACACTAGGGCGGTTTTCTACTCTTTTCCCCCCCTTACTCAGTAGAGCCACTCCTCTCACTTCCAGCTCCAACTCTGGGACTTTCGACAATCTATCGTGGAAGAAGCAGGCGTATTGGTCCGACCCAAGGTCAGCGTCTGAGCTACGCAGGAGGCAGAGTCCTGGCCCGATGCACCAAATCTCCCCTTCTCTCAGTCCAGCTGGAACGACCAGAACACAGCTCATGCTCTCCCTCATGCTGACAAGGGTGAATGAAAACAAACTTGTTGAAGAAGAATGAAAAAAGCAAGGATTTGTGAGGAGAGAAGCTCGAAGGGAGATGGTACTTCCAGGGACTTCAAAAAAAGTTCTTGCTACATCTGTTGTCTATTACGATCCTCCAAAATTAGAGTCTCTTGGGGAATGTTTCCAAACTGACCTTAAAAAAGAGATTCACATTTAAGGCTGTAATCCAAATATATTTCATAGTAAAACTGCTGCTTGTGCATCAGTTCACTGGAGTAAGAAGCTTTGGTGACACAACTGAATGGAAACAATATATTGAGATGACAAAATCCTAGTCACAGTGATGATTGTGTTTACTTATCGCTCAGGGTTTTGTGGTATTTTGTTAGGAAATCACAATACAAAGAACATGCATTGCTATATATCTTGTTTATTTGGACCAGTGCTCATTGACTATGTGTATTGTCTGAGTAGTGGAGATAGGGTGTTTCCCAACCCTCAAGACTTGGCCCGGACCCAGAATCTCAGTTTCAAAGCCTGAGATTGTCAGAAATTCTGGGTTATATCTCAGTGCTGAAAAGTATGACAGACATAAGGAATATGATCTCAGATCAGCACTCTTATTCTAAAAGGCTGCGTGAACGCAGACCCGGAATGTATCAAAATTCTGCTGATGCTGATAGATTTGGCAGATAACTGGACTGTGCTGAAAGTAAGCTCTGGCCAAGTAATTTCAATCTGAAAACAGAGGACACTGGATACTTTTAAAATGACACTTATTTTATATTGCAATATACCATTGAAAGAGCCACAATGCATGAGATTGAACTCCAGTTTTTGCTCTCTGACAGCCAAGTTGTGCAAAGCAGGTCAAAATTAATCTTCAACTTGAATGAGCCAAAACATTACTAAGCCTATGAGCAAAAAGTCTACAGGCGTCAGTGCTGGTGAGCGAAGCTGAAATGAAATTATACATAACTGCTTTGATTAGGTGGCACATTTACATAAATGTTATAAATTTCAACATTCCACTGTACAACCATTAGCTAAAAAATTATGTAACTGGTAGAGGTGATAAAGCTTTAATTATAAAGCATGCACCATGAAAAAACAGACCAAACCAGCAATGGATGTAGGAGAGCACAACATCCTGGTGAATGCAGAAGGAAGGCAAGAAAGTACTCTCAACTTGACAGACCTGGAGGAGAGTCAAAGCGCCTGCAGTGGATAACTTCACTCTTCTGAAACAGTGTTGTTTTAGGCAGGGAGTGAATTCACACAACGAAACCTCTCTCAAAACAATCACTACATCAGACAATATCCCAGAGAGCATATCCCTCTGGAAAGAAAATAAATGAAAGCTCTTGTTTGGGTTCGGTTTTAAAAGCAGATAATAACCGGATTGGTCCAAGCAGCCCCTCACTGTGAGGTTTATACAACTGCGTGAAGGTTTGTTGAGCACTGTCATTCAGTGAGCTTGTGAGTATTTTGATCTGTTCCCAAAACCGAAGGCTAGGGATGTTCGCCCAACCAATTTCACACCGGAAGAAAATAAATCAAACAGAACAAGGCTTTCTACCTGTGTTTTTTTTAGGAGACAGACTGTGAATGAGCTAGTGATATTATTTTATCATTTTAAGATTTAACAGGACCGGTCAGGTCCTGAAAGGTGACCAGGGTCACTAAACTTGTTTTGAGAGGAGAATTATGAGGTGCGAAAGAGGTAACAGGCACCAGAGACTCCGGGAGAATTCAGTGGTTCCTCTCATGTGGTCTTTCTCTGAATGTACTACTTTAAATGTCATGTTTTAGGGAAAGTTACAAGGACTGTGTGGAATTTCCAGCAACTGCTTCAGTGTAGTGACAGGTTGCAACTGATGCTACATGAAACTACATCGGCTAAAATATGGCAAGGTGTAAACTTGCAACTGATAATCAATCAGGTAATGTGGTATCCTTTAAAGCCCAGTTTACCTTACCTTACCGCAGCTTTTATTTTCACAATCTCAAGAAATTTATGTTAACTAATGAAACAAAGGGCTGTCAGGGAAATAAAAAAAATCAACATATACAAATGGCCCAAATCCATCCACCAATACAACAATTTTAGTGGTTTAGGACACTTATGCAGTAATAAATACTGTACAGAAATCTGCGGTGTCTTATAGATTCGAGATTTGAGTGCAGCTTGTCTTACACTTTATCCACTCTGACGATCTGAGGACCATGAAGAGATGCAATGATGAACACGGACGGGTAGTTGACAGAGATTCTGAACGGTGTAGATGTAAAGAGAGCAGCGTAGCTGAAACGGCTCGCCTGCAGGGCAGTAAGGGGAAGGTCTCTGACCGCAGTGGACGAAGCTAGCAGGAGGCCCAATCTGTCTCGCAGGCTTCAAGCGCTGGTATGCATCTCATCAGGCTAACAGCTTGCCATCTGCAGGCAGAAAGGAAGTTTACTGTTGTGCGATGATGAATAATCTTTCACGCTGTATGTCCCAAGGCCCTATAACTATGCCTACTGTAAGAGATCAAGGTGCACGGTGACAGCAGTGGAGGAATGGATGGATAGATGAGATTAAAAAACAGTGATTACGTTGTTTACTGAAATGAAATATCACATGAACTTGAGGTTACAGGTGCAGATTTTTTGTTTGTTTGTTTTGCAGCAATAGAAATACACAAAATATACTTTTTATATATCAATCATATGCTTTTTATCTGTTTCCCTTTCATCCTTTCGTGTATATGTGATCAAAGTTTAATGATGGCCAAAAAAGTTAGGCCAGTGTTGCTAATGTGAGTTTGTGTTTGTTTGTTTGTTTGTTTGTTAAATCCAGGATCATATACACTGTCAAGTTTAACCACTAACACATATTACAGCCATTTACAGTTGATGATGGATTGCTTAATGCAATATTCTGTTATTATTTATTTAATTGCTGTACGAAAATGCAGTTAAGCCTTTTAGCTTGTTTATAGATACCTAGATAATGTGTCGAGAAACACACTAACTAATCCCCAGTGTAGCAAGCTATGCCTAATGTGTCACTATAGTGCAAAGTAAATGGAAATGAATAGAAACCAGAGTAACCTGAATAATCTATTGCAATTTGTGTTAGTAAACCATATGCATATTGTTTGTGTAGACAGAAACACATGGACTGTATTATCAAATGTACTACAGGCTAGGATGGGCAGACATAATTGGCTTGAACCATAATCTCCTTGGATTTATTTGCTTTTTCAAAATGAAAGTTGCAAAATGCAAGATTTGTAAGGACCATTTTTGAGGAAAATTTGTACATACATAGGCACATGTACACACGCCTTAATCTATACATGAATATAAACAAATTAGGCACTAGGAAAAAAAACTGAATAACTAATATCCATCTTTAAAAAAAAAATCCAGCCTTAAATCAGAAGCATGAAGAGACGAGTGTGTCTGATAAACAGCTGGCATATGTATGCCAACCCCAGGTCACTATGGTTTGCACCATCCCAACCTCCTCGGTCTGTCTTTGTCTGCTCCCTCACTACTCAACCACTAAAAACCACAGGAAAGAACCTGGGAAAGGAAATGAGCCCAGAGAGCGCTGAAGTTTAATAAAAATGAATGAATGGGGTGTCCCAGAAAGAGAGAGAGAGGGAGAGAGAGAGAGTGAGAGAGAGAAAGAGAGAGAGAGAGAGAGATGAATGCTTTTTTTTTTTTGAGAAAAGAAAAACAAGCATATTTATTTAATTGCACCCTTTACCCCATGCTTTTATTCTGTACTGGTGAAGCAGGTAAAATGAAACCAGTTGCTCTGGTTCTTATAACAGAACATACATTACCATAGATTCAATAATCATTTCAAATCAGTGATGACACTGAGAGAGAAAGAGAGAGAGAGAGAGAGAGAGAGAGAGAGAGAGAGAGAAACAGACAGACAGACAGAGAAATAGAGAGACAGAGAGAAAGAAAGAGAGAGAGAGAGACTGAAAAGTGAAAGAAAGAGAGAGACAGAGAGAGAGGAAAAGAGAGCAAGATTGAGAGAAAGAGGGAGAAAGAAAGAGGGGGGTACACAGGTCGTTCATTCCTTTTTTTTCTTTCTTTCTTTTTGACACAATGACTTTGGATGGGGAGACAAACATTCCATACATGCCATATATCCAGGCTGCCGGCGAATCATTAAACCGGGGAAGAGAAGCTGCAGGATGCCTCCTTTCTTCACTGTGTCTTCCCTTGTTACTATTAGACCTTTAATTGATCCAAAACATGAAACCGGTATTAACCTACAGCATGAGAAAAGGGGGGAAGGTGGGGGGGGGGTTGAGTAGGAGATCTGTGGAGCATTAAAAAGGGAGTTGAAAACATTGTGCTCACCACAGAGGATGTGTAATAAGGCCATAAATTAAAGAGATTAGGAGCCAGTGGCATGCACTGTTTACATGCTCGCAGTCCTTTGGATGAGCTCTGAGCACAGTGAAGGGAAATGATGATGGAAACACAGAGCACATATGTCCAGCGGCTGAAAAGTACGAGCATACACCCCCACTGATGGATTTCAACAGCCTGTATAAGTATTTAACCCTTTTTTTTAGAGTGAGCAGAGAGAAAAAAGCGAGAAGAGTACCGGGGAGAGAAGAGTTATCAGATGATGGCGTTTGTCAGCATGGATACCACCTCAGCAGTGCTATCACCCTGAGGGCCAGAGCGTTCGCCACTTTGAGCACAAACATCTAAGTGCTTGAAGTGTAATGACAAGCAATCTATTTGGAAGCAGGTGATCAGAAGAACAAAGGGAGGATTCAGAGCCCTGGTGACATGCTGGGAAAGAAATGAGTGGTTATTAGCTCCCTGCGAAACCTGACAGTCTATTTAAGGTCTGTTTCCTTTGATTGTGACAGTGTAATTGTTTGGGCAGATACAATCACCTCGCAGAGTTACCTGAGGCAGGTGAAACAGGACTTTCATTAAAGTGTGGGATACCCTCACAGGGAGCTGCTCTTTCGCTAACTCTTTCCTCTAATGGGATGTGGTTGAGCAGGCCACTCTTCCAGCGTGAACAAGCTCCTGTAATCATTAATATAAGCATACAAGCAGCAGGTCGGGATATTTATCAGAAAACTATATTCATGTATGATATGCTTTGTCTAATTTCTCAGCAGACTAATGATAAGCAACACTTAAATGACCAAACTTGTATAGAGTAAAAAGATCTAATAATATACAGATGAATTTGTTAGAGAAAATTTAGGAGTGCACTCTCATAGCACAGGCAGTGATGCACTAAATTGAATGCTACGCTTGGATTAGCTGGATCATTAACACTTATCAAGGGAGCAGGAAATCTAACCCTCATGAAAACCTTTGGCAATTCGTTAAAACCCACTAAAGACACCCATCCTATAAGCACCTGCTCAAGAAAGCGATTTCGACAAGTTCACCATGCAAAACTAAGCATCTAGAAAACCGTTCATCTTTTTTAAAACACTGTAATAACCTTGTAGTAAGAAAAAAAAATGAGCGCATAAAAGTGACTTAAGTGAATGACTCGCAGCCCTGCCCCCTGAGCCTGGCCTCGCTCAAGTCCCAGCAGAAAAGCAACAAGAGCTGTGTGTTTGTTTTCGATTCTGGGGGCTGGGATGATACAGTCTGTTAGGCGCTCTATTGGCCATGTCGTTTAGGTCCATTGAACGTGCCTGGCTTTCCGACAGCTCTGTGATTAGATAATAAACAACACAGAGTATATGGCAGAGATGCCCAGCATGTCTCCATCAAATGCAAGAGTCTTCTGGGTCCTTGCTGTGACTTGCTGAAATGGCACTCTGTCAAGATGTTAAGGAGAAGCAAGAGTGACACAAACCACAACTGGGAACATAACCTAATAAAGTGGGGGGGTGTTATGGTTGCAATATACAGTCAATTGCAATATATTTACATAAGGATGAGTTGGCATAAAATACCGAACATCAAGCCAATTCACCTGGATGTAACTGTAAAAGAAACAAATCCATAGATCTTTAACCCTTTAGAGTATCAAGCACTAATATGCCCACTTATTCTGCATGAGAAGTTGACTGAAACAAAGCAAACTATAATGTTGCATTAGACTGATTTAATTAGACTGATAGAGGTGGCATGGTAATGCAGTGGGCAAGTTTAGGTTTAAGCCTGTTTCCGGTGGGTTCGAATGTTCTTCCCCCCTTACACGGGTTTCCTCCAAATACTCTTGTTTCCTCCCAAAGACATACACATTTGGTCAACAAGCTAGCCTAAATTGCCCATAGGCATGAATGTGAGTGTGACCCGTTGTTTGTATGTACAGTGATGGTTTGTTAGCATTTCAGGATTGTTTAAGGTGTACCTTGCAACTTAGGTCGGCTAAGGTGTAGTTTCCCCGCGACCCTGTACTAAGTGCTATGGAGAAAGAATTAATTACATCAAACTTTAACATTAAATACACAACACATATATGTTTATTTCAAATTTGGTTTGTAGCTGGTTTATTTCTGTAATGCGTTTCTGCTGTCAAGTATATTTAATTTAAGAAAAAAATGACAGTTATTATTGTTTGCATCACTCATGTTTTCCCGTTGACCTGTAATGTAATCCTTCTCCTTCTTACCAGACGGTTTTGTGTTTCTCGGTCAATTTAAATGATGTATGTTCATTATAAAATGACAAATGTACTGTAAGTGATTTGCTCATTTGAAAAAATGTCATTTGTTCATGAGGCTGCTGCGAAATAAAATAGCAGGCTGTAATTGTAATTCTCAGTGTAAAGAACACTTCAGACAGCCAATGGAGGGAAGTAGTAAAAGCGATTGATGATGAGAGGAGATAGGACAAGACAAGGGAGGACAGAAAGTGAGGGCTGGGTGTTCGCTGACATTCCAGGCCTGGTAAAGAGGTAAGTGGCTTCTGTTCCTTCAGTGGTGCATTCCACAATCCAGGCCAAAGAGGCTTTCTCTCCATGCACCATATATACTACAGTGGGATGAAGGAATAACAGGACTCCCAGGACCATGACTGCCTGAGAGGTTTAGCTTTAAACTGATCAGCCATGCTGCTACAGAAAGATCAGGTCCTCTCTTTAGGAGGCCCTGGATCCCTGTCTGCCACCAGCCTGTGCTCATGTCTGTATCAGATTTTCCCCCATTCCAGAGTAGAAAGTTTTGATCAAGCGTAATTACAGCCCTTTAAAGCCTACTTGTGATGGTGGGGTGTGTTCGAATGTCCTGAGGGGGCTTGGGTCATGAGAAACGAGGATGGACATATCCATGTCCCACAAATATTTGAGAGCAGGATAGAGAAAGTAACAGAGAGCACAATGCAGTTACCCCCCACCCTTCCTTCACTGTCACACTTAAAGGTCTTTTTTTCTTCT
This sequence comes from Porochilus rendahli, assembly GCA_039654305.1. NCBI lineage: Eukaryota > Metazoa > Chordata > Actinopteri > Siluriformes > Plotosidae > Porochilus > Porochilus rendahli. The sequence goes on from JBCNYG010000001.1 coordinate 16,546,582, forward strand.
CCACTGCTCCCGCATCTCTCTCCCACCCCATGTCCCCCTCTCTTTCCGTTTATAAGTGACTGAGCCACAGAATTTAAAATAATAAGATCAGGTTTCCAGGCAGGTAAGTGCATCCAGACATGTTATCAGTGTTATCACAGGAGCTCAAGCCCCTCACAATCTCTCCCCGCTCTCTCTTTCTTCATCTCTCGCTCTCTGTACTGTACAATGATACACTATCCTCTGTATTATATGCTTTGGGAGAGGCAGTGTCTGCTGCATCTTGTCATCATTTGCAGGGCTGGATCTTTTTGAAGTGTTCTCCAGTTCTGGGTACTACGTTCAGGAACAACTTCTCCATTGCACAACTCAGTATTATTTACCCAGATGGGGTTAATTGCTGAATAAAAGAATGGTTCCTTTCAGTTAACTATTATACAGCCTTACTCCCCTCACCCCATCTCACATCACAACTGGAACCCATTAATTCCAAAATGCCAAAGTGCCACAACTTCCCACAAAGCCCCTAAACGTATGCCAAAATACAGTATAATTAACATTAAAGCTGCAAACTATCCGTTAATAAAAATACTAATACAAAACCATAAAAAAGCCCAATGTTACTACCAGGGCCACTAAACTGCTTCCCATTCTGACCATTCAACCAATCAGTAAATGGTATTACAAAACCACTCTACACTGACATTTTATGGTCTAATAGTAAAGAGCAGCCGCTAAGCTCCTGGACGTACTGGACAGAAATACAAACCATTAAAAACTACAGAGAACAACAAAACAAGATCCATAGGAGAGGGAACAACACTGCTTCATGCTTTACTTGCACTTGCAGCGCTCATTACCTTGATGGTGTATTATGGGGTTAGTTCACTCCTTTGTTTGCCTAAAGTACAGCCCAACAATAATGCATCTTTTTACATGCACTATGATTTTAAGATGAGTAACTGAGGTTGGAAATGTCTGGGAATGCATTGTTGTAATGGCTAAAGCCAAGCATAGTGATAAACAGTGATACAAACTCCTCAATTATATCACAAACACCATTTTAAAATCTCTGAGCATGGAAAACAGGCCTTCCACTATTCCTACACCATCCTCCTCACTGACCTGGCCATTTTTAATTGTTACTTTACAAACCACATTGTCTTGCTAAGCTCCAACCACCCGCTTCCCCACCCACACCCCCTACCTCCCCAGGATAGAGGGGCTTAAAGTGCCTGAGGTGAAGAAGATGGACATCCATGCTCTCACAGTCTTGGCTGCTCCTTTACAAGCCTTCTCTTTATAACCTTCAATATACAGGTTTGGCTTATACCACTGCATGCGTACCACCTTATCTACTGCAGTATTATAATAATAATAATAATAATAATTATTATTATTATTATAAATCGAGACTAAGAAAAAGAGAAGAAATCAAAGTTGACAGTTTGACAGTATTTGATGAAGCCCTGAACAGAAGTTATCTTTGATTCCCTTTAGTAGCACTCTACCTACAGTCCTCCTTTGAAGAAAAATGATGTTGACAATCTATCATGAAAGACAAGTCACATGATGAATGACTTAGATGTTGGGGAGGGTAGCAGAGGAGCTATGCCTTTAGGGCAAAGTAAGTGTTAAGCACAGAATGAATGGTGAATCTTTGACACTTTGCTGATACTAACACCATAATATAGTGCTGTTGTATCATCACTGACAAATTACCTAAGGAATAAAACATAATGGTGCATGCTGCTACAGTAAAATAACAACAACAGTAGACTGAGCCATTCAATTCTGAGTTACTTTAACCTACACAACGCTGATTGTTTTCCTAGTAGCACATCCTGAAGTGTTTAGGCATATTATCCTATATCAATTACCTATTTAGGTTCTAATCTAATAATGAATTATATTTGGAGTTATTTTGTTTGTTTTATGTTTTGCTTTGTTTTGCTTTTTTCTTTTCTTTTTTTTGGGGGGGGGTTGTTTTTTTTGCTGCAAAAGCACAAAAGCAAGCTGATCCCGTTAAGTGAACTACAAAAAATACAGCTTATCATGTACCTAAAGTATAAAGTCATCTGTCCCATAGATTTCATTTTTTTTTTTTTTTTGTAAAAGAATAATTACTGGTTACATAAAAATTTATAATTTAGCCTTAGTTCAACTGGTTTATCCACTGTACCACTCAACATGAATGATCCATTTCTCTATACATTTTCTAAATTTAAGAATGAGCTGATTAAGATAAAAATAAAAAACTCCCGGTTTCCCATCAGTGAAATTGGCGCTGCATCTATTTTTTTCTGTGTAAGATGCTGTGATGGTGATTCTGAGACTGGTTTAGTGCTGTCTGAAGTAATGAAGCACTTCTAAAAGGTTCTAAGTTATTTATCCTTATTTATTTATTCAAAAATCATCTCAAACTCAAATCAACTTCTTCAGTTATTTAACCTATATTTAGCTTTAAATGTTTATTTACTTCGAAAGTCACCTCATTTCTCTATGTAAAAAAAATAATAAAAAAATTACCAAGCATTTAAAAATGTTCCGGACAAGCAAACTATGGGTCCCAAAAGAAAAGCTTCTTATCAGAAGTACCAAAAGACAATCCTAACTCACCCTTTAGGAACCAGGGTCACATCTAACTTGTTTCAGCTCTTCAAACAGGCTGCACTGATTACCTAGTCAACCTTTCTTTGCCACCAACCTAATAATGCTGAAGCCTTCATTACCACCAAGCTAATGAATAGTGAGGAGTAAAGAAGAGGTGTTAACACAGAACCTGCCTGCTCTCACATAGCCACTTATTAACCAACAGTGACCTTCCACATCATAAAACTATGTGCTGTCTAATAAACAGAAGTCCACATGCCTTCTCCCCCTGTCCCTTTAACTCAGCGTCTCACCCCTTTATTGTGCTTTAAAGGACAAAATCAGCCGTAAACCAAGAACACCTGGAATGCAGTAGAAACAGTAACATTAAAAAAGTAGTGAGTGGATGGAGGACACGGTCCTTAAGGTGAATTTACATACATATGCTGACAATAAGCTATTTTAGATGTTCTTAAGGTTACTGTTTAACTCTGTAGACAGTAGAAAGTTCTCAATGATTTGGCATGAGTGCCACGATTTAATACTTTATGTTTTCCTTTTACCAATAACACTGGAGATATGTCATATCCTTGCCAACTATTTAAAGACTTGACTGCAACATACAGTTGCGAAACAGCTAAACGTTGAACACTTAAATGTTTTAATTTGAGCATTTTTTATTTCTCATCATGATTTTCACCTATTCAGGTTTGACGTGGGCAATACTCTAGATCAACCATCAGGCCACAAACTGTTAGCAGGTTATTACACATTTGCTAACAGGCCACGTGAAAAGGAAAAATATTTTCCATGTGAAGGAATTTTTTTTTATATTTATTTTTAAATTGATAAAATATATTTATAGCCTAACATGGGGGTATTATTATTATTATTATTATTATTATTATTATTATTATTATTCATTCATTCATTTTCCGAACTGCTTATTCCTAACTAAGGTCGTGAGGAGGCTGGCGCCCATCTCAGCCGACTCTGGGCGAGGGCGGGGTACACCCTGGACAGCTCGCCAGGCCATCGCAG
>JBCNYG010000001.1:16578432-16588512 GCA_039654305.1 Porochilus rendahli
GAGATGGGCGCCAGCCTCCCCGCGACCCTAATTAGGAATAAGCGGTTCGGAAAATGAATGAATGAATGAATAATATTAGAGGCATCAATCTGGCACATCCACCTCACAGCAAAAAGGCCTGGGTTCGATTCCCAGGCTCGGGCGTTTCTCTGTGGAGTCTGCATGTTTTCCCCATTCTTGCGTGGGTTTCCTCCCACAAAAATATGCACACAAGGTTAATTGGCTATTCCAAAATGACTGGAGGGGTATTGCTCATATGCATGATAGCTTTCTGAAATTTTGCATAGGCACCCCCTATGACCTAAGCCTGTGTGTGGGGTAGCTAATTTGCATATGTAATAATAATAATTATTATTATTATTATTGTTGTTGTTGTTGTTGTTGTTGTTGTTGTTGTTGTTGTATAGCACTTTTTAGAATTGACATTGTCAGAAACTAGCATACCATATGTTGCTACATTGCATTATCAAGTAAATTTTAACCTACAGTAAGTAGTAATTGGGTAGCACACTGGAGCTTTTATCTTCCTGTTTGGCTATCTAATAAAGGCATGATTCGTCCACCCCTAAAAATCCAGAACACGTCCTGAAGCTTAAAAAGGATATCTTATTAATCCAGATCACAAGCAGCCATTAGCAAAAAATTATAAGTAGCTGAAAATCATGACTTGTTGATTAATTATGCATGACACCAGTGATTTCATTGGTAGTAAATCCAGAGATGAAAATACCACAAAGGAGTTGCCCTTCCCAATTGTAATTCTGATCTCGGGCATTCCCAGAAGAAAACAAACTTAAATCGTGGTGTGTTGTTTTTGTCCCTGAGCATGTATTCTGTCAAACGTGGTTTATAACTGGTTACTTTTCATAGAGCTGGTGTTGTATAAATGGGATTTAATCATTCATGTTGGACTGGGGTCAAAGTAAAGCACAGTAACACCTGAGTAAAATTAAGTTTGGTATATGCTGAACTGTGGCAGCCACACACTGTGTGGCAGGTGTGAAACAAAGGTTAACAACAGCCCACAATTTCACCCTGCATCCCCTCTTTCTGTTCAAACACAGGCAGGGACAGCGATAGGCTGGGGGCAGAAGGGTAGTCTGGGGAGACAAGCATGTCGATACCATGGACCACAGAGCCTCAGTCTGAATGTGATTGGAAGTGACTTCTTACAATAAGCAAGAGTTGAACTCAGGCATAGCCATATATCTTTAAAATAAATAATGTTAATACAAAACCTTCCTCTCCCACATGTAATCAATTTGCTCTTGTCTGTCAGTGTGGCCTCAGTCCCCTTCTAGCCTCTAACTCCCTAAGAACCCCAAGCATACATTGCCCTGAAAAGGCAGGATGAAATGGTTTGCATGCTTAAGGTACAAGTTATTTCATAAAGTAATAGCCATCATATTAGTATTTAGATCCAATACGGTGTTCGTCAAAGTTCTAGCCATCAGACAGTTGTGTGAGGAACGTTTGGCTTTTTTCTTTCTCTAAGTGTGACAGGAGTGAAGGGAAAGTGAAGCACTAGACATGCAGAACTGATAGCAATTATTTGTGTCATGCACAACATGTTCCTTCTTTGAGGTAGTGGTGCATTTTTTCTGACAGCTTAAGTGAGGTAATTTAAAGCAGGGTTTTTGTATGCTGTGCTTGTACAGTAGCTTCATAATTGTTTAAACCTGTTTTCCCCAAGAGTGGGAGTGGGGGAAGGTTATTAAGAGCCCTTTTCCATACTTCAGGGAACATTCCCCCAGTCTGGGGAAAGTGTTAATAAGTGCTCTTAATATGATGGTACTGCACGTCCCTGGTGATGCAAAGTAACCAAGGGGCCAGACTTCATGCATCCTGTTAACTCTTTCTACTGGAAACATGGAGTGTGGCTCAGACTGGGAGAAGGTACACAGCTTGTGAAAAAATTAAAATACATGGCCATCTGCACAGTAGAACATCCATAGATTAAGCAGATCCATGTCTTGTGGTGATGGACAATATTCACTAGCAGTTTTGGGTCATGAAGGAGTTGAGAGTCCCGCGTGAGGGAGCACAGAGTGGGGCAGAGGCCAGTCATGCTGTTCTCCCATCTCCCATCGCCGGTTCTCACTGCCAGATGTCTCTTTGGTTGGGCCTTGCATATGGAAGCACTCCATAAAGCAAACACAAGAAGCCCCAGCACCAGCGGGAACCATCCACTAAGAAATAACAAGAAGGGCTCACCCTAAACTGGCCTGATTCCCGCATCAAAACATATAAGCACAAAATGCTGGCCTCCCTTTGCCGCCATCTTGACATACACTCCATCACACCTGCCACAGAAATGAGCACATGCACACACATCTATACATCCACCACTTCCAGATGAAAAGTCTATCCCTTGATTAAATATGATATAGCACACCAATCTTTCAGGCAGCATCTCTTTGATCAGTAGATTTCCCCTTCTGTCTTGTACAAGTCCCCGCTCTAACTTTTTTTTTTACACTTGAGTGCATTGCAGAGAACCGTGCAGATCTGTTCCTATGGGATGTAATAGAGAAGTCTCATATCTGCGCTAACATGCCTTCATGTTACAGTGTTGATTTATTGTCCCCCAGTCTTACCACTGAGAGCCATAATGAGAAGATGAGCTTATGAAGATAGACAAGTGATTAAAAGCAGAACCTCAGCCACCCTGTGTTAAATGGGAGAGAACCCAGACAACCTCCGGCAACCATTTGTACCCAAGATCTCAAGGCTTGTTCGACTTGGATGGGAAAGGAGCACAGCAGTAATATAGTGGGATCTAAGATTGTCATACACTAGGATATAATATGTTTTCCTTAAAAACTGTATTGTATGGATGTCTACAGGGACTGCTGTTTTGAATATCGCCTGATCAGCACAGACATGCACATGATGATATGTACAGAGATGCCCATCCCTAAAAAATCACAACATGGATTTCATATTCAGCCTCTGTGGTGTTGTAACATTAACAACAGCCACTGTGATGTAATCCAGGCCACCCAGGCCTGATTGGGGTGTATGGTAAGGAGTGGAAGTTCCCAAGGATTGACTGAGTGCTCCAGTCCCTAACCAACTCCACCTAAAGACTCCACCTCAGGAGAGATGCTATTGAATCTGGACTGAGTCATGTGCAGTTATATGTGAGCATGTTGGGTGGTAGCCAGGCTCAGGTGGCCAGGACATGAGTTTGACATGTTGCAATCCAAATTATCTTACTTTGTAGCAGATTTTAAAAAAGTTTGTGAAGTATGTTGCACTGTTTTTAGGCGGTTTTTTGCAATTCAATTAAAAGATTACATGAAAGTTTTTAAAATAGTTCACAGGGTGAACAATGTGGAACAGGGTGAAATATCGTTTGTGCTTCCTTATTTGGTAAAACTTGTGGTCTAATGCAGTGATTGGCCAGATTTGCAGAAAAGCTGTGATTCGTTAAAATTACAAACTTGTGTAGAATGTATGAGCAGTGGTTAGCACGTCTGCCTCACAGCAAGAAGGTCCTAGGTTCAATTCCTGGACCTGTGGTGTTTCTGTGTGGAATTTGTATGTTATTTCTGTGGTTTTGTTGGTTTCCTCCCACAGACCAAAAAAACATGCAGAGTAGGCTGTTCTAAATTGCCCCTAGGTGTAAGAGTGAGTGCAAATGGTTGTATGTGTTAGGTCTGTATTTGCCCAGTGTCGGTAGAGATAGGTGCCAGCCTCCCTGCGACCCTCATGAGGACTAAACAGCTTAGAAAATTTAAGAATGTATGAGGACTGGTTGAATTTGCATGTATTGATAATCACAACATTGTTAATTCCTGAAGGGACTGTCACTAGCAGGTCATGTAACCTAGACAGCAGCTTAGTGAACTAACTAAATATAGAGAACTACCAAGAGTTGATCAAGAGCCTTTTTTCCACCTGTGAAGGATTTCTAACTGCTAATTTTAGAAAGCTAATAGGAAGTCTGGACACTCTTAACACTAATACACAATGTTTCCGATTTACACTTTCTGGGAAGCATTAAAAATGTGCAACTTTTTATTAGCTTTCTTAACCTATTTTTTTTTATATCTTTGCTCCAGCATCTGCATAGCTTGGGATGTGCATACTCTTTGCATCTTACTAGGACCTTCACCCTCTTCTGTTGACTTAAATATGTCATATGATTTTGGAGTTGTGCTATGTGATCAATTTGATCAAGTTGACTGTCAATGTTGGTGCATTGACCAACAGCTACAGGGTCATCATCAAGGGTCAACTGACCTGCCAGAGAACGATAAACTTAAATTAATTCTCTTTGATTATAGAAAACCCCTGATAATGGACAATGACATAATTGTGTTTTGGATCAGTCTGTGATCATAAGAGAGCATTGAACACAGTGAATGATCAAGATGGTAAATCCTTATTCCAAAAGTGACATAACTACTACCTGCAAAAATTTCACCCTATTTAAAATAAACCCCCAACCAAGTTATATAGATATAAAATTTTCCAACCAAGAGATTGTTGAAATTGATGGCAATAGCTGCAGGAATCTCTACCTTATCATGCTGGAGGGGTTTGCATGTCCTAATGATCCTGGGCGCTATGTTGTTGGGGGAATTATACCCCTGGTAGGGTTACCTAAGGCAAACAGGTCCTATGTGAAGGTCCAGACTATGCGGGGTTCATAAAACCTCTATGAGCAATATTATTTCAAGGACACAGTTTCCCTTGCCCGGATTTAGGTTACCAGGGTCCCCCCTGGAGCCAGGCCTAGGCGAGGGGCTCAAAGGCAAGCACCTGGTGGTCCGGCGTCTGCCAAGCCTGAAGAGGAGACATGGGTCCGTCTTCCTATGGAACCACCACCTGTGGGAGGGGCTGTATGGGTCAGGTGCAGTGTGAGCCGGGTGGCTCCTAAAGCAGGGGAGGCCACCCTCCGGACCTGGGGGACCCAAGTTTGTAGTTAGGGTCTCCTGGGAATGTTTGGTCTCCTGTCTCCTGACGTCTGGCGGCGCTACAACCACATCCCAGTGGAGGCCAGGAACGTACAGTCCAAATGGGCCATTTTCCATGTCTCCATTATTGAGGCGGCAACCGGGAGCTGTGGCCAAAAGGTCATTGGTGTCTGTCGTGGGGCAACCCCCAAAGCAGGTGGTGGATACCAGTGGTGAAGGGGGCTGTCAAGCTGAAGAAGGAGGCCTATCAGGTCCTTTTGGCCTGTGGGACTCCTGAGGCAGCGGACAGGTACCAACAGACCCAAAGTGCTACAGACCGGGCAATCACTATTGCAAAATCATGGCTGTGGAAGGAGTTCAGTGAGGGCCTTGAAAAAGACTATTGGTTGTCCTCAAAAAGGTTCTAGACTACAATCCAATGCATGAGGAGAAGAAGCAGTATTCCATAAACACTGTTTACAGTGGCAGTGAGGAACTGCTAACCTCAACTGGGGAGGTTGTCAGGAGGTGGAAGGAATATGTGAAGGACCTACACAATTGTACAAACTGTAAAAAAGGTAGAGCCTGGGGGTTCAGAAGGGGGTCTGCCCATCACTGGGGCAGAGGTTGCGGAGGCAGTTAAAAAACTCAGTGGACTGGCCTTGGGAATGGGCGAGATCCACCCTGAATACCTCCAGGCTCTGGATGTGGTAGGATTGTCTTGGTTGACACGTCTCTGCAACATTGCATGGTCATCGGGGGCTGGATTGGCAATTCAGACTGGAGTGTTCCAGCTATCAGGGAATCACACTCCTCAGCCTACCCGGGAAAGTCTCTTCAGGAGTACTGGAGAGGAGGACTCGACCGATGGTTCCTAGCCACAGCACTCTTAACCAGCTCTACACACTCTAGAGGATCGTGGAGAAGGCATGGGAGTTTGCCCAACCTGTCCACATGTGCTTTGTGGACTTCATTCATGTCCCTCGGGCTATCTTGTGGGGTGTGCTCCAAGAATATGGTAAACCTGACCCGTTGCTATGGGCCATTTGGTCTCTGTATTGCCGGAGCCAGAATTTGGTCCGCACCTGTAACAACATGTCGAATTTACTTCTGGTGTGTGATGGACTCCGCAAAGGCTGTCCTTGTCACCAGTTCTGTCCGTTATATGGATAGAATTTCTAGGTGCTCACATGGTGTTGAGGGGTTCTGGTTTGGCAGCCATAGGATCTTGTCTCTGCTTTTTGTGGATGACATTGTCCTTTTGGCTTCATTGAGCTGGGACCTCCAGCTCTCGCTGGAGCGATTTGCAGCTGAATGTGAATCAGCACCTCCAAGTCGGAGGCCATGGATCTCAGCCAGAAAAGGGTGAAACCCTCTGAGTCTGGAATGAGGTCCTGCCCCAAGTAAAGTAGTTCAAGTATCTCAGGGTCTTGTTCATGAGTGAGGGAAGGATGAAGCAGAAGATCGACAGGCAGAGTGGTGCAGCCTTTGCTGTAAAGCGGAGCTTGTACCAGTCCGTCGTGGTAAGAGGGAGCTCTGTCGGAAGGCTACGCTCTCAATTTCCAGTCGATTAACGTTCGTACCCTCACCAATGGTCACGAGCTATGAGTAATGACCGAAAGAATAAGATAGCGAAAACAAACAGCTGAAATTAGTTTTTTTTGCAGGGTGGCAGGTCTTTCCCTCAGAGATAGGGTGAGAAGTTCTGTCATGCAGGAGGAGCTCAAAGTAGAACCGCTGCTCCTCTGCGTTGAGAGGAGCCAGTTGAGGTGGCTCGGGCATCTGATTAGAATGCCTCCCGTATGCCTCCCTGGTGTGGTGTTTCGGGCATGTCCAACCAGGAAGAGAAACCGGGGTTGACCCAAAACACGCTGGAGGGACTACGTCTCTTGGTTGGTCTAGGAACGCCTTGGCATCCACCCAGAAGAGCTAAAGTAAGTGGCTTGGGGAGAGGGACATGTCTACCTCACTGTTTAAGCTACTGGTCCCACGACCCGACCCTGCATATCCATTATGGTGGCGGGAGAACCTGAAGCCAATCCCATCTGACTTCACACAAAAGGCAGTGGATATCGTGAACAGGTCAGGGCTCAGTGAATCAAAAAGCAAAAGCTCTGCTTTGACTTTAGGGTTATTTAAATAAAAGCAAGAAAAATACAGTCTGGGAATCCATGCATTTGAATTTTTGCTTTTCTGTCGGTTTAAAAATTTTATGAAACTATTTCATAAAGAGCGGCATGGTGGCATAGTGGTTAGTACATCTGCCACACAGCAAGCATGCCCTGGGTTTGGGTCCCAGTCTTGGTGAGAGCGTTTCTGTTTGGAGTTTTCAGGTTTTTCCCATGCTTCCCTGGGTTTCCTCTGGATGCTTTGGTTTCCTTCCATAGTCCAAAGGCATGCATGTTAAGCTAATTTGGCTGTTCCAAATTGTCCCTAGATGTAAGTGCGAATGGTTGTGTGTGTTGGCCCTGTGATGGACTGGAGCTGTTCAGACTCTATGCCGCTTTGCGCAGAGTTGGTTGAGATAGGCACCAGCCTCCCTGCAACCCTAATAGGATTAAGTGGTTCAGCATGTGAATAAATATTTCATGAATGGTGACATGGTAGTGTTAATGTTAGTACTTACACATCATAGCAAAATGGTCCTAAGTTCAAGCCCTGTGCCTGCTGAGGGTGTTTCTGTGTGGAGTTTGCATGTTCTCCCCATGCTTGTGTGGGATTCTTCCAGATGCTCGGGTTTCTTTTGACAGTCCAAAGACATGCACATTAGGCTTACTCGATTCTCCAATTTGCTATGGTCTGCAACCCTAATAAAGAATACCGCAGGTTGGCTAATGAAATTAATAAATGTTATGTAAACCTAATAACCTTAATTTGCTGCAGCTTCTTCCTACATTACCACAAATATCCCTAATACTCTTTTTCTCTACTTTCACTTTGTCCATGTCTTGCTTTCACTCCATCTGCCTCTTATTTTATCTATCTCCATTTTTGTTTCCGTTTGGCCAGCCTACATCAGTCAGTGTATCATATCAGAAGTAAGATAACCTTTTCTCCCCCCACATTGCCTCATATGTGATGAGTACAAAGGCATACCAATGCTTTTCTGGCTTAAAAAGGTGGGATTGTTAGAAATCTATCTTACCCACACCTAAAGACACTTACACACTGCTGTTAGATCAGTGGCTTGCCTAAAGTAAACTGGACAAACAATTCTTAACAGGGTTAAACTACAGGTTAACTGGGTAGGTGCTCAGTAAACATCCTTGCTCTTTCATTCTCCATGATGGCTCAAAAATGGACTGCATACTTTAAGCAAATAACATTCTCTGTGTTGTTGCGTACTGTACTGTATACAGTAAAGAGTAGTTTCATGAGAAAAAGACCAAACAATTGGAAACAAAAGAGTGATCACACAATCACAGGACTTGAATGTAACATTTTTTAATATTTGATCTGGCAAGCTGTTTTGATCCGTTCTGATATTTGATCTACCATGCCTTCACCCAGAGTCAGCTAAGATAGACTCCAGCCTCTCCATGACCCTAGTGAGATTAAGTGGTTTGGCAAATGGATAGGTGGTTAGATATCCTGATATTCTGCAAAGAATAGGTCTTAGACATCAACATAACCAAAACTAAGGCTGTCCTAGTTGCTATGATTCATACACATTTGCAACCCTGAATTAAAATTTTACACTATATGGACAAATGTAGAGTATGTGAACACCTTAGCACCACACCCATATTTGGGTCTTCTCCAAACTATTGGTTGGAAGTTGGAAGCACAGAAATAAATGTCTATACTATACTGTAGCATTACAATTTCCCTTCACTGAAAACTATGGTGTTTTATGTTCTTACTGCATGGCAATGCTCCTGTGCTCAAAACAACCTCCATAAAGACATGGTTCACCAAGTTTGGAGTGTGAAAACTTGAGTGGTTGGCACAGAGTGACCTCAACACCACTGAACACCTTTGGGATGAACTAAAACAGCACCTGTACCCCAGACCTTTTAGCATGACATCAGTGCCTGACTTCACTGAAGCTCTTGTAGTTAAATGAGCACATATTCCCATAATTCCATCCCAGAAGAGTGGAGGTTATTGAAACAGCAGGGGGGACAAAATTTGGAATGGGATGTTCAGAAGGCAAGACTTGAACTCATTCCAGACCGAGAGGGTGCATTCCACCCTTTTCCAGGTGAGAACCATGGCTTTGGACTTTGTGGTGCTGATTCTTACCCTGGCCACTTCACACTCAGCAGCAAGAGCTGGAGGTCCCGGCATGATGAAACCAAAAGAACAAGATCCGAGATACAAGCAGCTGAATTGAGCTTTTTTTGCAGTGTGGCGGTGCTCTCCCTCAGAGATCAGAAGTTCTGTCATCCGGGAAGTGCTCAGAGTAGAACCACTGCTCCTCTGCGTTGAGAGGAGCCAGTTGTGGTAGCTCGGGCATCTGATTAGAATGCCTCTTGAACGTTACCAGGGGTTTGGTGTTTCAAGCATGCCCGACCGGGAAGAGGCCCTGGGGCTGACCCAGAACACGCTGGAGGGACTATGTCTCTCAGCTGGTCTGGGAAAATCTCGGTGTCTCCCTGGAAGAGCTGGAGGAGGTGGCTGGGAAGAGGGACATCTGAATCTTACTGCTTAGCCTGCTGCCCCTGCAATCCGACCTCAGATTCAGAGAAAGAAGTTGACTGACTGACTGTTCAAAAGGCAGGTTGAAGTAGTGGTTGGCATGCCTATCGCACAGCAAGAAGGTCCTGGATTCAAGTCCAGTGCAGTTTGCATGTTTTCCAAGAGCTTGGTCCTCCAGTTTCCTCCCACAGTCCAAAATAAGGCAATGACAATCGGTTCAGAGTGTACTCCGCCTTCACCCGGAGTTGACTGAGATAGGCTCCAGCCTCCTCACGACCTAAACAGGTTGGCAAATGAATGACTGTTCAAAAGGCATTTACCGGTGATAGGGTAATGTGTCCACAAGCTTTCACTTTTAGATCAATTCACTTTAGACAAGGTTGTAAAGCAGAATTTAAATTTATGATTTTAAACATTAATCATTCATCATTCATTTTCTGAACCGCTTATTCCTAATAAGGGTCGCGGGGAGGCTGGCGCCCATCTCAGCCGTCTCTGGGCGAGGGCAGGGTACACCCTGGACAGCTCGCCAGGC
>JBCNYG010000001.1:16671864-16693941 GCA_039654305.1 Porochilus rendahli
TGATTGGAACATCGACAAGAATAAGATTAAACAGGTTCTACTGATATCAGTGTGTGCTGCGCAAAGGAGAATGTGTTTCAGAAATCCGTTAAACTGCGTATGTGTGTGTGTGTGTGTATCGGTATGTCCAAAGCTCATGACCATAGGTGAGGGTTGGAATGTAGATGGAACGGTAAATCGAAAGCTTCGCCTTTAGGCTCAGCTCCCTCTATCTATGGTCAGGAGATTTCAGCAGTAACAAAAAGAACAAGATCGCAGCTGAAATGGGTTTCATTTGAAATGGTTTCTGGGTTCAGTCTTAGAGATCAGAGGCTGAGGAGTTTAGACATCCGGGGGAGCTCGGGGTAGACCCGCTGCTCCTCTGAATCGAACGGAGTCAGTCGAGGTGGTCAAGGCATCTGATTAGAATGCCTCCTGATCGCTTCGCCTTAGAGGTGTTTCTGGCATGTCGACCTGGGAGGACCCCCCCGGGGAAGACCCAGAACTCACTGGAGGGATTATATATCCCGTCTGGTTTGGGAACGCCTTGGGGAGTTAGAGTCACTTGGGGAGAGGGATGGCCTGGGTTTCCCTCCTAGACCTGTTGCCTCCGCAACTCTTCTTCGGATAAGTGGAAGAAGATTCACACTCTACACTTTACTCTGAACACGGTGCTGCTTCTAATTCATTTCTTAAGCATTAATCTACATTGGTGCAAAAACAATGTTTGGTGTGTGAAACAATGAAGCGTGCAGCTTTTTTTCCCTTTTTCTTCTTTTCACACTTGTTTCATTTAATCAGTGTCTGCAAACGATGCATTCGAAAGATGGACCACCACTGCCCGTGGGTCAACAACTGTGTTGGTGAAAATAACCAGAAGTACTTTGTGCTTTTCACGGTACGAGTTCAGCTTTTGTTAATATTACTGTCTGTCTTTTGTCCTGGTGGTTGTAAAACGAACAAAAACAAAGTAAATGTGATTTTGCCAGAGGTAAACACTGCTACTGCCGTCTAATGACATTTCTGATCGGGGAATTTGCTTGGTCTTTCATATCTTTCCAGTAAAAGCAAATGTTATCTCCCTAAGCAGAGTCATCATAATTTAAAGCCATAATAAAAAAAAGTGTTTTACAGGTGACAGGTAAAGATTAAGGTATGAATTCTTGGATTGGATCCTAGAATGTCTTAGAAAAGTCCTTGGATTTGATGTTTAAGAACATGGGGGAGCCCTGGTGGTACACAGAACACACACAAGATAAAGTAGAAGTGTTTATCTGGAAAATACCACAACTTTAACCCAACGTAGTCACTGTCTGAGTCAGTTTTGGTTCGTGTGATTCACAGAAATGAGGGCGATATGCATGTGTGGCAGCAGCTCACTAGTTTGGAGAGTGTAACCCTGAGTGTTTCTATACATTTCAGATGTACATTGCACTCATCTCTTTGCATGCCTTGGTCATGGTTGTTCTCCATTTTCTGTACTGCTTTGAAGATGACTGGACGAGTAAGTAAAGTTATTTATAATCATGTTATGAATGATGCCAAAAAAATTTAAATGTAAATCCTATTTTGGTGCCTAACATAAAAAAAAGTGTTCCCTGTTTTCACCTGTTGAAAGTATTTTTAAGGGTTTATATTGTATATTTATAAGTTGATGTTTTATACAGTATGAACTAGGGATGTGAATCTAACAACAACTCACGATTCCATATGATTCCGATTCATATTGATGAATATCGATCATTGATGAGAATACCTATGGTGACGAGTCGATTCTGAGTCGATTCTTGATTCAAACTAATTTTTGATTCACAACAAAGGAAGCCAGTTTCATGAGTAACTACGTTCTTCGCTAAGAAAGAAAGAAATTGTATTACTAGACAAATTGGTTTTGTTGATGTACCGATCCGCTTTGCGCGTTCAGAGTTGGTTGGGAGTTTAGTGAAGTGATGAAGTGTGCGTTGGTCAGGAGTTGGTCCTGCCTGCTGATCCGTTTCTTTTAGCTCCGGGTGATGGCGTAAGATGTGGGCTTGGGGGTTTGAAGTGTTCCCAAAATACTTGACTTTTATTTTGTAGATTTTGCACACCGCATGTCATGCCAAGCTCCTTCTTAGCCAGGAAATTCTAACACCCTGGATTGGATGGTCTGGACAAATAGTACGCGTTGTGAGAAAGGGTGGAAATGTTGGAAAAAAACCTGTTTTAAAAGATTGATTCTTGAAAATTTGGATCGATTCAGAATGTTAATAAATAAGAATCACCATTCAGACGCGAATCGATTTTTTTTGCCGGCACCCCTAGTATGAACACTGAATCTAGTGCAGATGCT
The DNA here is from genome assembly GCA_039654305.1 of Porochilus rendahli. Lineage (NCBI taxonomy): Eukaryota > Metazoa > Chordata > Actinopteri > Siluriformes > Plotosidae > Porochilus > Porochilus rendahli. The sequence continues at coordinate 16,674,173 of JBCNYG010000001.1, forward strand.
GAGGGCAGAATAAAATGGCACCCTCATTAAAATTTGTATGCATTAAAGTAGTGAATGAAATGAAAATTAAACTTTGATATACTGATGCAGTGCCACTGTTAGTACGGCGATCGATGTCATTTGGAGAACTGTTTTGTTACACGCATTACTTTGATGCTAAAAAGGATTTAATGTATCATATGTCCGGGCGGCACGTCCACCTCACAGCAAGAAGGTCCTGGGTTCAAGTCTCGGGCTCAGGCGTTTATGTGTGGAGTTTGCACGTTCCCTTCGTGCTCGTGTAGGTTCCTTCCAGGTACTTCGGTTTCCTCTTACAGTCCAAAGACGTGCACGTCAGGCTAATAGGCTGCTCAAAATTGCCCCTAGGTGTGGATGTGAGTATGAACGGTTGCGTGTTTTTGCCCTGTGATGGTCAGGCGAGCTGTTCAGGGTGTACCACGCCTTCGTCCAGTGTTGGCTGAGATAGGCTCCAGCCTCCCCATGACCCTAATAAGGATTAAGTGCTCAGGAAATTGAATGAATGTTTTAAAGTATACTTTGTGTACATTCAGTAATCATTCTGTTTTACATTACAGTTTATATTAGTATGTTGGATATGCTGTTCCGTCCTTATCCAGTGTAAAATGTATACCATATGCTCAAGTTGCAGTCCTCACTTATTGATGAACTGTTGTTTACATGTCCGCGATGTCTCGTATTTCACAGCTGTGTAAAAAATTAACGGTACTGTGAAGTTGCAGATTCTACAGAAAATATATTTTTTTAAATAAAAGCTGAAAGCAATCCAATGCCGTTGGTTTATGATATTATTTACATCATAAAAATGATTCCTACCAAATTTCAGACCTGGCCCAGTCATAATATAACCGTTAAGGGGTTTTGAAATTTTGGGTATGTTGCTAATGTAAAGGGGACAGCATTCATGGCATGACATAAGGGCCACTGCTTGTTTCAATGTTTACTATTTAATGAATCATCACCTGCCCACTTTAAAACACTTGGAGCCTGTTTAAAGTGCTTTGGCAACAGCTGAATTGTGCTTTAAAGAAAAATAATAATTTTTTTTATTGTAACGTTTGCAATGTGTATCTTCACCCCGATGCTTAGCAGCGCTTTCCACGGTACATACTACAGACGTTTATCAACAAAGCACGTCCACGACCGATATTTCTCACCATGAACGATGCACACCAGAATCAGAACACTTCGTTGATCCCGGAGGAAATTGCGTAATGTGGGCGGGGTTACACCACCGGTTATTGACGTGAACGGAAAGCCCCCCTCCTTTCCGCTTACCGCTCGTGGTGCAGTCTCTGTTTGAATGCCCGAAGTGAATGCGTTGTCATCGGGAATATCCTGGTGCATGCCCGCTAACCCAGCCGGCATCAGGTGCGATTAGCTAATCCCTGGGGTAAACGAAGCGTACGGCATGTAGTTGCTCAGCTGTGGTCCCACCTCCCCATGAAAGTAAAATTTCCACAGTGATAAAACGTACATAAATTAACACACATTGAAAGGGCATCTACTTCTAAATAATAAAACAATAAGTACAAGAAGAAAAAAGTTAAAGTAAGAATAACAGTTAAAAGTTCAGGAAGGGCTGAAACAGGCTGCACGCTGATCAACGCATGCGCACTTATAATATGTGAGCGATCACATACGTTACTTGATGTGATCGTTATCAGTGGACAGAATGTTATTTATGAAACTTGGTAAAATACCAAGTTCGAAATCGAAATTCAATCACCTTGAAGCTGTCCGTTCCCAAAATCCGCCCTGGCGCACGCGTTGGGAGTTGGTGTCGTGCTACTTCCTGCTTCACTGAGTGTAATTTCCTCTGCGAAGCTGGCGAACCTGACCACTCCGCTGTGGATAGAAATAACGTTCGCTTTGGTGAAGTCGGCTTCCTTGCCCGGTTAACTTCACTCGAGCATCATTCACCAATCGGGTTACAATGAGAGCAGCCTTCCCGACGTCTTAATGTCCACGTCGTTCGGAGTGAAGGAGACACGAGTTTCTCAGTAAGGCCGCTGCTAACGTTACGTAGGTGGAGAAACGGATACGTTTGCATCTCTGATAATGCACTGTTCTGTGAAACATGGGATGTTTGATCCGTCTACTGGAACAAATCAATTCTAGCTTTAAAGTAAAAGGTCTAACAACACTGTGATTGCTCATGCAGATACTTTTTTCCAACGTTAATCCTATGTGCATCGTTTTATTTTTTGATAAATCATAATACCAATTTGGGTCATTAGATTTTAATAGTACATGTTAAAACAGACACACTTTCTGTAGAATCTGCCTGGTGTCAATTTCATTTTCTCCCAGTGCATTACACTTGGCGTAGTCCAACCCCTTACTACTAATAGCTGCTAAAGCACCTTAGTAAATCGTTTCTTTTGAGAATTTGACCAATAACAGTGTGTTTAAACACAAGCAATATGTAGTGGCTGTGCTATCCTGCTCTTTACCCTTCACTGTTTGTTAAGCACCCATCCTTTCCCCTCCAACCCCAGAATGCAGTACCTTCTCACCTCCAGCCACAGTCATCCTCCTCATCCTCCTGTGCTTTGAGGGCCTCCTCTTTCTCATCTTCACCTCTGTGATGTTTGGCACCCAAGTCCATTCCATCTGTACAGATGAGACGGTGAGTGACCCGAACCCCTTCCCGCTGCCTGTCTTTCCAACTTTGCTCTAGTAAACGTGTAGACGTGAGGATTGGGTCCTGCGGCCGATTTAGTATGCATATGAGATTTAAGTAAAGGTGTTGATTTAGGTTTTCTCGTTGGCTTTTTGTTGAACATGTCATCACTGTAACTTCTGTAAAAACATACAGTATATATGGTAGCTCTCAAAAATTTGGACACTACTGTCAATTTTCAATTAGAATATGTTTCCAAATTTTTTGACTTGTACTACATTTATTACACCACTCAGCCAAAACATGAGTAACACTAACAGGTGAAGTGAATACCGTCCTGTATCACCGGTATAAGGCAGTGTACTTATCAGCCATAACAATGAACCCACCTGCCTATTGTGTAGGTCCCTAAAATAGTTCTGACCTTACGACGTCTGAAGATGGGAAGTGGTAGCACCAAAACATTAGCAACGGATGCTTAAATATCTTGTTGGTTCCAAGACAGGGCCTCCATGGATTGGATTTTTTTTTTTTTTTGTCCAGCAGACTTTAAATCAGACTGAGAAATTATAAGACAGTCGTAACAAGCATTTCACTACATATTGTACTGGTTGTGATTTTGTTACGTGACAAATATAAATTAGAATTTGAGATCTGAAGGATTTGGAGGCCAAGTCAACACCGAGAACTCTTTGTCATGCTTCACGACCCATTCTACGTAGCCGCATACACAGCAGTCTGTTGATTTTCTCTCGTAGCCTTCCGTCATTCTTGCTACAGCAGCTCTTAGATAGGACTGGATCGAGTGGGCTAGGCTTCGCTTCCTATATGCATTATGAGCTTCATGACCCTGTTGCCAGTTTACTGGTTGTGCTTTCTTGGACCAGTTTTGGGAGGTACTAACCACTGCATATTTGGACCCACCCACCAGACATCAACTTTGACGACTGACCGTGTATTTCCTGTCGACTTGCTGACAGGTGCTGCTGTAATGAGATAATGAACATTAGTATGTACCACACTGGAATGGCACAATCTGATTAGCCTGATATTTATGAGATATTAGACATTATTCTGAGTGGATAATGCATAAATCGAAACAGCTGTCACACAGTTTGCCGTGATCACTTGGAGCACGTACTGTAATTGTACTTACTATCAAAATAGAAAATACCATAAAAATCTCATTTCAGTTAGTTTTTTCTGTTGCTCAATTTAGCAATTTAACAAAACCAAGCTACTGGCCAACACGACTAGTGAAAGTCTGAAACTACTACCTTCATATTCGCTGATGATCTGTGCATATTGGATTTGTCAGGTCGCCAGCAGGATGACGTGCTCGCTAAATCCACTCGCCCTACAGATTTTTTTGACTCGCCACGGTCCAGCGGAGTAGTGTTAATTTCCACGCCTGACGTGTACGAAAACAACTTTAGGGAGTACTGCTTGCTTTTGTTTCCATATGACAGAATAATGAGATTGTGCTGTTCCCATGTACTTATCAATTTTATTCGCTTCACCTGTCAGCGGCTTTAATGTTATTACTGATCTCTCTGTGCGCGTACCTGCGTGCCAGGCGAACCTTAAGTCAGTTAGAATGAGTGGTTGTGCCTATACATAATCAGCTTTTTGAAAGAAAACCAGTATTCCCAACACCTCAGGCATCAACATCTGTACACTACTGTCGACAAAAATAAAATTCAGACATAACACACAGTACTGGCAGGGCTATTAGAACAGGGTCATTTGTTGGCCCTAATGGGTTTTCTTTGACACTAGGTCTTTTCTGCCTCCAAGAGGCTTTGAAATGGGTGACAATATGAGCACAAAACCGTTACGTTCCTTTCTTTAAGCATCATAAAGTGCACTTTGGTTTCATTTCTCTGCAGTCTTTTTATCCATATGTTCCTCAGTTTCTTTCCAGGAAATTTTCCCTAGAAAAACACTTCCTGTGTGTTATTTAAAATAAATAACTTTTTTTTTTAGTTGCTTTTCCTCGCCTTTTGTAAACCTGATAATAAATCAAGTTGTTTTATATGTTGTGTTTGAACATACATTGATTTGTTTCTGGGACATCTGCCTGTTACTCAGCTTACTAACAGTCATTCTCCTGAGAAACGTCTAGAGCTTTTTTTTTATTTTTTATACATATATACAACTCATCCCTCTCTGCACATAACTACTTTCATTTTCTGAGTTCACACTGCATTGCAAGTTTCGAGCTTAAGTTGTTCTTTACGGTTGCTAAGAAAAATGTGAGCATGGTTCTTCTGGCAGTTCTTTTAGAGATGGTTACTCAATCACATCCACTCTGAAGTTTTGGTTGTCTCTTGTTTTTAGGGTATAGAGCAATTGAAAAAGGAAGAGAGAAGATGGGCTAAAAAAACTAAATGGATGAACATGAAGGCGGTATTTGGACACCCCTTCTCAATAGCATGGTTTAGTCCATTATCTACACCTGACCACGGGAAAGCCGACCCCTACCAGTACGTGGTCTGAGTGCAGGAAGAATAGTCCTCTTCCCTTTCCAGCTTTACGGTAGAGACTGGAGTTCACTGGACCCTTTTAACTCCAAAAACGTTCGCCAGCATCCGTGATTGTAATCCTGACCTGAAGCAACGTGTCTTTTACCAGTGGGACGATTTTCATGCTGTAATGAAACCTATATGTACAACATTTAACCCATATCTTATCTCTTTGCATCCATTCTATTTTCTGCAAATCTAAACTTCAGGACTGTAGCTCATTTTACACCGGATGGAGTAACCGCTCAGGTGCTGGTGCAGTCCTGCTTGCATGGCGTTAATCTGTGTCGCTTTTGACTGCACTGTGTATCTTTCTCAGACATGTTAGCGCTCTGAGCCCCCTCTTTCAGGTGAACACTGAGCCAACCGGCGGTTTCTTTTCAATTATCTGGGTAAATGAAGACGACACATGGATCCCACCTGTCGCTGAAATCCCATCAGCGTTCTCTAGGCTGGATGCTTTTAATCACATGCTCATCGATTGATTCAGTGGCATGTCTGATCAGTAGGTGGCTTCGTTGGTATAGCTTAATGATTTAAAGCCACACTGTGAAACTGTTTAACTTTTATTTATCTGTAACCTAAGCAGTAATCATTCAGGGACTCTTGCTGCTTATGATGATGTCATTTAGTGCTGCAAGGAAAAAATGAAATGATAAACACAAATGCAAAGTAATGCTGCTTAATGCTGATTAAATGGAAATTCTAGAAAGTCAAAAACGTGTGGGTGATGCATCGCTACTGCTAAAGATGTGGCGTTTATTCTTAAATCGAGCCACCAGCTTGAAATGACATCACTAATCAAGGAGTGCTTGTCCCTTGGCGTGTGTTACATCACTTCTGGTGTAAAATGAGCTTTTAAAATATTACTCGATAACCTTATGTACATATGTATTCCTATTCACGTGTCTCTCTAAAGAATGAAAATTGGGGAAAGGATGAATTCTGTGCCATTCTGTATCTTTTAATTTCTGTAAAGCTCCAGCTAAGCATCTCTCCCAGAGTGATTATTCTTTTCTTTTTGTTTAATGGACATTTTGTTGTTTGTTTTTTTTTCCATGGATGACTGAACCACAGGCTTTGGTCATCCTGTCCTTGTCATTCCCTGCCTGGAAGTAAGAGTGTAAAATGTGGTTAGGAATCAGGGATGGCGTGTCATGCTAAGTATTGTTACTTCTGAATACTGAATGAAGTCAGTGCATGAAGAAGATGATGTATCAGAAATGTCTTCTACATCAAGCAAATGTCCTTTGCAGTGTTGTAATAAAACACACACAGTTCCTGATTAGATCGTAGCAAGAGCATTTTAATAGTGAATTCTGTGAATAATCTCTTAGCACTACAACTGCTGAGGAAGAATTTACTTTAAATTTACTGTAAATATACATTGTGTGTATGTAACACACAAACCCTCCCTGAAAAGAAAAAAAAAACAATTTATAAGAACTATGACTGATGTGTGTGTGTGGGGTTTTTTTTATCTGTCAGGTATTTAATAACTAATGTGAAAATGTAACCCATTTATTTTGTCATTAACACTCATTAAAAAAAAAGTGTATTAGAGATATTTGTTTGATATTTAACACATCGTTTGAATGGATCAGACTTTGATTTGGATTAGTTTGCCTAAGGTGCGGTCTGTTATTTGTAAGTGTTTCTAGACTTCTCGTGTCATTTATTTTGTTTCAGCATCCAGTTGCATTTTTCCAGCCCCACTTGAACGGAGTGCTTAGCTCTGCTCTACTTAGCGACAACGCCTGGCTTTGGGTTGGTTTAGAGAAAGAGAAAATCTGATTAATGTTGTTCTTGATCTTACTGGTAGTCTCACAGGCAGCAGAGGGCTCTTAAAATCACAGTCTACTTCTCACAGGAGACGTACTAACCTTTCGAAAACCTGTAAACGTATTCAAGGTGGTTGCTGTATTTTATATATATATATAATTTTTTTTTTTTTTGCTGGGGATTTTAATTGAATAATTCCTTGGTCACTTTTCTGATTTTGTACACAAGTGTCAAAAGTTTTATTTTACAGACATGTAATGATTTTCTTTATGAGTTAAAAGTGAATCAAAGTAATGTAGGCATTACATTACAGGGTATATGAATGGCAATCACTGGGAATTTTGGAGAGTTTTCAAGATTAAAGTTACAAAGAAATCCTTGTTATTGTTCTGTGCTTTTTTTTAGCCTAACACTCAAATTCTCCATATTGTTCTCTTATTCTCTCTCACTCTCTGTTCATATCCACATCAGTGGCTACTTCTTTATTTTTTTGTAGTCTTTTGCAAATATGTGACTCTATTTAGGATGAAAGCAAAAAAAATAATAATAATAATCATTCATTTAAAACCATGATTCCATTCTGATTGGTACGAATTGGAGGTAAGCGATGATCAGCACTGGCAGAAGAGCCAGGTAAATCCTACCTGTCAGATTTGGTGCCTGACTGCATGTTGCTGCTTGAAATCGGAAAGCTAGACCACCTTTTTCTTTGCAGCGTACATCATGAATGCCGACAGCATGCTGCATGTGCACTGTGCTTTTATTCATCATTATATGGCCTTTACTTTAGTGGGGATTAGTTCGGCACTTGGTTCAGTTCCACCTGCACACCTACAATTACAAAAACATTTGTCTCACATGCCACTTTTTTTCATCCCATAGTGTCACTGTGCATTTATTATCTAGTGCATTTTAAGGAATTTCTGTTGGTGAATGCTTCATAAAATAAGCTTGCAGTTACATGTTGTCTTTCTTTTTTTAGGGCATCGAGCGTCTAAAACAAGAGACTCCAACATGGGAGAAGATTTCATCCTGGAAGGCTATGAAGTTAGCGTTTGGCGGTCCTCTCTCTATAGCTTGGTTCAACCCCTTCTCTGACTTTTCCTGTAACACTAATGACTCTTCCAACATTCCTGAAGCCCCACAAGGGGAAATAATAGCAGAGGATGTGATTGAAATCCCCTTACAGTGCTAAAATCCCACTGAAAAATACTTGCTGATCCTCCAAATCCGAAGAGGACCTTCAGAAAGAGTGGAACTGTTTTTATTTTTCCTATAACCTTAATGGAGTTCAGTATACTTTATTATATCGAGATAAGTACATTCTCCATACAGAGCTGAGCTGAGGGTGTTGATGAAAGTTAATATGTATAAATTGCTATGAAATTTTTAATTGCACTCTGAATTATATGAAGCCAGAAATTCAGTCTAGATCCAAAGGCGTGGGAAATTTGGGTAATAGGAGTCGCCTCCTTAAAACTTATAGTATTCAACACTTCCTTTATATTGCTAAGTGCCTTAAAATATATAATTAACCAAAGATTCGAGTATTAAGTAATACTGGAACAGTGATTATTTTTCCATTCGTAAGTAGATCCCATGGTTTTGGGCTTACTGGCAGAAAGAATACACATACAAATTCTAGGAGGGTATTTTAATAAATATTTTTTTTGTTGTTCTACTTAAACACTAAGTGAGTGACAGATTATCAAGTGGAGTGAAAATCCCAGTACTGTAAGGGCATTACAACTAGTTCACCACTAACTCGTGTATTATTTAGGAGACATTAGTGTGAACTTTTGTCTAAAAGAAACATTTTGTGTAAATAAAAGAGACAATTTGGTAAAATGTGATATTTACTGAAAATGAGGGTGTTCATGGTGATTTTTCATCTCACACACATCCACACTCAAATAATTATCACCGCCACCCAAAACGGAGTATTAGTGGAGGTACTGTCAGGGCCGGCACTTGAACTCAAGTCCATGAACAAAAATTCCTGAACACCAATTTTCCCCAAACTCGGTGGGGACACTCCCCTAGCTGAAAAAATCTGATTTTTGGAATGTCTGGGTCAAAGGTCAAGGTCAGAGTTTTGGAGATCACTCGCCTATAATGTTGAAATAAGTGCTGAGATACATTGTTGCTATCCAACACTAATAGCAAGCTATATATGAACTTTCAAATGAGACCATTACCTTTGTCCTTGAGTGACCTTAAAAGATCAAACCATAACCATCTTGTAAAATTTTCAACTGAGGCATTTTTTTTCCACTAGCTTGGACACATACTATAGAACTTACAAACATGGGTAACTAAAACCAGTACTAATGTAGGGCCTATTTGCTACATTGGCCATGCTGTGGAGTTAGAAGTACTTTGCACTCACTGTGAGTGACTCTCTAATTTAAACACTAACACAGTGCTTGTCTTACACAATAAGGGAACAAGAAAAACAGGACATTGGTTATAACCTGAAGTTTGAGCACATTTTCCAGGCGCTCACTACTGAGCCATGACTCCTGTATTGTCAGGCAAAGCCATCCTTAAGACTGAACCCTACAACAATCTATACAAGCAAGTGGCATCCCAGAGTCTGTGCAGTCACACCCAGTCTGTACACTCTCACAAAAGGGTTGTGGTCCGGTTCATGATAGCACCTCCTGGTGTAGTGGTGTAAAACGATTTCACTGCGGTGGTGAAATTCTTCCTGAAGTAAGTGTGAGGCTGGAGATCTCTGCATGCCACGATCCGAAGAAATCATTCTGAAAACATGGCTAAATGATTTAAATAGAAATCTTTTCATTCTTCATAGAAATAACTGTGATCAGTTTTCCTTTTTCACATCTAACGGTTGGTTCTTGAGAGACGATCCATGCAAGATGAAGAGCCCCAACAAGGTTAGTGAGATTCCAACCCACCACAACAGTGCATGACTTTCTCCAAAGAGCACATATCCAAGAAATGCCTGCAAAAAAAAAGAATAAATAAAATAAACATCCAAAAGAAAGCACTCATTAAAATGACTTTAAAATTAATTTATCCTTTCATTAATTTTCTACGTTACTTAATCCTAATCAGGGTTGTTGGCGTCCATCTCAACTGTCTCCTGGAGAAAGAAGGGTACACATTGGACAGCTCGCCTGGCCATCGCAAGCCCAACATACATACAACTATTCACTCTCATACCTAGGGGTGATTTGGAACATCCAATTATCCTACTGTGCATGTTTTTGGACATTCCTTCTGCGGGAGGAAACTGGAATTCCTAGAGGAAACCTGCACAAGCCCGGGGAGAACATGCAAATAACACAAAGCAACACCACGAGCCTGGTAATCAAACCCAGGCGTTCGAGCTGTGAGGCGGAACTGCTAACCACTGTGCCACTGTCCTGCCTCACATTTTAGGGTTTATTAAAAAAAAAAAAAAAAAAACCTAATAATGCTGTTTGTAATTCAAATCTCTTGGCTATATTAATGCACTAATTCTCATACATTATGATCACTGATGAGATAAGGATCCAGTGTCAGCGCTTTATATCAGTATGATTTTCAGGCATGGAGAAGGAAGAAGGGCCATTCTGTTTCTCATTACACTATGACAATAAGCATTATAACCAACTCACCTTTTTATCAAATTCAATTTAACTCCAAACAGATAAAACCATTGACATTGGGTTTTTTTTTTATTGTTTTTAAAGCTAAAAAAGATTATCTTTGGCAAGCTGATGTGGTATAACATGAATAAAATGTATTTTAGGTCATAGTGTTACTGGAAAAATAACATTTTTGGTGGAGAGTTAACAGCCATACTGTCAAGTCACATCACACCACCCTGTTGATGCTTATTTTCCTGTAGCAGCACACCACATTGTGTTTTATTCCGTTCTGATTTAAAATGCGCTGAATAGCTTCAACTATTATGTTATTTATTGTAGTTTGTTTTGTGGACTCTCACAGAGGAGATGAAATTAGATGCAGTGGTGGTTACAGTAGCCCGGGCCGAAGACGAGGAAAGTCGCAGAGCCTTGGCAAAGAAGGTCCACATCACAGCATTGGAGCTGACCAACAGGAGACCGCACACCAATCTCAAAGGAATATGAACCTGTGGACATAAGCAGTATACCTCCATAAAGCTCATATGATAACTGTGCTTTATGTATATACATTTATTAAATAGCAAGAGCTGTACGTGAAATCCGACTGCTCTGACGTGTGAACAATAAATCGCATATAGACCAGCGCACAGCTCCTTGCAAGTTAGCTGTTAGATAGCTGCACCATGCATGCGCTATGACCTTGAGGAGCTTCAACTGAACTGAAGTCACCAACATACGTAAAGACAGGATACATATGCTCAATAAGAGGTTTATTGTGGACTGCCAACCCAAGACATACAGGAAACGAAACTTAAACCTGCAAGTAAATAGCATGTAGCTGGATAACAAAGTACAAACTAAGCCAAACGAGAAAAGGCAAACTAGAATGAAATGTTCTGAAAACTAGAAAACAGTGATATCCAGGCCTGATGACGTAACACCTGAGAAATGACATAATGCTCTACCCATTAGCACATTTCACATGGTGTGACCATTTCCTGATATCGTTCACAAATGCTGCCCACTCTGGGAGACAATTCTGAAGTGAAATAAAAAAAAAGGCTGCCATTTAAAAATGCTATTTAATAAACTGCTCTTTAACCTTGATTGCTAGGTCTGCACAGAGAACTCCAGGTCCTTGGGCTATGTATAGACCTCACTCTAGGTTAATGAGCCGTTTATATGTGTACTGTGTCGTTATTAACACATTATGTGGTGTAGAAATTTTAATGTCATAAAGTAAATGGTGAAAAAATGGCCTTTTCACCCATTCACAAGCTGTAGTATCGACATCAGGGGTTAGAGTGTCCTCCTCAAGAGTCCATTTTCTAACAGCAGTCTCACAGAGCTCTTTAAGGTAACTAGCACCCAAAGATAACTTTGCAGATGATGACGCCACAGCACCAAACAGTCCGGCTAACAACGCGTACATCAACCCTGTCAGCATAACTACACATGAACGTTACACTACTGGTAATAACAAGTAAAGGCTAATACTACAGTACAGAACAATCAATACTAAACACATTGGAGCAGCTAAACACTGAAAGTTCCGGGTTGGGCGCTTTTTGATGACGTCAAATGACGCCGGTGTTTGTCGTCGCCGCAGAGAAATAGGTTGTTGTAGGCTGGTGCTAACGTTAGCTGCTAGTCCTGAAACGATACTGAATGTTTATGACTATATAGCAATGAATAAAAAAGGGAACGTGTCATGGGTGAAACCGAGTGAGCCGTCATTTCTGAAAAAATTCAAGAAGGACGTTGGCTATAAAGAAGGACCAACCGTTGAAACAAAGGTAGTTAGCTAAGCGAACTGTTCTCTCATGTTGTTGTTATTGAGCTAGCATATATATGTTAGTCCTAAAGAAGGCCTGGGTTCGGTTCCCGTTACCGGTTTGTTTCTGTGTGGAGATTGCTTGTTCTCCCTGTGCTTGCGTGGGTTTCCTCCCACAGTCCCAAAAACATGCACAGTAGGCTAACTGGCTGTTCCAAATCACCCCTAGGTGTGAATGGTGGTATGCGTGTTAGCCCTGTGATGGCCTGGCGAGCTGTTGAGGGTATACACCCCCAACGCCACATTTGGCTGAGATGGGCGCCTGCCTCGCCTCACCGCGACTCTAATTCGGATTCAGCAGCTTATAAAACCAACGAATGAATGAATGTTATGCCTATTTAGCAGCAGTTTTATGTTTAACTCGTTTGTTTCGGTGTGATTACAGCGACAGGAGCTGCCCAAGTGTGATGAGGACAGCGGTGACAGTGACCGAGAGGATGAAATGCCCCAAGTGGTGGTGTTAAAGAAGGGGGACCTCACCGCAGAAGAGGCTGTGCAGCTCAAGAAAGAGAGTAAAGACTCTAACAAAGGTAGCTGAACTTCTCATTCTTACTCATTCACCGAACCGCCTAATCCCCTGGAGCCTGTCTCCGCCGACACTGAGCAAAGGCATGTAATGTACACACTGGACAGCTCACCAGTCAGGGCCAACACACTACGCCAATTAGTCTGATCAGTCTGTGGGAGGAAACCTGGAGGAGACCCACGCAAGCACAGGGAGAACATGCAAACTCCACACAGAAATGCCTGCACCTGGAAATCGAACCCAGAACCTTCTTGCTGTGAGGTGGGTGTGCTCTGCAGAATTCCTGCTCCACACAGAATGGGGAGGATCCCAGGAATCAAACCCAGGACCTTCTTGCTGTGGGGCAAACCTGCTCTCCACAATGTCACCGTGCCACCTATATTGTGCAAATGATTAAGAGTAGTGTTTCCTCAGCACTAGTTCTGTAGTATTGCCAAATTACGAACACACATTTATCAAAAACTAACCTTTATTAAATGTAGTCTAGAAATAACACATTTCTGGAGAAAGTGGCAGATGTTCACCTAGAAAGCAGGTCATAGACTAGTTCGTATATTTAATTTTGTACATCACTGCCTGATCAACATACCACCATTAATAATATTAACACACTTTTCTTTTTTTTTTTTTGGTCTCAGATGAGCAGCCTCCTGCTGATGGCAAAATCTTATTTAAAAAGCCAGCAAAACGTTCCTCGGACAAATTCGAAGGCATAACTGCCAGTTCCAACAGCAAGAAGAAGAAAAGTGAGAATGAGGAGAAGAAGAAGGAGTCTGGAGTGAAGGTGAAGAACAGCAGCCTGTTGTCTTTTGGTGATGAGGAGGACGAGGAAGACTGAGACGTACCCTTTTATCAATAAAGCTGAATTGACAGGGGAACCTGCACACACAGACTTTTTAAAGAATATGGTTTTAATTCGAAATAGTTTTCTGTGAGATGTATTGAAGACATCTTTAATGTCTTTTGATCAGTAATATAAATGTTTAAATTCTTTAGGGCAATTCTTTAGCATTAATATTAACAAGTAAATGTGTGCTGTCCATCTTATGCGTCACAGTGATTAAAAAACAAAAAACAAAAAAAAACATACATTTACTGTTTCAGAAGAAAACAGCAGTTTTATGAGTGATGTACCATTTCGTATTTTCTTCGTCAGATGTTTTGGAAAAATAAGAGGCAGCTATGTATTTTGGAATTCTTTAAAACTGGTGTGCTGATACGAAAAATGCAAATTATGGACATGTACCATTTGTTTGGTTTTTATCCCATTATGATATTGGGGTTTTGTGCTGTAGTAGAAAATCTGCCAGAAGCAGATGTGTGTACATGTATAGCTTCTATAAGGGAGCTGTCTGTGGTTGTTGTTTTTTTCTTCTTCTCAAGACTTGAGATACTGATAAATAACTTTCATTAAGTGGAGTGTATAACTTATCTTTATAAGCACATACAATCAAACACAGCAGAGATGATTTCATGTGATCATGGTCCCAGCTCTTCTGATAACCCATTTTATTGTAATGACTTGAAAACCAGAGGCTACATAGTAATGACTTTAATAAACTAGTCAAGCCTGGGATAAGTACTTGGGTTCCTTTTCAGCTTCATAAACAAAACAGCACATTACAGATGATCTGATTTTGCACTTAGAACAAGTGTGTTGCTTGGAGCAACTTACTTCAATGAGCACCAACACTACATGGAGTGAAGTCTGCTACACTGGCCTTACACCCAGACTGCAATATTAGTTTAATAACTAAGTGTCTGAAATGAATATCACCAACACTGCTAACAACAACTGTAAGGTTACATCTGTGAGAGAAGTTACTTGCTAACTTCCCTCGTTTCCTTAAAAATAAAAGAATAAAATGCATAATGTAGAAGAAGCCAGAAATACCTTTTTCTATTGAATAAAAAGACTCCACACTCCCCATTAACCTAAATGAAAGAGAAATAAATAGCGAAGTGGTGTATTCCCCCAGTATGTTGTCATTGTTAAAACTGATAAAAACATGTATTAGAAAAAATAAATTCCAAAATAGATCACCAGGTAAGAGGTATAAGTGTTCCACAGGGATATGATTGTATTTATTTCCTCGCTAAGCAAGAAAAAGCTATTTGTTGATTAATAAATGGTCCCCAAAGTTGTGTTTGCATGTAGAAAGTCATCACCAGTGAGCACATAAGCAGCAGATTCATCAAATGGCCATCTGCCTTTTGGAAAAACTTGTGTAAAAATGTGCAGCACTCACTGGCTCTGACTAGCAACAGCACTACTTACTGGATAAAACCTCACTGAGCTGGTTTAATTCAAATGTTCATGTTTAAAAACACAATCAGTCATCAGCAGTGCGATCAAAAGAGGAACAGGAGACAACCCTGGTTCTGTTTATACGGTAGTCATGCCCTCCACAAGGGGGCAGTCTATACCAAAAGAGAAGAGAGTTGTTTGTTTGTTTGTTTGTTTTTTTAAAACGCACAAACATGAGTAGATATCAAACATGGCTTCATGTTCCATATGATACAACTCGACGTGTCATGTACTTATTGAAATTAGTGAGAACATTTTGCAGCTTTGTGATTGGTCAGACCCTGAGCACGACCCCAACCGAAAAAGTCTACGTCCGGAAGTGGTAAACCCAAAGAAAACTAAAGGCGACTTGAAGTTTTTCAAAATGTAAAAGAGTGTAAACTGAGAAAGTACAAGAAAGGCAGGACTAAGTACTGGTTAAAAGGCAGAGGTGCTGGTGGATGTGTTGCTAACGAGGCCACCATGACTGCAGCTCACTGGGAGGCTCTCACATGTGCTCGGGGTGAGATTGCAGGCAGGAGATCATGTCCTGAACTGGTTTGCCCTCGAAGCAGATCTTATACACAGCCGTGAACAGCGGGAACCTAGGATACGAAACATACTTCTTTCAACAAGGTAATCTCTGGAAATCGTTTATGAAATACAGCACACTATTAGGGCATGTGGTTACAGGACATCACGGACATGGTGCAGCTTGTACTGAAGTGTTTTACTCTTATAATGTTTGGGAATTGATTACAGAATAATGTCCTACCTTTCTAAACCTCCATTTAACACTGCTTACTGCATTTTATATCAGTTATAAATGTTCTTTCACTCAGTCCTGAAGCACTCACATGGACCCCAAATAATGCTACACAAATGTTTCCCATTAGATAATCTGACCATATTAATAAACGGTAAGTGGCTGTTCCAAATCACTTCTAGGTGTGAGTGTGAGTGCGAATGGTTGTGTGAACGATGGCCCTGTGATGGCCTGGCGAGCTGTCCAGGGTGTACCATGCCCTCGCCCAGAGTCGGCTGAGATGGGCGCCGGCCTCCACGCGACCCTAATTCGTATTAAGCGGTTCAGAAAATGAATAAATGAATGAATATTAATAAACGGCACACATCAAAAGATCAATTTTTTTCAGAGCTTCCACTGTAAAAGTGCCTGTGATGCATGTTTCTGAGGTAAAACAAGAACATATCACTCGCTCGCGGGGAAGCTGAGCTCATTTTAGCTGACACTGGGCGAGGAACCGGAACATCCTCAACGGCTTTCCTGACCACTGCGGGGCAACAAACGCAACCATTTACACTTACACTCGCAGCTAGGGGCAATAGCCAATTAGAATAATGTGCACGTCTTTAGACTCTGGAAGGGAACCAGAATAACTCCACAAGGAAATCCATACAGACACAGAGAGAACATGCAAACGCCACACAGAAACGCCCGACCCCGGGACTTGAACCCAGGAACCTTTTTGTTGCTAAACGAACATGCTAAACGCTATGCCCCACACACACACACACACACACACACACACACACCCACACACACACACACACACTCAATAGTTTTAAAATTAGTAGACATAGTCGTGGAATTGTTCTATAGAACACAATTCATCTTTCAATGATAAAAATCAAATAATCTTCTAGAAGGTTCTTCTCAACACTGTTGAAGAAGTACCCAAAAATGTGCTGCACTTCCTGGTTGTTTTGCCTTCACCCTTCTGTCCACTTCATCCCAAACCAGCACGGTGGGCTTTAAGTCTAGAGACTGTGCTGCCATTCGTTCATTGGAAGCCGGCCGTCTTGTTCTTTTTTCTAAGACAGTTCTCATACACTGTATTCACTGAACTTGAACTGCTTCCCTTTCAATTCAACTGGAAAAATGTGTGTTCCTAAACTTCAACCGGTAGTGTGTGCACATGTACAGGTTCAAATGCACTCACTTGTCCACTAGGCCCTTCTGTTTGAGGATGTTGTTAACTTCAGCGGAGGTCAGTGGCCCTTGAAGTTTTTGGCCGTTCAGCATCTCCTTCTCAAGTTCCTCAATGCTCTAAAACAACAAAACAGCCATGACATCAACACACGTCCCAAACCATGAAATACATGTTGATCAAAACGATTCACTTATCCTAGTTTAGGATTCTAACACTACAGAACCATCACTGATATCTTTTTAAATGTTGGGATAGCGGGGTCTCAAACCGTTTCAGATACCTTGCCTGTAGTGACGAAGGCCTCTGCCACGCGACGGTTGCGTCCGCCGTAGCAAGTGGTGATGAGGTCGGCCACTCCACAGCTTTCCAAAAAAGTAGCAGAGGACACAGAGCCGTCTTTAGAGAAAAGTTTGGCAAAGGCGATCATCTCCATCAGGCCCAGCCTGATCACTGCTGCTTTGGTATTATCTCCACACTGCAACCCGTCACAAAAACCCGCACCCACGGCCACGATGTTCTGGAAATAATAATAACGATTATATAATAATAATAATAATAATAATAATAAACACAACAAAGATTACTAATAACAACAACGATTAATGATAATAATAACATCAACAAAGATTAATAATAATAATAATAATAATAAACACAACAAAGATTACAAATAACAACAACGATTATTGATAATAATAACACCAACAAAGATTAATAATAATAATAATTATAATAAACACAACAAAGATTACTAATAACAACGATTAATGATAACATCAACAAAGATTAATAATAATAATAATAAAGTAATTTTCATCCATTAAAATAAACAATATAGAAAATAAACAGCAGGAAATTTGAGGTACGAGTCAAATATAGCTTGTTAATTCATAATTCATCTTAAAATTAGGAAAGTTTTTCAAAATGCTCAAAAAAGGTTTAATTAAAATTAATGTTTTTTAAAAAATTTTATATAATTTGATATAAAAGCTACAAGAACATGTGATCAAGAAGATGGACTTTAATCCATACCCTAGTCTGAGTACAGAAAGCCACAGGAATTAGGACTAATTTGTTGTTTGGGCTTCATAATCTGAGCGGACATGGTGACTCTGGGGAAACGGAAACCCCTTTCAGCATCACAAATAAAGCATTTCCACTTATATAAGCAAGTCCAAATAAGAGTCCTATTAAATAAGAGATCTTGATGTGCAACACAAAGACTTTTAATAAGTGCTGCATGAGTATGAGTCACACTTCAGGGGCAGCTCATACACCCTCCCTTCCCTGAGACACTTTTCCTGGGAAAGCTGCCAACGTGAGTGATATTTACTTTGAGGGCTCCACACAGCTCGACGGTGTCTGCATCATCCACCACGGTGATACGGAAGTTGGGCGTCTGCAGAAGCTCCTTAAAAAGCCGTCCATTCTCCAAGACTTTACTCCCTGCAAAGCGAAGATTAAACAGCAGCACTGCTCAGTGACTTCGGCCCCTTAGACACAGAGCTGTATCTTTATAAACCCGTGTTTCAATGGAGGGAAATGACAGTTCTGCAGAAGCCTGAATATTTTGGTGGTGCGACAGCATCTGGTTAGGGGGAAATGTCACAATGCTGAAGGTGGCACTTAATATGCACTGCTAGAGGATGAAGTCAAGAAATAAATATATTTAACTACAGTTTACATATGCAGCGACAGAGCACTATCATAGACACATGCACTGTTCTAAAACCCCCGCCAAGAAAAAAAAACCCTTAAACAATCACCCAAATCAAACAGATCAGAACTTCATCCTTTCTTCTGGAGTCAGTAATGATATCTCCACCAAGGTCATAGCTAAGGAGACGAAGCTAATCATGAAAATCACTTGGCCACAGCATTGACACCATGAGGGGTTTTTTTTTTTCCTCTCCCGCTCTTACCAATAGTGGTTTCACAAAACTTCTCAGCCGCCACCTCGTTAGCGATGTTGGCTCCCATTAGCACGCTGACATCGATACCCATCTTCTCCCGTATGATATCAGAGATGAGTTTCAGTCCCTCAGGTCCCTCATCGATACCCTACAGTGGGACGGTGGAAAAATAAAATTCATCCAGATGTGTTTTTGAAGCGTCAACATCTGTTTCATTGGAAGCGTTAAGCCATGAAGTGCATCTGTTTTAAAAAAATAAATAAATAAAATAAGCATCCGGAAGAGTTTTTACCCAATGACTCATGAAATAAGGAGGAAAATAATAAAGAAAGGGAATTGAAATGCAGATGTTATGATTTTTTTTTTTAAATTATTAAAGCCATTTGAAATGAATAAAGCCATCCAAATTCCCAAAAGGTAAGTATCTAATAAAAACTGATTATGTGATGGTTAAAAGCTACACAAAAATGTGATTGCATCATAAAGCAACCAGAGCGAGTGACAAATTCCTGCGAGAGCCGAATAAGTGGAAGGATAAAATATAACCGTCAAAAAAAAGGAGAAAGATCCTGGAATTCAAAAATAAACAGAATAAGCAGCTGGCCGGGCAGCCAGAAGTTCGTGTTTGTTTCATGAGTCGTGCTCACATATTGTGCACTCACTGGTGTGTGTTTGTGTTTGTTTTTTTCTCTCTCCACCCACCAACC